>CM068828.1:141599065-142199065 GCA_028554795.2 Sinohyriopsis cumingii
AAGTTCAACCACAACCTCTGCCAAAAATGTGAACTAACATTACGGATAAATTCACGCCTGAAGGTATTGCCGTTATTAAAAACCCAAACGAAATACTTGATATTGCCTCGTATGGATATCGTGAAAGAGAAAAATATGTAAAACCCGAATACATTAATACTTTAAAAAATGCTGATTGGATTAGGGATATATATTGCGTCGCTACTAATACTCAACAAATCAGATCTGAGGAAGATGTTAATAATTTTAAAAATTGTAACCAGGCAGTAAATGAACGTATTAGACTATCAATACTGGAAAAGAGACAAACAGAAGAAGAAATTTAAATTGCAACTTGAAAAAGCTAAAACATCAAGGAATCAAAGAGAAAAAGAAATGAAGTCGAGACTTAAAGAGATTGAACGAGAAAGGAATCAGAGAGAAGAGGAAAATTCTGATTTTGGAGAAATTAGACGAAGGAAGGAATTACTTTCTTCACCAAGAAAGAAAGAATCAAAATGGAAATCAGTCTCAGGAAAATGGGAGAAGGAAGCATGTATAAAAGTAAGTGAGGAAGAAGGAGCAGCCGGAAGTGATTTTTCTGCTCCATGAAGTGATTTTATTACTTGTCCTGACAGTATTCTTGCCAATGTTGACCGACTAGAAATTCTGATCGGAGGAAAACGCGCAGGAAATCATTCACCAGAAATTAATAATAAAATATGATACTTGTCGAAGATTATTTACAGGCGGTGTTATGGATCACAAAATTTATCTTTTTTTAATCAATGAAATCACTGATGATTATTACAGCGACGGAAACAATTAATTAATCAGCATGCAATTTAAAAATGATTATACACAAAGCTCAACGTGGTCCCGTACAAGTTAGGGTAGTAAATTCACGATTACCAACTTATAAAGCCATTGACGGAGATGAGTCGGAGATGTCATTAGGAGTTTATTTAAGAGAATAGCTCCAAAAGCAATATCGATTGCAAAATAATTAGGGCTGAAGGTTATTGCGGCTGTTCGTGATAAAGGTATTAGTGCTATTGGTAATGTTGCCAGTAAAGTATTTTCATCGAACAAAGAAAAATTAGCTCGATTAGTACGAAGAAAACCACAACCAGTAAAATTACCCAGTACTAAAGTTATGCCTTCAAATTTATGTTAAAGAAAACATGAAGCTGCAAGTGAAGAACTAGCAGAATTGGCTGTTAATGAAAATGTTCTTACAAAGTTAACTAATGAAATTATGCCGACAAATACAAGTTTTATTTCTGGAAGTGGTCAACGTGTTAGACGAAGTTAGTTTAAGCGTATATCCGATCCAACGTTCGATATGGATGCACCAATTCTTAAAGTTTCATCCATACGCGATTATCAGTTTTATTCTTACGATGCGCATGTACCAGATCAGCGTGGTCGAATCGAATTACAAGTTCAAGAAACAACTAGACATTTCTTACCTGCTGAAGCATTTATTGAAGTAGAAGGGGAAATTATAAAAGCAGATGATACTGCATATAATGATAATGACATAGTTGGTTTTGTTAACGATGGTATGATGGCGTTGTTTGACAGCACCACGTACATGATTGACGAAAAATTCATTGAAACAATTCAAAAAGATGTTGATGTTGCTACAACGATATTAAATTTAGCAAGATATTTGGATGATTATCTAGATCAGCTGGACCATCAATGATGTTCGCCAAAGAAAACACTGATCATCCTGATCACAGACAAGATTTTAAAGTACAATTACCACAAAATACTGCGACTGATCCACAACCAGCTGGAGAAATAGCCAGACCTGAAGCTGCATTTCTGATCTTACAGAATATCAAAGACTATTACAACTTAGGATATTCTATACGGAAATCAATGCTGAAGGGAATCGTAGAAGATTTTCATGCGCAATTCCATTATCACATATTTTGTATTGTGCAGAAATGTCAGAAAAGTTCTCTTTCGAGCGAAACAGATTCGTACTTGTAAGAAAGGGTAACGATAATGATGCTATTTGGCGACTAGCCGCTGTTGACGCTGGTAAAGTAATATTATTGAAACTTCCATTATGGATGCCAGAAATGACTCCGTCAATTCCTGAAGAACAAAGATTGCTTTCTTTTATGGATTCAGGTGGTAAGTCATTGTTATCATGCTTAACAATGTCCACATATAGCATTCAGATTAATATTATCGGGTAAAGTAGTATTATTTAAACTTCCACTATGGATGCCAGTAATGATTCCGTCAATTGCTGAAGAACAAAGATTACTTTCTTTTATGGATTCAGGTGGTAAGTCATTGTTTTCATGGTTAACAGTGACCACAGATAGCATTCAGAGTAATATTATCGGGTTATTTACATGGCATAATGCATCACAACAAGGAGTTTCTTCGCCAAGGCATATATTGATCGCTTTACAAAATGCTAATTGATTAGACAATCAAGAACGTAGTCATATGATATTTGACAATTTTTATGTTAGTGAAGTTTCTTTACGGATAAATAGGGATTAAGAACCATCCCAAGATATATTTTCAAGTTTTGAAAATATCTACATAGCAAGTGCATACCATCGATTAATGACATGTATGGGGCGTGATCAAAATATAGATACCGGTTGACACATATCACAGTTGGATTTTAGAAATCTGTATCCAATTTGTTTCTTTGCGATGGAACATGGATTTATCTAGACAATCTGTTGTCGATATTCACTTTCGAGCTCGTGTAAATCCAGGCGCTGGTGTTAATTACAGAGCGGAAAATCAATGCTGCTTGGTGTCGGTGGACATATGAGTTGTTGATGCTCCAGTGGAAAATACATAATTAAATCGCTCGCGATATTTATAATGTCATATAGACACGTTAATGTCACTCTTACTTCCGCTCAGGTGAAAAAATTACAATCAAAGTTTGCAAGTAAATGCGGAACAAAAATAACGATAAAAAAGATCAAATTTCTAGTGGCGGTCCAAACACATTATCACTAAGACGCAACTTAAACATTTTAATGAGGCTTTAGAATCAAAAACCGGAGTTCAACTTCATCATTCTCCGAGTTCCATTAAAGATTCAGTTAAAACAGGTGGTATATTTCCACTTTTTGCAACTTTACTAGTGTTAATAGCCTCTGCTGCTAAAGCTATTGCAAAAACAGCTGCACTTCGTGTTTTAAGCGGTGCTACCCTTGGTCTTGGTAAAATGGCTGTTGATAAAATAACAGGAAAAGGATTTTAAAAAGAGGGAAAGGTCTAAGATTACCAGGAACCCATTATCGATATGGAAAACGTAAAAGACTTCCAGGAACACTTCTTTAATTCTTCTAGTGTCAAATTTTGATTTACTTGATGCTGTTCAAAAATTAAATATAAAACAGTTTAGAAGAGTTTTTATGCGTGATCAATTACCAAAACAACCAAACAATATTGAAACAGGAATGATTAATCTTGATAACAATTCTGGGCCTGATACTCATTGGTTTGTATACGCTTTTGATCCGCGATTTTCTACTTATTTTGAATCATATGGACTTCCTCCGCCAATATAATTTTTAAAATACAACCAAAACATTCCATTTTGGTAATCACCATTGTCAACACAAACAGTAACTGATCCGCCAATATTTGGCCGTGAAGTAATTAAATGCCATATCAAAATCAACATTACCACCTCAAAGTAATGCGTGATTATACAAGTAGGCTTTAGTCGTTTTAAACAGATCTTAAAAGTATATTTGGTAGATATTTAAGGAAGATCTTCTATCAACGACAAGAAAAAAAGGAATTCTTTTAAAGTCCGTTGACTGCTGACGTAAAACTCGTTATTAACACAAAACTCGGCGATATTAGAACAGCTATGTCAGACATTGAAACGATTAATAAGCTGTTAGGTGTTATGAGAGATCCTAAATCATTTTCGGAGCTAATCACGATAGCGCAGATTAATATCGATGATAGTAGAAAAAGACTAGAAGATGTTATAATTGGAATGCCTGATATCGTCAAAAAATTAATCTGATTAAAATTCTCCACAGGCAGATTATCAACGTGGTGTTGTAACATTTATAATATCTATTACGATTTCACGGCGTTATCCACTGACTGTCAGGTGGATCTCCTGGATCTATGTTAGTGATGTTGATCAAAACGACGAGGAAACATTTACTGTGGAACCCGAAGAAATAAGACCCGTCTTGATTTATTATTGGTGTCTTGAATTAGTAGCTAAAGCCCCACCTAATTAAAATATAATGAGAATTCCGATCAACGTTCAACGTTTTAGATATAATCAAGCACGTGAATGGCAAACAAAATTATAAAATATCATTGACGAGTGTACAGTAAAAGTAAGAAAATATCTCAGACCTGCAGTTATCATTGAAATAATTGTGTATTCAGCATATGCTCTTATTGCTTGAGCCGGCGTATTATTATGAACAATAACAATGATGCCACTAGCAGTTGTAACAATTTGTGTTTCAGCTGCGACAACGGTTGCCGGTATTCTTAATATCATTGCAAAAAAATATGCACGTACACAAAATATGCACGTAGTCGAGCTGACCCTTTGAGACCGGGCAGGGTTTTAAAGAAACAACACGTTCGTGGATGACAAATGACAATATATTAAACACTGGTACTAACGATATGAAAATAACACAGAAAAGTATATAAAATGAATATAAAACACATATGAAATATACTTTGACTACTATGTCACATTCAAGTAGTCAAAAAGTTCTAGAAACTCCATGCAAACTTCATGTATAGAAATATCTCTAGCAAACTTTCATGTAAACAAATCCTTGTTGCAAACCCATATAATCAACTACTGGTTGCAAACATTTATGTAGTCAGACACTACTGTCATAATTCACATGTAGTCAAACCACTACTTGTCATTTTTCTTTTACTTAGTCAATACACCACTAGTTGTTATTGTGCTTTACTTGTAGTCAAAACACTACTTGTTATTGTGCTTTACTTGTAGTCAAAACACTACTTGTTTGGAAAATACGCGTTGACACGGCCTTCTCTCTGGCACGGTCACTTTCCCGTCCGCACTTGTACCCGTACGTTGGCACTGATTTGGTGGGTTGTGCTAGTAATGGTACACCAGACGTCATGGTATTCACCAGCCCATCCGACTGCTCATAACCGGCGAGCTGAATATGGAAAATAAACACACCTTTCCAATAGTCTAATTTAATTGGAATGGGTTTTGTTGCAACTTCTTTAAGAATATACGATAGGTACGAAGTATGACATAGGAATGCTATGCAATAAAAACAAATATACGTAATGCTATGACATTAATACATACATAATATGTTTTCGAAATTAGCCGTGATAGCGACTAGATGAAATTAACTCGCTACCACATTGCCTAAGTTATATCTTAATAAACTGAATTGCAAATATGATAAACGATGTGACCACATAATACAACAATGAACGTGCTTTTACGAAACTGAATAATTATTGTAAATCATAAAAAGAGTTGACTAAAAAAACGTTCGACTCACCCAACTGTTTGGCTTTAACAAAATTACAATAGCACCTGCCCGACAGCTGAATATGTTTAAGAGCTTCCCTCTATATTGGCTGTGCCCTTCAATATCTCTACCCGATATATATAGTAGTGCGCAATAATACATTATTTCGCACGTGCCGCGCGAGCAATAAAAGCGTCACGCGATACGATGAAAAATTACATTTACAGAAATATTACGGCGCGTGAAACAAGACAACCTGATTTAAATGAAAAGTATGGAAGACTAAATGAGCCATATCGGGCATTTCGTAACACATGAGCACACAGTAAAACGACGTTAGCATAATCCAAATTATCCTCGTGTTTATCACAAGTCTTAGTGATTGAAAAATATCAGATTCTGAGTTCACGGAGATGATTAAAATCTACATAGAAGCAATAACTGTGATTGATTTTGAAAATCGGTATTTAACTAATGTAAACTCAGTACGAGCGTCTGCATCAAATTGTAACGAACACAGCTCCAAGAAAAACAACCTTGATATTGGTAAGCTCAACTAATCCTGAATTTAATGTTAATTTCCAACTGCAATTCCAGCGAACGAAATCGCACTAGCACAATTACGAGCATAACATAGTTGGCCAAATATCAGATCAAAATAATTCGGTGGATTACAGGCGAATAATTTGCTTGTATTTAAAAATAAAAATGATGTAACACCAGACTAGAATGTTGTAGGAATTCCAACAGGCAATTATCAAATCGAACAAATCAATGATGAATTCCAACGTAGAATAAGACCTATAATTAGAAGAGAATCCAAAATAGCTATAACAGTGCACGAACCAACTTTATCATCTGCAATTGAAATATATTCTCCTGATTACGTTGTAGATATTTATCAATCGTCAATGAAATCTGTTTTAGGTTCACCAAAAGTTCCACCTGATAAACACGGACCACCAGAATCAAGGTTAAATTAATTTCTGACAAATGAAATATAAATATAACAACTCCAAAATATTGAAATATTTTCCCGTGGAATGGAACCGATGATATATAACATTTATGCTTTTAGAGATGAGTTAAGATACCTGGACGTGTATAAAATGTTTTCCTATCCCATTATTTCTGAGATCAATCAATCAGTCAACAAAATACGAAATCTGCTTTCGTCGTTATCACAGTAGTATAATGATGATATAAAACAACAGATCATTGAGTCAATACATCTAAATCAAGTAGAATCATATTATGATTATGTTAATAAAACTTTCATTGAAGCAGGATATGCACATGTTATTTCCTTTCCCCGCCCTAGAAGACCAGTTATCAATCATTAGAAAATAACAGAAAAAGAGTATAAAGGACCAGGTGATTTTATATTCGCAGTACCAACTTTTAATAAAGAGGAACTAAAAACAGCTATCGATGAAAACTTTCCCAAAATACTCGAGCATGGAGAAAAATAGCCCCAACAGCATCTCTTCTCCGATATAACAATGATCTGTACGACGGCGGCATGCACATGTCACGAGGAATTGTAAATATAACTTCAACTGTTGCAGTCAATCTTGTATGTAATGCAATTTGTAAGTATCCTTCTTAGTAAGAGGGGTGGTTAATTGGGTTTTTCTGACGTTGTCTAGAGGATGACCTCCTTCGAAATTATAGTCCGGCAGGAGTGAAAGAAGAATATAATTTCAACAGAGAACTGAGCGAGAATACTGAGATAAATAAAGCAATACGAACCCCCTTTGACAAGAAAATAGCAAATTTAATTAAAACAAATCAATAACGGCAATTCCACTGCAAGTTAGACTATGTCAATAGAATGTAACAATTATATCTATTTTGCATTTATTTCATCATCATAACGAAAGGTGAAAAGAGCGCAATGTCCACGATTGATGTGCATCACCTTCCTTCCTTTTGACCGTTTATCAACGTCTCCTAGTTCATACTTCCTAAGATCTATGCTTTGCCCCTTCATGGAGTTAATGGCCTTTTATACTGACTTCGTCTTTCTATCTCGGACTTCTGTCTTCAGATAGTCCCGACTCTCTCTCTCTCTCTCTGAAGTATGTTCATTGTTGCTGTTCTCTTTCAGAACTTGTACGTCCTATCACTAAAACCTGCCTTTCTTTTTACAAGACCGCCATCTGCTCCCTTTCTTGTTTAACGAGGAAAGCACCATTCTGTTTAGGCTTTCCACGGAGTCGAGACTTATTCCTCTTTCAGGAGATTTTCAGACTAAAGAACTTCGACATATGCCGTCACTTTATAGTCTGAATGCACTAAAGTGTACGCCTGAAATGTGAAGTTTACCCTGACATGGGGGAGACGAACGATGAAGGGTCGAAGTGACCCTTCACAAAGACTTTTCTGGGTTAAATGCAATTCAAAGTTAGATTCTTCACATAGGCCTCTATTGAAGAGTAAACTCATGGATTTTGCTATCCGAATGTTGAAGCTGTATTTCCAGTTATTGTTTACATGTCCTGAAGTGATCTCTTCTCCTCAGAATAAATTAGTCTTCTCAGACAATCTGCTTCTACTTTGGCGCTTCCCTTAATGTAACGCAATTGAACCTGATATTGCGGGAGAAATAATGACCATCTCATTAAACGTTCAGTTGTCAATTTAGCTTGGGCCAAATCAGCAAGTGGTTGGTGGTCAGTTTCCAGAATAAACTTTCGCCCATACAGATAGCGCTGAAAGTTAGAGATTCCAAAGATAATCGTTAGCCATTCCCTTTTGGTAACAGAATAATTACGCTCTACTGCCGACAATTTCCCGCTATCATAAGCAACCGGAAATAAGTTCCCATCATGTTCCTGCAGTAAAACTGCATCAAGACTCCTGTCAGAAGCGTCGGTACGTAAGACAAATTCCTTTGTCACGTCCGATAGTCTCACTACGGCGTCTGACATCAACCTATCCTTCAACGCCTGAAATGCTCTCTCACAAGCGTCTATCCAAATAAACTTCGTCGAAGCCTTCTTCCTTGTCAAGTCAATCAACGGGCTAGCAATAGCGATGAAGTTTGCGACATACTTACGATAATAAGATGTAAGTCCTAAAAAATATCGCACTTCTGTCGTCGAAGTCGGTCGTGCGGCATTCCGATATTGGTCGACTTTAGCACTGTCGGGTATTGATGTATCTTCACTGAGTGTGTGTCCTAGATAAGTCAGTCTCTGAAATCCTATGTGACATTTAGACGGTGGGGCAGTGAGCCCTGTCTGTCTAAGTCGTTACAGAACTTTTCGCAGTAGGACCACGTGTTCTTCCCAAATAGGTGTCGCCTATAACAAATCGTCCGTGAAAATTGAAACTCCGGTCCCTCTTAAAAGTTTTAGCAGTTTCCTCATTATTCGGATGAAAATGCTGGGTGCATTCTGGACCCAGAACGGCATTGTTATGTCCCATCTGGTACTGCAAAGGCAAGTTTTGGATGATCTTCCCTACGAACTGGAATTTGCCAATATCCCTTGGATAAGTCTATTTTAGAGAAATATTTGGCGTTGGTTACTTCGGCAAAGATGGACTCAGGATCCGATAACATTTCTACCTTAAATTCAGTGATCCAGTTTAATATCCGATAGTGGACACAAAAGCGGTGATCACCATCCTTCTTCTGGGCCAAAAGAACCGGTGAACTATATGCAGATTCGGTTGTTTTAATAATCACTAAGACAAGCAATGTTCTACTTTAGTCCCGTAGAGTTTCTAATTTCGCATTTGGTAGTGGACAGGTTTTCAGTTTCATAGGCGTTTCATTCAGCAGCTTCAAAATGAACTCTTCCAAATCCGTCAGGCCTGATTTTTCTGTCAAGATACTTGAGTAGTCGTAGAGTATCTTCTCCACCTCTTCACGTTGTTCTAACGTTGACGTTACGTCAAGGACAATGTCGACGTAGGTTTCAACCCTCGTCAAAGGACAACTAGGAAGTATTTCCACCATTCCTCCGTTGTCGTCGGGTTCTTCAGTTACAACTGTAGCAACCACGAACTCAGTGGGTGTCTCCCTTTCACGATAGTGTTTAAGAAGGTTAACGTGGTACAACTTCACCTTATCTCCTACCAGGACACGGTAGTTCTGTCCACCCTTCTTTTTCGTCACAACGACCGGTCCCCTCCAGGATAATTGGAGTTTGTTGTGCTCCAGTGGTAAGAATAACAACACCTTGTCACCCACTTCAAACTTTCGTTCCTTCGCCTTCTTGTACTTGGCTTGACGTGCCCGTGCGTCATGGAGATTCTTCTGGTCCAAGTTGCAAACTTCCTTCAGTTTGTTACAGAGATCAACAACATACTGATAAGTTTTTCGTACTTCATTGGATGACTTTTCATCCATCTACAACTGTTTCAGTACAGCTATGGGTCCTCTCACTGTCTCCCCCCATAAAGTACTTCGAAAGGTGAAAATCCAAGACTAGCTTGGAGTACTTTGGGTCGATAATCGCACAACTTCTTTAGAGCTTGCTAAAACGTCCCATTGAAACGCGCTACTAGACCATTTCACTGCGGGTGATACTGGGTAGTAGTTATGTGCCAAATGGAAAGTAACGGGTTCACTTCTTCCATCACCTGGCTAGATTGGTCGGTTAGTATCTCTTCAGGTACACCAACTCAGGACCAAACTCCTAGCAAAGCAATAGCCGCCGTAACTGAATCAACGCGACGGCCTCCGGGTATCGGGTAGCATCATCAATAATCGTTAACACAACGATTACCACTTTCCGACGCAGGCTTTATCGGACCTATCAAGTTAATAGCCACCCTCGAGAAACGTTGATCATTGAGAGGAGTGGTTCCTAGTGGTACTGGTTGATGTGAGGTCTTAGGTGCCACATGCAGATAATTGTCACACGACAGACAAAACCTCCTTACTTCCCCATACACACATGGCCAGTAGAATTCCCTCATTAACCTATCTCTCGTCTTTGCTACGCCCATGTGTCTACCAAGTAGACTCTCATGTGTTAGCCGAAGCACTTCTTCCCTCTTGGATCGAGGTACAATCACTTGCTTATGCCTCTCGGATCCCTTCCGGGCGTATCTAAATAAGAGACCCCGTTTCAATGCTAACTCTATCTCACCGTCTGGCAAGTTCTGCAAGGACACCTCCTTTGCATACCCGGGTATCATGTTAAGGGTATAATCTTCCTCTTGATGTCTCCTTGATTCACCAGGTAGAAAATTGTTTATGGGCGAAGTCAAGGGGTACAATCCGGACAAGTACGCTGCTTAAATTCGTCCTCTCACATACGGCGAATCAATGTAGAGGTAGACAACTGGGAGAAAATCTTTAGTCCTATTAGCAAATTGGACTTCCCCTGTCTCACCTGTATAATATGCAGATTTGACAAATTTGCTTTCCACCAAGACTGGATGAATATATCCGGTGTCATACAACACGTTAGCCTTCTCTCCATTTACAGTAGCTGTTCTTGTATTTGACCATTCTACTGGTTTACACCTTCTACCAGTGCCTGATGTCACTGCATTTATCGTGGGACGATATTTCTTGCAGTCTTTGAGAATATGCCCAGTTTTATTGTAGCCGTAACATACCACTTCAGCTTTCTTAGTAGGAATACCCTTATGTACCCATCGGGTCTTTCCTGGGCCACGGAACTGATCACGGCTAACTGATAACTAAGATAACTGATATTATCAGCCCGTGGATTCCCACCATTTTTTTCCATTCCGCTTATGAGGTGTTAATCCGTTACCTCTTCTAAAGTCAGTGTCGCTGTGTCGATCCCTGCCACACCAGGTCGTTGGACCGGAGTGTGCACTCTCGTATCGCTCCGCCATCACAGTGGTATCTTCTAAGGTAGTGAAAGCACGCTCCGGTAATAATACTATCGGGTCTTTCCGATACGTACTACGGATATGTTCTTTCAAGATCTCTTCCCGTATACCTTCGTAAGTGAGCGCGGAGCCTGTCATTTTAATCCATTTATCGAAAAGCACTTGAACGCGAGTAAGACATTACGCGTGTGTCTCCGTTGTTCGCTTAGATGACTCTTTGAAAAATTTCCGAAAACTTGCAGCCGACAGCTCGTAGTGCCTTAACAGCGCTTTCGTGAGAGCGTCGTAATCATATACTTCAGTCATTGCAATATTATGATATACATCCTTGGCAGTTCCTTGCAAAAATGCAGATTTAGTGATGGCCCACGGGTCTTTGGGTATATGATGGATTAAAGCTAACTTTAAAAACTCAGTTAAAAAGTTATCAATGATTTCGTCCATGACGTTAAACATCGGCATTGTTATCTGGACGATGAGTCTATCCTCTGATCTTTTGCTTGTGGGTCCTGAATGTTCATTCAGTTCTTCACCCCTCCTAGATTCCCCTTCGCTCGCCAGTCTCTCCATGGTTAACGTATGTTCTCTCCCCCTGGCTTTTTCTTCGGCCTGCAATCTGGCTAACTCGATTCTTTCTCTCTCCTCGGCTTGTCTGATCCTTTGCTTCTCCTCGGCTTGTCTGATTCTTTCTTTATCCTCATCTTGTCTGATTCTTTCCTTTTCGGCCGCCTGTTGTTCTCTGTGACTCCGCTCTTCAAATGCCGTTAACTGGGTCCCTTCATAACCTAATTCGTCTCTACCAATAGATTTAAACTCTTTGACCAACTGCTTATCAGTTGCCATTCTAGTATACTCGACTGTATTATCAACCAATGTACTTATCTTAAGTATCTACTAACTCTTACTGCCTTACAAGAAATAGCTTCCTTAAGAATACTTACCCGTATTATAATCCAATAAAGTCTTAACCTACGGACTTACTTAAATTACTCTAATGCAACCAAACAGCGCTTGGCAGTATAAATGTTTGAATTTCTCTCTAAATTCAGCTTGCTCTCAGCAACAGTGTGCAATTGCTCCCTCAGGACTTCATTAATTATCTCTTCTGACAAGAGTAATTAAGGCAATATTTTTTTCTGAAGTACTATAATATACACAACGACCACCCTATCACAATAGTTCAGGTACGGAATCTTAATTTCTTACAATGTCATATCATACATTAGAGAAATATCAAACAATGACATGCACTAACTACAAAATGCATGGATATTGACTTGATTCACTCTCGTAATTTCTTGCTTAAGCAATAACACAGTTTATCACTGCTTTTGTACTCTAATTTTCTCCAATATCCTACTCAGCCTCTATCAGTCACAATTTCAAACTAATCCCGGACGAGATACCCCACCTTGCAACGTGTCTCTCTTTGTAAGAGGGGTGGTTAATTGGGTTTGGCTGGTGTTATCTAGAGGAGGACCCCCTCAATAATATAGCCGGGCGGGAGTGAAAGAAGGATAGAATTTCAACAGAGAGCTGAGCAAAGATACTGGGAGAAACAAAGCAATACCAGCCTACTTTGACAAGAAAATAATAAATTTAATTAGAAGAAATTAATAACGACAATCGCACTTCAAGCTAGATTATGTCAATAAAATTTAACAGTTGTGTCTAAGTTGGATTTTTTCATCATCATAACAAGAGGTGAAAAGAGCACAATGTCCACGATTGATGTGCATCACCTTCCTTACTTTTGACAGTATATCTACATCTCCTACTTCATCCTTCCGAAGCTATATGCTTTGCGTCTTCATGGTCCACCTGGTCCTTTTATTCTGACCTCGTCCTTCTTTCTCTGACTTCTCTCTTTCTCTCTCTGTCTCTCTGTCTCTCTGTCTCTGTCTCTGTCTGACTCTCTCTCTCTCTGTCTCTCTCTCTCTCTCTCTCTCTCTCTCTCAGAAAGCTGTTCCTTATTGCTATTCTCTTTCAGGACTTGTGCGTCCTAGCACTAAAACCTGCCTTTCCTGTTACAAGACGGCGACCTAGTCCCTTTCTTTTTTAACGAGGAAAGCACTATTCTCTTCAGGATTACCAGGGTGTCGAAACTCTTTCCTCTTTTAGGAGATTTCCAGACTAAAGTATTTCGACAAAGGTCGTCACTTTATAGTTTGATTGCTCTAAAGTGTACGCCTTAGTTTATTCTGCCCAATCTTAGTCAGCGTTCCATATTTTCTCCCAAATAAATAATTCCTTTCATTAGGTTTAGACAGCTCTGAATCTGTGAACGATCGTGCATAACAATTTCCCTTTAAAAATGATAAGTGGACATAGGTTCTTACCAAGCGGTTAAGGTTGGTAGCTCAGATGTTTACTTTCTAATGACCGAGTTAAGATACCCCGATCAATCTTACTGAGCTGGAATGAGGTGCCTTTGAAGTTTACACTGACATGGGGAGAGATGAACGAAAAAAGGTCGAAGTGACCCTTTACAAAGATTTTTCTGGCTTAAATTCGATAAAATTTTAAGGTTCAATGCATTCAGCTTTAAAGTTCACTGCAATTCAAAATGCGACACTTCACACAATTGATGGCAGCTATCAAATAGATTTTGAAAAATCTAGTCAGGCTCAACAATGATATATTTTATATACTTTTACAGCGTAGGTACATCCTGTATATTTGATTGTAGAAGAGCCCATTAATCCGGTTTGTCTACTATGTCATAATAATTTATTGTCAAGAATACATTTGAAACTTATTGACCAGAGAGGACACTTAATTGATTTAAGAAATGAAACTCAGTTTATAAAATAAAACTCTACGCCAGAACTTAACGAGATACTTTTGTAGAGTGTTTTACAATTAATTATTTAATCGAGAGGTATTATATATGTTCCAAATATGTAACAGTTTTCATACACGACAAAGAGGTGCACGAAAACGCCATCTGAACAATAATGACATAGTCCCCAGTCAATACAGAACAATCTGGTGATTATTGATGATTACGGCAATTAAAAAGTTTTGTTGACGCAGGAACAATTGATTGAATAGCAACGAGAACATATTATTATGATTACGTGCGATAGAGATGAGATTATGAATTATGTACATTCTTGTATTGAATTAGATCAGCTTACAAAATTTTGTCTTATTCTTCAGATTGATGGGTATATTACCGTAAACTAAGATAAAACAAAATTACAGACCTATTTCTTTTAATTTATTTCTCAGGTAGAATAAAAGTCAGTAAATAATTAACTACTAGATTGCCGTAACTTTCATGTTCACAGTGAAGTCGACAATACTTTCACTATTGTCACTTTCGTCTCTACTTTCACAAGTGAAGTTGTTGCACTTTCGCTTTCACGATCTGACATAAACTTTTTTAACTGCCTCACGCGCGTGTTAACAATGTTCTTTGTTTCGTATTCGTGAGCTACTTCTGACCTAATTTTTTCGATCACGCTTGAGTGGGATACGAATTTTTTAACTGCTGTATCTTTTACAGTAGCCAAAGATTGGAACATAGCTTGTTGTATAATCTTTATGAATCTATATTCCGCTGGTAATGTATATCTATATTATATTTACGCGTTTGCAGAGATTCAAAATAAGAAATAATCTTGTCTGGAATAAGGTGAACTTTTATTCCGTCTATATTTATTGTTTTATTGCAGAAATAAGATCATTAATATTTTCGTAATTCGTTATATATATATATATATATATATATATATATATATATATATATATATATATATATATATATATATATATATATATATGTATGTATATATATAATAAATATTGTATTGAGCTATTTACAGCGTATAAACAATCATAATTCTATGGACGGCACAACACATATAGTAGCATATTTACAGCATTGTATTAAACTATTTAAAACACTATACACAATATTTTTATTCTAATTCAGTCAGGAATATGACATGGTGCCATGACAAGGGTTCAGTTATGACAATGGTTCAGTCATGACAATGGTTTAGTGAGGAATACAACATAGTGTCATAACACTAGTTCAGTCATGACAATGGTTTAGTCAGAAATACCGAATATTGTCATAACATATAATCATTATTCTAAGGATGGCAGAATACATATACAGAGCCTTCTCTACGTTTAGTAAACTTTACCACACACTCATCCCAAATAATCAACCCCGGGAGCATGCAAAAGAGAACCCGCCACGTGGTGACATGGTGGGAGGGTGGTTTTTTTTGTAGAAGTTCGAGCAATTGGGGAGGACGAATAAAAGTTTGATTAATACTGTTCATGACGCCAAGAAAGAATTTTTCAAGGATGGTTCATCTCATGTGTGGTCGACGTTCAAAATCATACGCAACACCGATGGTGTTGACAATGTGGTCGATGATACAATGAACGACAAACGAGCGGCAACGATTATTAATTACCTCGAAAATCAAAGATATTTTTCAGAGTCAAGTTTATTGTATTAGAAGAAACAGACAATACTTGATTATCAGTGCCAAACATGACCCCGTCCTTCATAATGAAAAAATTGCAGTATTAAGTAAAATTTGCAAACCAGGGATGTTGACTGGTATTGACAAACCGTATTATGAATGAGCGTATACTGTAACTGAGGTTATTTATGGAATTTATACCATAAATGATAAATCCATGTCAGTAATTTTAAACCGATGCAATTTTCAAAAATTCATTGTTTGCCGAAGGAAAGAAGGAATATTTTACAAAGTCGATATGTGAAAATTGGTTTAACGGAGAAAAGACGTAAAATAATAAAAGAGTTGGGAGAAATAGTTAAAAATACCGGAGCATCTGTCAAAGACGTCGCTGAATTAGGAAAGAAATTAAAATTTCCAATAATCTTAAGAACAGTAACCGGACAGTTTTATAGGAATCAAAGTAGTAATCGAAAAGAGACTCGACTGAAATTATTGATCATAATAAGCATGTGTGGACTAATGCAGTAACAATATTTCCTCGAAATCGAACTTTTAAATTTTATCTTGGAGATATATTTGATTTTATTAACGAAATAAGTAAGAATGATCCTGTATCAGTGTGGCTATGTCAAAGTTCAGATAATGGAAATTATGATCAGCTTGTACGGTCTAATGACGTTATTTATCTTACAGAATCTCTCCATGAAGAAATGAAAAATCTTGCGACAAAATAAACCAATGACCCTGACTATGTCAGGGCTGAACAATAACTGAGTAATTGTTTTACTGTTCCGCAGTTGCTGCTCATTTTGCTAGAGACTAAAGTCGTAGAAACGAGCATTATTTGATGTTCTTGAAGAAATACAACCCAGTTGTGTCGAATATGGAGACGGTTGATTATGGAATACTGAATACGACAACAAAGATTTTATTTCAGTTGATATGGTTGCATATTATAAGGGAAGTTTTCTTGGTATGGCAGAGTGTTCTAAGTATGTTGAGCGATGATTTGGAAATCCCACACACGAAATGACCACATTATCAATAAATGGACCATTACCAGATTTTGATTTGACTGGATTAACTTGTATCGAGTCATTTTAGCTTGCCGAAAATCGTCATCCGATTTGTTATGTCTGGTTTGGCAAACATTTTTCAGAAACAATGTTTGCACCAACAGTATTATTACGATATATGCTCGATGTAAAAATATTATTATTGTTTACAATAAGTGAAGCAATTATATCATATAGTCCGCAGAAAGAAGTTTGGTTACCACAACAAAAGAAATATTCAGATGAGGAAAATCTTGATATAACTAATTTTGAGAATAAAATCGCGAAAGCTCTTGGCAGAGAAATAATCAGTAAATTCACCCAAGGAGGATTATATGATCATAAACGACATTATACAAGATTGATTATAGATGATGCTGAACTAGATGTTACAATTGCTGATACAGCGGATAGAAATACGTTGATAAGTCGAAGTTATGTTAATTGATCAGAGGAACTAAATTAGGTACAATTGTGAATTATATTAATGGTGAGTCACCGCAGTTTACTCATTTAAGATCTTCAATGCTCGCGTACGTTTCGATAAATCTATTATCAATGATAAATAGAGTTTTTGAGTTTGCTGTCAGAGTCGCAACGGATTCATTTTATGTCCATACAAAAATACAGGATTACTAGAACAACTATATTTCCGCACTTATGCGTCATGGGGTGAATGGAGAATTAAACATGAAAATATACTTTAATTATTCTAAACCGACGTTGAAATTATGGGTGTTTATTACCAAAAAATTTCAAGATCAAAATTATCATCTGCACCATCTGTGTTTGATCATGTAGCTAGACGTAAGACAGTTTATCTCGATGTGCCCGTAGGCAGTGGTAAAACAATTCGTGCGATGTAATTATTCTTGAACAGTTGTTCAGAAAGAGTTGTATTAACACCTACACATAGGATCGCAAGAGAAATGAGAGAAAGAAATATTAAATCATGCACTTATCATAAATTCTGGAAGGGATATAAATGGACTGATGAACGAATGGGGAGAAATATATTTCAAGGATTATTGTTTGGGATGAAATATGCACTGTTTCATTAGAAACGTTAAAAATATTTATTGATTGGTTATTGACAAAAAACTGCTGTAATAATGTATGGCGCTCATGGTCAACCACCACCTTTTGTTGGATTATCTCCACATGGATGGCTGAGGAATTTTGTAGATTATTATGAAGAAATAAATGATAATCATTGAGCACTTGACCCTGAATTAAAACAGTTTAAGAAATTAATAAGAATTCAACCGAATAAAATTCAATGTGAAATAATGTGTGAGATAATGTCAGAAACTCATATTAACAAGTTTTGGAATTTATTTAGACCATATGATTTGATAGTTGCAAATAGAAACATAGTTCGTGATACACTTCAGCGACAATTATTTATGTTACATAAAGAAAAGTTTTCAAACCTACCCGTACCATTGTGTTATCGACCGGTTGAAACACGACAGCAGAATATCGACATTGATATACTAGGATCATCAGAAAAACAAAATCTTGCATTAAATGATATTGTCTTAGTTCCTGTCGTCGTTGCTGAGAGCACGTTAACCATGGAAAAATCTCTATGGACGCTAGGATAGGTAATGATAATTCATTCATCACAAGGATTAACTACGTCTGATACAAATGTTTGTATCGTCGATGATCGTATCGAATGGTCAAATAATTTAGGTCATCTCGAAGTGTCTCGTGGCAGAAGAATATCTCAGCTGCGGAAATTGTCATAGATTTCACAAAAGCTACTGGTGATAGCGATGTTATTGACAATAACAATGATGTAGTAAGAAATTTGTTAGTTATAAACAGTGTGACAAAACTAATCTCGATGCTGAATTTATCATGACATTGAAACAACAGCAAATTAATCGTTGTGCTAGCTGTAACAGAGTAATGTCATGCCAGTATTTAAATAATAATCCAAGAAATTTACTGTAGACAGAATTAATAGTAATTTTGGTCATACACGCGAAAATGTAATGCTGACCTCTCTTGAATGTAATCCACGTCGATGTGCTACTTTACAAAAGTGAATGCAGTGGTAATTGTGTGTCTTCAGGAATTACGTATAATTGCTCGCTTACAAATCCACGTCGATGTGCTACTTTACAAAAGTGAATGCAGTGGTAATTGTGTGTCTTCAGGAATTACTTGTAATTGCTCGCTTACAAATCCACGTTGAGGAGCAGCTGAATCTAATCTGTAGATTGCAGGTCTACCCGTGGATCTTACCACACTAGAAATTGTGTGTTGCAATACTACAAATAGGATCATTCGCTCTATTTTTACCGCCCTCAAATTCAACGGTTCATATAAATATCTTACAGTAACTTTATCTAATACTGGTTGTTTTGAAAATTCATGTCGTTATATTGGTATATGTCTTTTTTGTAATCGCATTAACGGGTTTCATGGCAGTTGTTCGAGTAATTTCATTATTTAACGCAGCTATCACACTTGGTAATCTTTCAACCCATTTGCGAGATCTTATATCTTTCTGAATTACCTTAGCATATTGATATCCAAATAACCTCTCAGGAAGTGTTCCATTAAATCGTTCAACAATTGCCTGATCACGATGAATTGCAGTAAGTCCTCGTCTAATTTTGACATTATGTTTTTTCATCAGAGATGATACTGCACCAAGAAATTCCTTGTCAGGATAAACTTGTAATAGTTGTGGCAATCGTAAGGGTTCTCGTTGATAAATTCACTCAAAAGCGGAAGAAACTTCAGTTGCAGTGTTAGTTGATAATGGTTCTGCTTCCTTTTATCTACTTGCAACGTCAAGGACAGTTAACGCGTATATGTAAGTTAATTGACGTATTCTAGTTGTAATATTATCTGCCTGATGAACTTCATTTGGAGTGCTAACATCGCAATGTGCATGCTGAATTTTTTTATGTGGTGGTAGATAAAATTAGCCACATTGCCTGTCGTGCTAACCATTTTTCAGCAGCAGAACGTGTAGCATTTGATGCATCAGCGAAATTACTAATCGCTGCTGTACCCCTCCGATGTCCTCTTGGGTTATAATAAATCGATTCCATTATTTCAATAATCGGTTGATTAATTACCGGATTCGAATAATAATTTCCTTTCATCGCAGATCTTACCAACCAACTAGCTAATGATTTTTAAAAGATTTATTTTTCTTTATGGAATTTAATGCATAAATCAGCTTCACATCTGCAATATCTTGTTGTTGTAAATCTGGATTTTTATAAGCTACATCATGAATATGACATGCTTTACCAAGCGCTTTTATTGGATGTTCACCAGGTCTTGGTTGATCTTGTTTATCAAGTCGGATATCAAGTCGGGTACCAGGACCACACTAATTATATCCAGGAAGATGTTTGTCTCCTGGTATTTAGCCCGTAGAGTTCCTAGTAATTTTCCTAATGAAGTAGCGATATCACCACCAATTTTATTATTATAAATCAATTCATATTTATTAGTTTTAGACATTTACCTGTAAGAACACGCTTTTTATTCTTTTGTTATTATTGCTGTTAATCCATTTCGGGGGTGGATGCTCTACATCGAACACAATATAGATTCATATTATTTATTATATTTCCACAACATGGATATCATTGATTTCTCGATACGAAAACAAGAGCCAGTAAAACATATTTCAGCATTACCGAATTCTATCAAAATGATAATAATAGGTCCGTATGGGTCCGGTAAAACTCTATTATAACTTAATTTGATAATAAGATGGCTCAAGTGGGACAAGTTTTATTTAGTAGCTCTGTCAGTTGATGATCACAGATGTTATGACGTAATTAAAGATTTTAATGAAAATGGAAAATTGGTAAATGAATCTGACGATGACATTAATTTTATAATTGATATTGATGAAGCACTATCCCTAGACGACCTTGATTGACTTAGTAATCGTCTCGTAGTATACGACGTTGTAATGCTGGACAAATAAATAAATCCAGCTCGGATATTTTCTCGAGGTAGGCATACAATACTGATGTGATTTATGTTACTCAACTATACACACAAATACCTAAAGCGATCAGAGATAATTGTAATATTTTAGTAGTGTTTAATGAAGTTGATACACATACTCTGCGACCTATTCATCCGAGCTGGTGTAGTGGAGATATGGACACGATTAAGTTCAAAAACGTTTAACAAAAGCACAGTCTACTCCACATGGATTTATAACAATAAATTTACACGATCCCAGAACAAGATATCGTGTAGGTCTTGATATTATACTTGGTTGATATAATAATCATTTAATTATAGCAGCAGAGAGAGTGCGACCTCAATTAAACGTACTGTGGTTAAACGAAAATACACATACAAATTTAGAAAAACACTAACGACAAAAATAAAATAAGAAAATAAACTAACCCAGTTAGATAAACCTTC
This sequence comes from Sinohyriopsis cumingii, assembly GCA_028554795.2. Lineage (NCBI taxonomy): Eukaryota > Metazoa > Mollusca > Bivalvia > Unionida > Unionidae > Sinohyriopsis > Sinohyriopsis cumingii. The sequence continues at coordinate 141,620,309 of CM068828.1, forward strand.
GGTAAATATGGCATTATTACGCTTCTGCTTTTCATATTTTCGTATGTTGTTTTAGTTTTCAAAATGACGTTTCAGCAAAAAGGTCTGTTCACCCTCTCTACTGCTAAACACAATTTGCCAAATGCATCTGCATAATAGTATACATCCAATATGCATAGTTATTCTAAGTCACTTATTAACTTTCCCAATTGAGAACTTTATTGCATAGTTGTTCTTAGACACTTACTAACTTTGCCAATTGAAAACTTGGTTGCATGATATTCAGCTCATCGGGGTATGTTAACCTTGGTGTATGTGAAAGCACAGCACGGGGACAAACGTCTGGTCCCGCTTTCGTAAAATGTCTAACATTTATGTATATATTCGATTTACTATTTGGACAGAATATGGTACTGCGACTTTATAGTCTTAAACTTAGTAAAATAAAGATATGAAACCAACAAGTTTAGTTAAAAAACAAATAATTTATTTATCGTAAAATACCAAGTGAAAATTTAAGTAGAACTTAAAATATTGTGAGTTCTATCACAAATAATCCTAAAGGTTCTGTTCAAAGTCCAAAACTATCAGATGTTCCGAATAAATTCCAATACTGAATGTACAAAAAATCTTGAATTTGCCGATGTACTAATACATACATACATACATACATACATACATACATACATACATATATATATATATATATATATATATATATATATATATATATATATATATATATATATATATATATATATATATATATATATATATATATATATATATAACTTGAAATCACTTGACGTAAGACAACAAAACGGCCCATGATGTAGGACATTTGTTTTGGAAAATTCTGTCAAATTTCAGACAAGTTCACATCTTATTCCTTTTTAAGTTCATAAATATGGTTAGGCCTTAAATCGAAGTAAACATCTTTAAGGAAATTATAAAAATTACCGAGTCCAGAACTTGACCCTCATTCACAAAGTTCAAGAACAAAATCAAATATACATAACAATAGTTTTATTTTTCTTTGAAAATAAACATAATACCAAAGCCTAAGTTTCGAGACGAGCAAGTCGTTCTAGACATATTACATAAAGTATAATTAGGTCTGAACCTTTATGTCAGTTTTAAAGGTGGGTAAGACTTGTTTGAACCTTGCTGTTTTGTACAAAATAGAGCCGAAAACCGTGTATTTTGTGGTTTATTCGTTTTAATCTAGTACAAGAGTTAATCGTGTGATTAGTCATTGAGCCTTTGTAGGGATTAAGGACTGCAGCAGCAGAAGGGGAGACTAGATTACAGCAAGCAGGAAAGAATACCTTGGTTTTATGTTACGCTACAAGATATTTTATTCTCTCTCTCTCTCTCTCTCTCTCATCTGCATTTTCCCAATTTCTTTAAAGTTGTTTTCTATTTTCTGAAGGATGAAAAGTTAAAAACCTGGATAAAGGCTTGTTAGTATGGATAGATGCTATTGGTTGACCATTATGGTTCTCTATCATTGCTCTTCTGAACTGAGATTAATGTTATTCACTCTCTCTGTATGTCTGTCTGTCTGTCTCTATCTGAATAGGCAATGCAAGTAAATAAGGTAAGAAAACATTCATATATACAAATTTCATAATGCAGGGTTAAAGGAAGTGCCGCATTTCCTGCTGGTTATAATTTCTTACATCAGGCCATTAGTAAATGTTCGCTTACTTTACGTAATTCTTCCAACGCTTCCTTTAGATTTGAGAAATAAAAGCTGACAAACAGACGAGATTATTTCCATTCCTTGAATAAGGTAAGACATTCAAAGGCAAACATATAACCACAGGTGTTAATTATGAATTGACTATATCTCACGAATCACGTTAATGATGCCAAGATTCCAATGACATTTATTCCCATGGTTTGAATTTAATTATAAATGCACTGCAATGTCCGAAATTAGAGCGTCTGTTCTCGTGTTCTGCCTACCTTTAGCAAATACTAATAAAACGTTTCGTTGCGCTTACCTGTTATTAATAAATTAAATCAATTTTATTTAAGTGAAGTATTGACTATAATGTTTTAATTGTTTTTAAAAAGAAGTTTATTTAAGATTTCTTCACTTAGTTGTATTATTGCTTTAAATCTACATGTGTCTTTTCAGGCTCACAAGAGAAAGAAGATGAAGTCGTCATTGGTTATCATTGCCGTTATCCTGGTTGCTAATCTAACAATTATTAGAGGTGTTGAATACAGTGGCAACAATGGTTTGAGCGGCTATGGTGGCTATGGTGGCCTTAGTGGCTATGGTGGCTACAGTGGCTATGGAAAGGCTGGTGGCTACAGTGGCTATGGAAAAGCTGGTGGCTACAGTGGATATGGAAAGGCTGGTGGCTACAGTGGCTCTGGAAAAGCTGGTGGCTACAGTGGCTACAGTGGCTATGGAAAGGCTGGTGGGTTTGGCTATAACTACCCTGGGTTTCATGGAGCCAGTAGCGGAGGTGGTTCGTCGAGTTTATGTAAGTCAATCTTCCCTTTTCAAAATCTCTCTATGTTACGACATTAAGAAACTTATCTCTCTCTCTCTCTCTCTCTCTCTCTCTCTCTCTCTCTCTCTCTATATATATATATATATATATATATATATATATATATATATATATATATTCTTGAGTTTGGCTCGAGTCTAGATGTTTCCTACTATTTCCAGGGCAGTCGTTGTCAAGCGAAATGCAGTCCAAGATTGATTCCAAACATCCAATACATATAATGTTTCCAATCTGAAATTACTAAAGAAGTATATCAAAAGTATCAAGAGAATTGCATATGCTAAGAAATTAGGGCCCATTTTACAAATGCTACCATGCCATCATAAGGTCTTGAGAATGGCGTACATTATGATGTCTGCTCCTAGAAATTGGCTAATTACTTCTGTAGGGACTTTTCCTAGCAGCACCGAATATACATAGTCTAAAAATCATCACATAATTTTAACAAACCTATAAATGGAGACTGAACTACAAATAGCCTATACCCTTGGTGTATAAAGAAAGTACTCATGGAGAAACAATCATTGATACATGCGTACATTTAAGGTTGATTATAAGAAGAAAAACATGGCCAGTTACGAAGATATTTGACGTCTGTCAATAATATACAATAATTGAAGACAACATTTAAATTTATAAAATTAATTGAAAAAAATAAAAATATCCCCAACAAATACAAAACAAAACAAAACAAACTGGAAACAGAAACGAAAAATAACAAAGTAACAAAAGGTATTCATCTATAGAAACTTTTTCAGCGTCCTTTTCTCTCGCATGTCGTGATATTCATGTGAATAGCAACATTATACTGAATTGCAACTACATTAACATTTTTCATTGTGTGAATCAAACTATAGCAAATGTGCCCAACGGATATAAAATGGATGTGTAGTTTTGAGCACTGTATCATGGACCTTAAACGGGAAATGCGTGTAATAGGAAGCGAACGATATAATATGTTTTGAGGTTTTGTAGTTGTTATTATCATTATTATTATTATTGTTATTATTATTATTATTTCAGTCTTTCTGCTCATCCTTATTCTCATTTTGTTCCCAATGATGACCATGAAAGATCACAGCAGATGATCGACTACTATCGTCGTATAAAGTTACTCGGTAAGACTTTTCACGGCTATAAGACCCTGCTTAGAAAGGGCGAATCTATCCACATAAAGTGATGAGTATTTGATTCTCTTTAGTCAAAAGTAAGAAAGGATGGAATCACATTATGTCATCTGCATTCATGATCCCGTTCACGCTTATAATGGAGATACTGGATTAGGTAATTGATGTTACAAAGATATATCAATCAAGGTCAAGATATTTCACTCAAGGTCAAGATATATCAATCAAGGTTGAAGTTGTATAGGGAGTAGAATAATCCAGGTGGACACCGTTTATTTATGATTTGAATCAGATCGAGTCTGGAAATTCAATTTTGATTCTATATTTAAATCTGGACAGAAAGAAAGACAGCAGCTCCTTTATGGTAGTATGCACGAATACTTTAATCCATAACGAGGCATAGGTCCTCGAATTATGGTTCCGTGAAAGAAGCCTCTTTCGGAGAGAGTCCGAATTAAAAAAGTGTTGAAGGTATAAATGAAGTTTTTGGATAGTGTTTTCATCCATTTAATGACTAAATGTTGTAGTGGATGGACTAATTTACATTCAAAATATAGGTGGTCAACATATGTGTATTGCTGCAAAACGTAGAGAGTTTTGATTTGGAAATCTTTTCAAAGACAGATTGTAGTTTAGAGGTACGATTTCATGAATGGTTTTAAAACACACATCTCTTTTGAAATTGTCGGAAATAAATGTTCTGACCAAAACTGAACGTGAGTTTATTTTCATGAAAGGCTTTAAATATTGTTATGCATCTTTTTATTAAATTGGGGTACATATAAGGTATGGGTGTGTTTGTTGAGCTTAAATTGGAGGATCGTTATTGCAAATCAATCCAATACCTTGTAAAGAATTGCCATTTGGCTGAATATTAATCATCGAGTATAATATGTATATGTTGGATACGTAAAGACTTTATTTTGCATTCCAACTGAGTAATATTTGGACCACTGTCCTCAAGAGACTTAATACATACAGCCTTATCAAGCGGTTCCAAATTAGAATTCCACAGAAATGTAAACATGATTTTGTGAATTAGGGTAAGATAACGTGTTGGTAAATATATCACGGTTGCAGTGTACCATATTTGACTACAGACCAAAAGGTTAATAATGCTTGATTTGGAAACAAGTGATAGAGTTTGCATTTTCCATAGAAACAATATCTGTGTAAGTTTATTAAAAATTATATTCTTGTGATCATCATTTCTTTCTTTATGGCCAAAAAATGAAACCTATATTTTGTCCGTCTATCCAAGAAATGCCAAAGGGAGGGTGATTACTGCTTGTACGCCATTTTTCCATGAACATACCGTTTGATTAACCATAATTTATCTTGGCACCAATAGCTCGCATGCGGGGCCAACATATATAACGGTTAATTGATTTGTAAGTACAACAGAAACCTGTAGTATCATCCGCATAAAGGAAGATCTTACGTTCCTCTGTTGCACCCGGAACTTGGATAGAATAATTTCTGAATCATATCGAATTTTGACTGCAAACAGTTTATATACGATTACATATAGAAAGAGAGAAAGAAAGTAACCTTGTCGTACCCCTCTTGAAATTGAAAATTGTTTTGGAAATAAACTTATTGCCTGAAACTGAGAAGTGTATGTCATTGTAAAAAAGATAAACGCTAATATTTCTCATTAACTGACCATTATGACAAATTGAACTCCCTTTAACTCTACATGGTTGATCCATGTATATAATTTTGGTCATAATATTGCCAAGGCGATTAGTGATGATTTTTGATACAATCTTATAATCCAAATTTAAAATGGAGAATGGTCTCACATTTTTCATATTATTAAAATTTTGTCGATTCTTACATAAAAGCATAACATATGATAATTTTGCGAATCAGACAAACTGTTTGATTACAAAATGAAACCTGGCTTAAAACTCATTAGTTAGTCCATCAAGGCTCTTTGATTTATTGGAATCCATCAAAGTTTATTGATTTTCGAATTTCGACTTAGGTTAGAGGTGCAATAAGAAATAAGTTCGAATAGAAAGTTTCGAAAGAGTGTAAAATATCGGGACAAGGTTTGCGTGTCACTTCACTGTGTTGAATCTAATAATTTTCTTAGAACGCTTATTATTTTCTAATTGAAAAAAGAATTGGATTTGGCGTTCATTGTTATCAATTTTTTTAGCATTACTCCTAATAACGGAATCTTTCTTGTTTCAATAATTTGATTTCCGAAAATCTAATTTTGAAAAGTTGCCTGGTTTTATTAATAGGTTCATGTTTTATTTTAGATTCTAAAATATTCTAAAGAATACTCGTGGTATTTTAATTTTCTATTGATAAGATCTGTTATCAGAATTTTTAACATGGCAAAGTTGAAATGTGAGGTATTACCTTTCCGGTAATAATAGCCGTATCAATTACCTGTAATAGATATGGGGACAGCATCGTGTTCTGATTGGGTAAAATTAACAATTTGGGTATTAGTTATGAAATTCTCTTAAAGACAAAAATCTATTAAATCTGCAAGCTAATGTTGTTAAGGAATGGTCATGCGTATTCCCATACCATGTATTTATCTTAGGTGACGAGTTTAATTTTCGAAACGAGTCAATTAACTTGAAATCAGATAGTAATGATTTTAAAGTTTTAATATAATTTTCATTATAATTGTGTAGGACACCAGTTCTATATAGTTTGTAGTTAAAACGCATATAGTATTGATATAGTGTATGCATAGTATTTATATTAGTGTTTATACAGCATTTATGTAGCATTTATATAGTGTTTACATATCATTTATATTGTTAAATATTTAGATAGTGTTTATGTAATATATATGGTGTTGATGTAGCATTTATATAATGTTAAAGTATATATATATATATATATATATATATATATATATATATATATATATATATATATATATATATGTATGTATATATATATAGTGCTTTTATAATATATTTTCCTAGTAATATCTATCTAGCATAGCAATATAATTTCCTAGTACGGCTTTATTGTACCAATTAATTTACTAGTAAGGCTTTAGTATGCCGATATAATATTTTATTAAGGATTTGGTATACCAATACAATTTACTATTAAGGCTTTTATTTGTTCTACATATTTTATTTTTCTACATATTTTCTTTGCGCTTAAAATTTATTGGGGATATGAAAATTGAATGGATGTTATTGGTTGCTGTGGTGTGATGAAATCATCGATGGTTAATGTGATCGAATAAAATTTATACAGACGACTGTATTATATTTCACAACGTGTTTCCTATTTAAAATCACGCTAATATAACGCAACCATAATGTGTATCCTGTGGTAATTTAACTTTTTAAATGCAATCGATTATTCCAATTTTCTTTTTTGTTTCAGAAATACAATGAATTCGTTGTGGATAACGCTCGAAAATTTAATTATATCCCTTGTATATTAAAGAAATAAATAATATATTTGTGCTAATTTTAAATAAAGACTGATTTCTTTCCGTCACTCTGTTTGTAGATCCATTTATCTATGTATCTATTTCGCCAGCCCTCCTCCATCCATTTATCCAGCTCTCTCTCTCTCTGTCTCATATATATATATATATATATATATATATATATATATATATATATATATATATATATATATATATATATATATATATATATATATATATATAATCTCTTTTGAAGCCTTCGTTCCCGCCTTTCTATATATCCAGTTCGAACTCTAAGAACAAAATTGTATCATATTTGTTTAAAGATAATGATATCTTTACGCAAAAACAGCCATGTTAGTTATATATTGATCAATTTCGTGCCTAAAGTAATGGAATTTTTTGATATATGGATCACTTCCCTCATATCTTTGCTGCTTTCTTGTCAGTAAACAAAGGTTATTTCATTGTCATTGTGAAAAAAGTACATAACAAGCCTGTATGATTTGTATTTTCAGAGCACAAATATTTTACAAAATCTTTTGTTATATCAAATCTGGATTTAGTAAAGGAGAGATGTAAATATCACTCTTTTAGTTATGCTGGTCATAATACAGAAGAAATTGTGTGATTACCGTTGTCGAACATCTGTTGTCTACAGGTACAAGTTTGTTATGGCTACCACCTGCTAAGCAGATGGTTGATGTGAAAGGATCTTGCTTCAGTACCCATGTTGAATATAACAAGAGATGGTCATATAGCCACATTAATTGAACATTTCATTCCGATAACATGTTGGTCCTAAAGTAAAATGGTGTTGTGCAACTTTGGTTATTTCAAACATCTTGTTATCACTACTAATTCTAAAGGGATTGTTGTTTCGACACAAGGTGTCAGTAAGGCATTTCTTACTATGAAGATGGTCCTAAACGGAAATGATGCCAATTGTGACCCCCTAACAGTGGAAAATGCTATTTAGGCAAGTGCATTAACGAACAAGCTTCATTTATGCATGTGGAGGATACTGGCCTATTTTGGTACTTCTCTGGAAGCACTATTTATTTTATCTCATTTTGATTAATCTTGTACAATTTACTTATATCTCAATCATGTTCAATATACTTGCTTATATGTCAAGTCCTACTGCACAGACCCAGATCTGCCATTGCATAATGGATTAGCAGAGAATGGAATGTGTAGATTGTTAAGTGTAATAATTAGAACAAAGAACATAGACCCTGATCAGCTGGATCATGACTGTATGTTGTTAGGTGTAATAATTAGAACAAACAACATGGACCCTCATCATCTGGATTATTATGGGATGGAGATCATCTCAACATTATACAAGATGAAGTTTATTTAATGTCTAATCCTTTTTAGATTTCATTGATATGCTTTTATGGATTATTTTCTGTGATATGAATCAGAACTTTCTGTGCAAATCCATGTTAGTTATTTACCTTTGAAAGCTTTTGGAATTTAAACAAAATTCCTCATAAGTGTTTTCTACAAATATTTGATACGATTTGTTTAGATTTACTTATTGATGCACATCTTGTTTAATCATTCATACTTCAAGTAGCATTTAAAATTTTAAATCTTCGTCAGTGCATTTGGTCAACTCCTCCTGCCTTTGTTAGCAGATATAATTTGGATGAAATTACTTTTCTGGCAGCGTTGTTAAGATTTAGTGTTAAATGAGAAATAGGCTAGACATGTGAAAAAGTTGGTTTGCAGGTGAAACATGGTGTTTGGCATGCCTCGTGTTATCAAGACCACGTTGGTGAATGCCCAGTGTAGCTATCACTGTGATGCAAACATGAATTTCATTCTATACATCAGTCCATCTTCACCCTCCATTCTCTTTATGTTAAATTGTTTTATTTTCCTTTTGAATATGATTATATCCCATCCTCAAGCTTAAGTACAAGACACCAAGTTCCTTATAATCTATATTCTATACAGCATTCGACACCTTCAACTCAATCGTTGGTTTAAGATAAACTTTTAATGAAAGGAATCTGGTCTACTTCATATTTTGTTGTCACATGAAAATGTTTTTGTCAATGGGAAAGAACTAATATTTTTTAAATAAGTATTATATATGTTGCTAGATGTGTCCAGTTTTCTTTTTCATGACTTTGATTTTTGTTTTCTTTTCAAATTGGAGATTTTAATTTGTCAGTTTTTTCCCAATTTATGTTGTAGCATAAGATATCACTAAAGTTAAAAAAATATTGCAGCGTGTTTATTCCTTTCTGAGCCAGTATTTTTAAAGTGATTTATTCTCAGGTATTTTTCCGTTGAATATCATAAAATGTATTGGGCAATTCTGAAATTGACATTAGAGCCTTACTAGACCATATTTTGGATTGAGATTATGGCAGTAATCTGGCTCAGTAAGTGTCATTATGTTACCGCACTTGCCTTCTACTCATTGGTGAGACGATACAAGTCCAGTGTTTTGTTCATTATTGGATTTATTGTGCATTATTGGGTTGATAGGTGGTGATTGAGACATTTCACCTGGCTTTGTTACATACACCCTACAAATACAATAAAAAAATACATTTACCACAATAATAAATAATATCGTCATCAGTGTATTATTGCTCTGCATGTTTACATTGTTCTCTTTACAATACATTCAATACGAATAACTTATAATTCCATATATTTATTAATTATCCATCTAGAGAGATAGTGGATCAACTAAACCTAAACAACAATCAGTGTTTAGAGCAAAAGTATGGAATAGACAGACAGACAGACAAAAGTATGGACAGGACGATATGATAATAATAAAATGCAGGTTGATAACCTATTAAAATGTATTAAAATACATCAACATGCATTCCTGATAAATATGCAGAGTAAATATAAAATAAATTATTACATTAATCATATTATAAATCTATTTACCTTATCATATGGGACAAAGGCCAATTTACATCTTGCAAGCACAAGAATGATCAGACACTATAATGCAATGCCATGACCAGCACCCTTCAGAAACTCTAATGGACTTACCACTAATATGCTTTTCATACTATGTTGTTTATACAGACAAGTAGGAAACTAACCAATCAGAAAGTTGTTTACCACTTGTCATACAATAGAACAACCCAGCATGACCAGCAATCAGAGTAGTTGCATTGCTCAGTGACCAAAACTGTTAACATGTAATCCTGGTTCAATGTTACCTAAATGGCTAAATATGTGTAAAATGAGAATAACACAATAATTGCAACTGATGACTGTATTTGACTCAATAATAAACATTAACTACATAAAAAAATAAAATACCTACTTCTGCCTAATTAAAACATGAATATAAAATTATAAAACATATGCTCCTGCTACACACTTCCCTCCGCACATTTAAATGATGTCCTCATCATTTAGGAGTCTCCACCATGATAGAAATGATGGCTTTGGAAATGGTATCAGGCATGCTGTTGAAAAATGTTGTGTGCAATGACTGGAGGATACAGACTTTTGTTAGCCAGTCTGGCTCGTTAACGGTTTGGGACATCACATAGTCTCCAGAGGTCATCCATGAAGGTGGTTTCGTCACTCGACTAGAACGTCGTGGTGCTGGAACAGGCAAGGAACTCTTCTCTGTTCGTAACTGATCAGTAACTACTACGTTACTGGAGCTCTCAACCCTGGTTTGCCCTGGTACTGCAGAGTCATTATCAATGTTGATCACAGTGTCTTCTGGATTCATAGCTCCAGACTGTTCAGCAGTATGACCACTCTGCTCATCATCATCAACTGCACTAGCTGAAACCATCTCTCCTCCCACACTGGGATTACCATCATCTTTGTTTGAAGAGGTTTCATCATCCACTGTAAGATTCTCACTGGAGGAGTCTCTAATTGAATTTTCGCCAGCTAAATCATCTTCAGCTTTGTTCCTGACAGATATATCTCCCGGATCTGCGGTTGCGGAACCACCAGTTACACCAATCATTTCATTATCACTTGGAAGATAAAGCGATATAGAATTATTTTCATCCTGGTCAGAATCTGTTTCCCTGAAATTATTCTTGGGTAAATTTTTAGTCTTGGACGTCGCAGACTTGAAAGCTGGTTTCTCTTGCTTACGATTATTATGCTCTGACTGAATTGGCAAGGCGCCAATAGGAAGCAGCAAATTTCTATGAAGAGTGCGTTTCGGTCCTTTGCCATCTTCCGATCGTACAACGTATACTGGGATATCCGGGTTTTGTTGGGATTCCACAATGTAAACACTAGTTTCCCAGCGATCAGCAATTTTGTGTTTTCCATCAAATGTCACTATCTTCACAAGAACCCTATCCCCATGCAGAAGAGTTGCAGCTCTTGCTTTTATGTCATATGCCCTCTTCTGTTTGTCTTGAGATTTTTCCGCAAGACATGTGGCTAGTTTGTACGATTCTTCCAATCGGTTCCGAAGAGATTTTATATAAACAGACAAATTGCCTGATCCACTACCCTTATCTAATCCAAATGCGAGGTCAATAGGTAAACGTGGCTCTCTTCCAAACATTAGAAAGAATGGAGTCTGGCCTGTAGACTCATGGCGCGTACAATTATATGCACTAACCAATGGTCCTAAATAGTTCTTCCAATCCCTTTTCTAATCTGGGTCGAGAGTTCCCAATATATCTAGCAGTGTCCTATTCCATCGCTCACACATACCATTGCCCATTGGATTATAGGGTGTCGTGCGAGACTTCTTTATTCCCGTAATTTGACATAATTCCTTGATGATCTTGCTTTCAAAGTTTGCACCTTGGTCTGAATGTAAACGCTGGGGCATACCATAATGCACTATAAAACTATTAAACAGAGCCTCAGCTGTAGTCCTGGCTGTCTGGTTTATTGTCGGAATGGCCTGTGCATACCTGGTAAAGTGATCTGTAATAACCAGTATATTTTGGTAGCCTCCTTTGGACATCTCAAGAGTCAAAAAATCGATGCAAACGAGTTCCAACGAGGACCCGAGTAAGTTACCAATAATACTGGCATTAGGGCCTTAGTAGGACGCATCTTGGATTGACACTAGGACCATACCAGGCCACCTGTTAGATAGATATTCAGTTCTTAACAGGCCACCCTAATGATTGATATTATGTCCTTGATAGCCATCCTCTTGGATTGGTAACATGGCCTTAATAGACCACCTCTTGGATTGAAACCAGGGCCCTAATAGGCCATCTCTTGGAATTGACACTTAGGGCTTTAATAGATCATGTCGTGGAACTGACCTTAGGGCCAAAATGGATCACCTGTTGGATTGATATTAGGGCCTTAATAAACTTTCTCTTGGAAGAGGTATTAGAACCTTTATGGGCCACCACTGCAATTGACATTCAGGTCTTCCTAGGCCACTTCCCTCCTTGACTTTAATCTTGGCAAATATCTTTGTTGTAAATATGTAGACACAAACATACACCAGCTCCAAATAAAAATTAAACGTGTTAATGTTAATAATCATAACCTGAATCACCTTACTTGTAATGGCATCAGAACTTACAGCTGACATAATACTTAATGGGCTAAAGTTGTGCAAATTTTGGTAACATTTCATCATCTGATTCTCTTCTGATAACTATGCTCCAAGGTATGGCCCATACATTCAGCGTGGCCCATTTGTAATTGATGGATTGCCAATGTAAGGCCCATACATTCAATGTGAGCCATTTGTAATTGATGGATTGCCAAGGTATGGCCCATACAGTCAGTGTGACCCATTTGTAATAGATGGATTGCCAAGGTATAGCCCATAAATTTAGTGTGACCCATTTGTAATTCATGGATTGCCAAGGTATGGCCCATACATTCAGTGTGACCCATTTGTAATTGATGGATTGCCAAGGTATGGCCCATACATTCAGTGTTGCCCATTTGTAATTGATGAATTGCCAAGGTATGGCCCATACATTCAGTGTGACCCATTTGTAATTGATGGATTGCCAAGGTATGGCCAATACATTCATGGTGGCCCATTTGTAATTGATGAATTGCCAAAGTAAAGTTCAATTTGCCTTCTCATTAGCATATCAAATGACGTAACACTCAAAGTCATCACTAGGGCAGATACATTCAGTGATGTTCAAGTAATTTCCAGTAAATTCAAGCCCCATGTTCTCATCCTCACCACAACAAAACTACCCCAATATTCTCACCCCCACTCCCACAAGATGAACCATATTCTCCTTCCCACCCCCACCAAGACCAGACCTGCAATCTCAAAAAATGTTAAGCACCTAACTCCAGTTCTAAATGCCAAACTCTGGAATATCACCGAATCTTAGAGTTTATCTACATCACTAAAATTAAAGATGCAAGCAGATGAAATGGAGGTAAACAGTTCTGAAAGTTATGATTCTAACTTTATTTTTGTTATCACTGTTGCATAATTATTTCCAGAATGTTCACATTAACGCTTAAGTTTTTCATTTTGTCAGCATTGGTTGTAGTGTGTAAACGTATCAACATGTAAGTGAATTTCTTACAGAAACTTGTATAAAGTAGCTTGTCTGCATATTTTGCTTTTTTTAAATAGAATTTTTAAAGCGTATTAAAATGCAGCTGATGTTTAATATATCATACAAGGTTGTTGTGTTCTTGTTTACATATGACGCAGTTGACATTTTAAGGTGTTTATACTTCAATATGTGAAATTAATTATGTACTGATGAAGTTCTGAGCCCTTCTTTACCCACATAAGTAATTTGAGTACGAAATGGGCGAAAGTTTCAAATTGTCATCAGACAACTCACAAGGCATGAAAAGAAAGGATGGAAGAACTGTATTTGATATGTAATGATACAAAAGAATAATACTAAGCCTGTAATGATACAAAAGAATAGTACTAAGCCTGTAATGATACAAAAGAATAGTACTAAGCCTGTAATGATACCAACGACTAGTGCTAAGCTTGTACTGATACGACAGAATAGTACTAAGTCTTTAATGATACAAACCAATAGACTAAGCCTGTGATATACAAAATGATAGAACTAAGCCAGTAATTATACAAACGAATAGTACTAAGCCTGTATCATACAAACGAATAGTACTAAGTCTGTAATAGTGCAAACGAATATTATATTAAGCCTGTAATGATACACAAGAACTACTAGGGCTGAATGAAATAAAAGCAAAACAGTAATATAGTTGTAATGATGACAATACAGGAATTGTAATGATATGAAATGATTATATGATTGTAATGATATGAACAAGATGCACAAGAACAGTACTGGGGCTATAATGATACGAAATAAAAACATCACTGGTTTGTAATGTAATGATGCAAAAATATTACTAGGGAAAACCATGACTAGGGCTGTAATGATGCAAAATAAATATTAGTAGTGTAGAAATATAAACCAGCTGTACTTTGCCTGTAATGATAAAAAGAACAATTCCATGTACTGATAAAGAAATAACAGGACTATGGTTATAATCATGCAAAGGAACATTGTGTTTGCTTTAAAGATACACAGGAACTACTGTGGCTGTAATAATTCAAAAACAGTATGTTGGCTGTAATGATGCAGAAGAACAGTACTATGGCTGTAATGACAAAACAGGAACATTATTAGGGTTGTAATGATACAAAAGAACAATATTGTGGTCGTAATGATACATAACAGTATTAGGGTTGCAATGATGCAAAAACAGTATTAAATTTGTAATGATACATAAGAACTACTAGAATTGTAATGATACAAAGGAACAGTGCTAGGGTTTTAATGATACAAAATAACAATAATAGGGTTGCAGTGATACAAAGGAACAGTATTATTGTTGTAAGGATACAAAATAACAGTTGAAGGGTTGTAATGACTCAAAAGAACAGTTGTAGGGTTGTAATGAGACAAAAGAACAGTTGTAGATCTGTAATGATTCAAAAGAACAGTTGTAGGGTTGTAATGATACAAAAGAACAGTTGTAGATCTGTAACGATACAAAAGAATAATGCCATGTTGTAATGGTATAAAAGAATAGTGCTAGAGATGTGATGCTACCAATGCAGCGCTGTTCAGATGTAATATACTGATATTAATATTTGATTACTATCAACATCAAAATGTTTTCTGCTTCGTTAAACAGCTCAACTTTTAATAACAATTTTAGGTTTTCTAGTGTGGAAAAGAAGACATTACTACCTTTTTTTTAAATGTTCGGTTGTCCTATTTTCTTGATTCATGAACTTTCCCATATGCGTTATTTTGATTAACTTTATTAGTTGCATGTCCCTTTTTCGTACCCTAGTTTATTAATGGATTATAAGACTTGAATAAAAATTTTGTTGCCATAATAACTCAATAATGCGTTGAAAGTGTGTGTGTGTGTGATTTGGATATATAACGTAGCCTTAACAACTTTTCAATCATATCGTTACGATGTCAGCAGTGTGGCAGTTTATGGTGATGTCTAGCACTGGGGCATCATGCCGCAGACATGTACCATAATGTCCCACACAGTCACAATATCCTGACTTCAGGTCGACCATTCCTAACACTAACCGCTTAATGCTGAACACCTAGCGAGGCAGCTGTTAGTACCACTTTTATAAGTCTTTGGCATGACTTGGCCAGGGCTCGAACCTCGACCTCCTGCATCCGAGGCGGACGCTCTAACCACTAGGCCACCGGAGCGGTCAAGTATAGACATTAAACAATGTAACCTTTTCCAAGACGTAGGGTGACATGTGTCTTATGCCAACCGGACCAGTGCTGTTAAAATATCTGATTGCCAAAAAATTTGGGAATGTTATATTTTGCCTGCTACTTAATGGCTTTTTTCATTCAGATTCGTTTATTATGACCTGAATATACTGGACTCTCTTATATTAAATTAATGAAACCTGGTATGTGGATACATCTCAGGAAGAATAACTCAGCCTTAAAAAGCTAGGTCATTTTGATTTATCTTTTAGGCTCGAGTGAGTGGCATATTTTGTAGCCATTTGTTTATTACACCCTCGGTATCTTAGACCGTATTATACCAAGACACAAAATGACACGTGGGTGCATATCAGGAATATTAACTCAGAGGTACAGTAACTAGGTCACTATTGTCAACTTTTAGGCTTGAATGACCTTTGTATTCTCATTCATTCATTACATCCTTAATAATATGTATCCTAGTTTACACGCACGTACGAAATTTGGTATGTGAATGACTCTCAGACTGGAACTCGAGCACTGCAAATGAAACTCAGTGTGATCATAATTTTCATGCTCGAGAAAATGTTTTATTTTTAGCTATCAGATTGTTACCCCCTCAATATATTATTCCCTGTTTCACTATATTCGTTATTATTGGTAGGTATATCTCCTTTAGAGTGTGTAATCCCTCAAATAAAAACAACCTGGTCACAGTGGCCTAATTTTTCTGTTAAGTGACGTTTGCAGTTTTAGCAACTTGCTATGCCCTTAATTTCTTAGAACAGTTTTGATCTCCACTCATGAATATTGACGTGTCCATGCATCCCAAGGTGAGTACCAAAACCATACCAAAGTGGACCTTATATTAAATACGCTGATGAAGGTTTGTATTTGATAAACCTCCAGTAGGTATAACTCAACGATAACAAAATTACGACACTGTGACCAAATCTCTATGCTTCAAGGAGTTGTGTAGTTTCAGCGATCTGCTGCATAGATCCTCAATAACTTGGAGCCTGTTTCGCCTACACTCATGAAGAAACGAATGTAGATATATTCGAAGAGACTAACCAAATCATACCATAACTAGATAACTTACCAAATTTGTATGCTTATGTGACAAGTTTTCTTTTTATATCTAATTGTTCGTTATACCCTCATTATGTTTCGATCATATTTTGTTTTTGCACAAAAAGTATTTTAAAAAGATTCATAGGTGAATGCATCTAATACAGAGTAACTCGAACTCATATAAGCATAATTATCCGGTTGGAGTAAAAAAAAAGAAAATTGTATCGGTGTATCAAAAGTCATTTCGTAATTGTACATGTCAGTATTTGATTCGCATTTTGTTCGGGAAAGTCAGTTTTTGTCGCCAGTTTCCTATACTTGGTTTCAAAATTCTCATCATCGTGAGTGAAAGACATTTGCTGTTTCCAAATTTGCATTAATCTTGTTGCCTTTCTGTTAGTTATCATTATCGTCGTCGCATTCAGTATTTTTTGGATTGTGAGTAAACGTAACGCTGAGACCTCCCAACCTTTGTTGCCATTGCGTGCTTGTGGTTGGCGGCAATCCGCATATTTTCTCCGGACATGCAGTTACCTTTCTACATTTGCTGCTTAGTAATGAACTGTTCGGTGTGTCCAAAATCGAAATATGTTTATTTATTAAAAGTGCCTTCCGGAACTAACTCACAGTTAAGTTCTTCCCGGCTATTAAGAACGTGTTGGGAGAGGCTAAAGCAACATGCCACGAGTCACAAATTTCGCTTCCGGGACAGAAACAATGTTTGATTAATCGACGTGTGTTATAACCAGATATATACACATACAATCATATAATCATCCTGACGTTCTAAGAAACAAACATCTTCGTTTAAATCCGTACCAATAATGTCTACATCCAAGGCAAGCATCACTTCCAAAATATTAGAAAAATAATCTAAAAAGTGATATGGACTACATTTATGAGAACTGAATCGAAAGTAAAAATTCTACTATAATCCAATATGTTCATGGATATGTGAGCTATCACGATGGACGTATGTGCTATCACAATGGATGTACGGATTATCACGATGGATGTGTGAGCTACCACGATGGGTGTGTGAGATGTCATGATAGACGTAAGAGCTATCACGATGAACGTATGAACTATGAAGATGTGTGAGTAGTGAAGGGGAACAATGGGAATTACCATTACAAGACCCCTCTAGGGGATATACGGATTAAATTTATACGGACAGGGAATATACAGACAAAAGGTTAGGCCTGTATACGGGCAAGAGAAATGGAACATAGGGAATGAATTGGGCTTGAATACGGACAATATAAATTGAACAGGGGTGTCGCCACGATACTGGACACTGGTAACAATGTTGTAAGTGGATGACCTGAATAGGACGGAATAGTGTGACAAGAAGTTAACCTAAATACGCGCTACTCTAGGGAAAAATAGAGACATATATATAGAGACTTGGTTGGAGACAGACATACATACATAGATTTATGGACATAACTCAATCACAACAAAAATCGACTTAAATTTTGTTTAGGTAAGAGAGAATATGCGTCTTTTATAGAAAATGGAGGGGCCTTGAAAAGGGCCTTTGTTTTTTTTTTTTTTGCTGTTGACTCCATTCAGTTAACATAGAGGTCATCGCACGGATCTTCTTCTCTTCCTCAAACTTCGTCTGTCCTCTGGACCGTGGAGTAGGACTCGCTTAAGACAGCCTTGTCTCTCAACATATATTTTTCTTTTCCAAAGAACTGTCTCTGAGATCTGGGTAATTGCCCATAATGATTTGACATACATGGGATAGTTCGGGTTGAAGAGCATCGACGATATGATGGTAGACGATTCTACGTTAGTCCACTTCTTGTGACGAAAACAGGCGAATGGAATGAGGTGAGCTACCTGTGACTTCACATTCCCTATATAGGTGCGCTAGCGTCTGTGCGCAGTGAATAAATGTGACATTGTTAGAACATTGGGGTGCACCGGCCGTGGAGAACAGAAGTGATGGCAAATCAGTGGCTACCAAAGCAAAAAAGTTCTACTTTGAGAAGAGAACGATTTTAATTGGAATTTAGTGCAGTTTCTCACTCCTTCACAAGAATTTGTTCCTGTACCAGCACCTTCGCCGCATTCTCCTTCCTTACCATACGTTGAAGATTTTAAACAGACACAATGAATAATTGGAGACAGTTTCACAACAGCAGAAAGAAGCAGAACAAGTCTTTCACATTCAACAGTATCAGCGAGAAAAAGAGGCAAGAATAAAACGACAGGAAGAAGAAACAGAGAAGAAATAGGGTCTAGGAGAGAAAGAGGACGGTGAACGTCAAAACGGTAACGGTACTCATACATTTTGGCAGAGTTAAGGTGTCTAAAACAAATGTTACTATCAGACGTCTTAAATACGACCTTAGCGAAAAAGACATTCTCAAGTCAAACACCCCTACCCCGTCAACTCGCCTACTACGTCTGAGATAGCAACACTAGTGATTTCTACCAAATTATTGACAATAGCAGGTCCAGAAGTAGGCCTTAATCTTGGCAAAGGGGTAAGGCAGTTAAAGCTCATTACTTCCCTATCCTGTCTAAATTCTGTTTTAACAAAAAACATAAACAAAAAACAAACACCCAAACGTCCTTTTCAGGGCCACCCATCTCTCGAAAAGAGACTACTCAATCTTCGCCAAAGTCAAATTAAACTCAAATCACTTTTTTTACCATGATAGACGCGTGTGAGTGGGTGAGTGTACGTCCTTATTATTAAAATCAAAACCAAGAGACACTTACGTTTGTCTTTCTGGTATATTATCTGGTAAAAATTGCAATCCAATTTCACAACACAACACTTTAAAAAGTTCAAAGACTTCCTTGTCTTTTCAGTATCTCCGTTTTTAAAATGTCTTCACTGTCACAGGTTTTTCCTCTTCTTTCTCACTTTCTTCTATTCTTCTTTTCTTCACTTTTTGTGCGTGTCTAGGTTCATTCTTTTCGGAGGGTATCTCTTCTTTCTGTTCTGAGCCCCTCTTTACCCCCTGCTCATGTTGCTTGTTAGGGCAGTCCGAAGACCAATGTCCTTTCTCTTGACAAAGATAACAGGTATCATGACCTTTGTCTCTTCTGACATCTGTCTTGCTTTGACGTTGCGGACATTCTGAAGACCAATGCCCTTTCTCCTGACAGATATAGCAAGTATCTTGACATTTATCTCGAAAGGAGGGGGAGTAGTCATCGGCTTCAATGAAGAAAACCTTCGTATGAAACCTATCACGGAATTGTATAAATCGTTTATTTAGTAAATACATGTTCTCGGTTTTCGTTTTTTGTGTACATCGATACCCGAGGGTGATTTATGTATATTGTACAATATTTCGAAATAGTGAGTTCGGCTCATCCTATGCCGCACGTGTGAAGAGCTTTCAGTGGGAAAAACCGAATGTATCCAGAGCACAATGTATGACGACTTCGTCTGTGTATAAATGCTTCACCGTAAGATTAAATCTTGACATTACGGAACGTCTTATCAGTGAACGGTCTACTTTAAGGACTTGCACATCTGTAGAACTGACCCGAGTGTTCACAGAATGACCAGAGTGATCGGAGTGGTCGGACTGACCCAAATGACCTGAGCGATCCGAGTTATCGGAGCGATCGGAGTCGACGTGGTGCCAGTTGAAGAGCTAACCACAGAAGTCGACCATAGCAGTTGTGAAGCTGAACCATAGCAGCCTTAAGAGCTGATTAAACAGTGTTGCTGTTCGAGTGGCAGGTGATCGGGCGTTGCTGACCGAGATTGGTGGGCGCTGATTGATAGATTGACCAACCTGGAATAAAGACGGCTTGACTGGTCAGTGTGACTGGTAGCCGAGTGTGCTGGTAACGGATTAACTCCATACATTCTTATATCACTTGTTTAGGCTCAAATAAACAGTAACACAAGAAAGAGTAAAAACAACAAACTTTTAAAAATACAATAATTTATTTTTCTGGAAACATTTTGTAAAAATAAAAAATATGAACTTGCGGTTTTATAGAATCAAATCCAAAAAATAATCCAAACATAATCCGAGAATAAAATTTTAGTAGTACTAATAACAAAAGGTTATACTGATCTAACGTTCGAATCTCGACGAAGAATCCAAGATGGAAGACGATGACGTATGTTACAATCTGTAGTGTTGAAGTCTACAGTTCCTTGTAGAAATAAGGATTATCACTCCGGTTTCTGATAGCTGAATTTTTTTAAAATAAAAAAGGTCTTGCTCCACAAAATTACATGAGCACACATATTTTCCAGAAAAATAACAGAATTAATCCTTTTAAATACAATTAATTTAAAATAACTCCAAACCAAGTAATTTGAAATAACTCCAAACAGCACAACATTCAACGAACACCTTAACGGCCGAACTTCTACTGAGATTAATTCTCCAAAACATGGGTTATATGGGCTTTCTAAAACTCAAACAAGGGTCACGTGCTCATCGTCTAGAAGTTTGTAGAAGCAAACACTTGTTACAAATCACGTTTACCCAGTGTGACCCTGAAGAAAACCAATCATTTTTACTCTAAGAAATATAAAAAAATCAAATTGTTTATCTCTTAAAGACAAGGTCCCATCAAGACCTTGGAAACATCCAATCATTTTAAAATAAAATACAATTTGTTTACGAAGGTTGTTACCAATTCTTAGACAAGGTGAGGATTTAGATCAATACCTGGTGTTTATAAACTAACAGTCAAGGTCAAACTATTTTCTAAAAAAGTATCATCTCTAGTGAAAAAATGTACATTACAATATCATGTAATGAAAAATATTTTTTTTTTAAACTGACAAACAATTAAATTGAAATAAATATATATTAAATCAGATATAATTAAGTCAAATATACATAACAACATGTAATCGTTTAACCGTGGACTAATCTTTTGGGTTTGTAATACCCAGTGTGGTTTTGGGACTGTAAAGGTACTTTGTATGTCTGTCGCTTTTGTTTATATAATTTCACTATTTAAGTGAATACATTTTATTATATCAGTAAAATACTACATTTGTTTTACTACTGGAGTAAAACACATCAATCATTTCGTTGCGAAATCACAGTGAATATTTCACCCTTTGTCTTTGTACTGTGTAAGGTCATTTATTTGTATTTTCCTTATCAAGTCAGAGCGTTTTATGGTAATTGATACAATAATTATATCATATACATCACAATTCATTTCCCATCCAAGTCGCTCGTTATCGAATATTGTATTTGCGAAACCATCAAAAGTGTTCTGTTGTAAATCCGAAATCCCACCCGGTTATCAGAAGTTCGATCTGTGTTGGTTCTTCCATTTTTCTGGTAGGATTGAGAGTGAAATGAATACTTTGAGGGAAGACACTGACCCTTTGTATAGGAAAGACACTGGCCTTACATTGATATATAGGGGACAATGACGTTTAAAATGTAGTCATTTGACGTTTTGCGATCAAGATGAAAGGATCGCACCATTTTGTGGAGAAAGGAGAAGAAAGGAAGAGGCAGAAACGTGAACTATCGTCTCGTACAGTAGCTGAAGTCTTGGCTCAGATTTGTGCCAGCTATATTGCAGATGACATGAGCGAGCCACAATCCAGACCCAGAGAGTCTACGTCAAACCAAAGTCCATAACCAGTTACCCATGGAAAGTAATGCCACATTCGAGAGATGGATAAACGATCCTCTAGAAAATTTAGAACCACGGGCTACACGTACACCTTGCAATTTAAATATTTCAAGTCAGACGTACCGCGGAGAAAACAGAGGGGTACTCACCGATGTGTTGATTTCTTCTGTTAACCATACTGAAAAGGCAATGTCGAGCCAAAGAAGATGATCGCTTCTATTTATCACGACAGTTTGAAGTCACCAGTTTGGATCGAGATTAGCAACCCGGCAGAATCAACACCTTCCAAAATCATCGACAAGAGTCATCACGTACAGCAATCCAACGACAAGTTTCACATCACCAATGGAAAAGCGACACTGTACATGACCAAGTTTCTCTTCCCAAAGGGTTTGGACAACGCAGAAAAGTGTTCTTGGTGAAGCCTCGTCCAAATTAACATCTCTCAAGACCAGATTTGTTTAGCCCGTGCCATCGTGGTGGGACGAATCTATGCCGACAAGAACGACGCAGCAGATTGGAAATGAGCCCGCCAAATTATTCAAAATTTGAACCGAGCCAAATAACCAAGAGAAGCACAAATCCTGTTACAGCAACCTGGAGTATCCAAAGACACTGCCTGTAGCATTCCTGAATGACGTCTTATCTCCACCTTACACCTTGAAGGTGCACCCTCAAGAAGTGCGCGGACCTCTTGTTTCGAGGCAACGATTTCAAGGATGAACATTTTGATACAATTACCACTATCACTTGATTCCTGGGATTCAGTAATTACTGTGAGAAAGGTGACCATGGGTATAACAATCGAAAGCAACACAATCATTTTAGATCGAAACGCTCAGGATGTTTGGCTTCTAAATCCTGTCTTGTAGAAGAACAAAAACGAATGCATTGCCCTGCTTGTCAGCGCTACTTTCGTCAGCTCTTCGTGTTACCAACAACATCTCAAGGCACAAGGTTCACAGCAGAAAAGTGCTTGCCAACTCCTGAGATTGTGCCCTACTTGTAGACATGTTATGCGTAGCAATAATACCAAGGCACACATTTGTCCAGAAAAGAAACGATGTCACATGAGTCACCAAATTGTGAAGGCGAAATTAATGCTACATTCAAAAATACCAACCTCAACAGAAGGAGGAGGGAGAAGAAGATGACCACAAGAAAGGACATTTAATCTTTTTCTTTATTTCGAATGCATGCAAGAGAGCGGCATTTACATTCCTAATTTTTGCGTAGGTCATCGAGAGTGCGAGAAATGCATCCCAGAACCGATCTTTTGCCATTGCCAGCACTGTAGCAAGATTCATGGAGGACGTGAAAAAACTTTCGAAGGCCTAACACACTGTCCAATTTTACACAATGGATCATATACCCTATTGGAGAGACTTGGAGCCAAGATGACGTAGCACGTTACGGAGATTGTCATCGCTATGCTACGATGATGGCTAAAAAATTTCTCTGGATACGATGGACAGTTTCTTCTAAAACACTATAAGAAACAAAGCACCAAACGACCTGTAGTTACTTTGAATGGGAGCCAAAATCATGCAAGGGGGGCAGGTGGAGTTTAAAGACTCATTGAGTTACCTGGCCATGCCTTTGTGTCGAATGCCTAAAATATGGAATGACAGAAGTGACCAAAGGTTATTTTCCGCATTTGTTCAATACCGAAGCCAACCAGCACACCATTCCACAGCATTGTCATCATGCTCACTGCTACATACCCGACAACATGCGCAGCGAACAACGAGAAGCTTTCTACCGTTGGTACCAGACTCATGCTTCGGATCCCTTCGACTTTCAGGAAAAAATGTTAAAGTATTATCGTTCCGACTTAGATATTTTACGACGATGCTGTGGACAATTTTGAGACTTGTTCATGGAACACGGAGGGACCAGTCGTTTTACAAAAGCCTGCACCATTACCAAAAAGTGCTTCTCAGTGTACCGCAAAAGATAAATGCCCGAGAAGACCCTGGCTGTCATACTCCTTCAAGCAATCAATTTTGTCAAACTTCAATA
Source organism: Sinohyriopsis cumingii (assembly GCA_028554795.2). Lineage (NCBI taxonomy): Eukaryota > Metazoa > Mollusca > Bivalvia > Unionida > Unionidae > Sinohyriopsis > Sinohyriopsis cumingii. The sequence continues at coordinate 141,644,736 of CM068828.1, forward strand.
CTCGGTCAAAGCTCTATGTTGGCTACATTACTTGTGCGACAAGGAAGACAAATGGATCCAACACGCCCGAAGCGGAGGAGATGAAAAGACCATTGGAACTTATTTGTACGATGGTTGGGACTAACAAAACCCCAAGTTCGTCTACGATTTTAACGGTTGCTTATTTCACGAATCTTCCATATACTACCTTCAACGGTACACTAAACATCAGTTTTTACAACGTACCATGGAAAATATGTACGAGGCCACTTGTCAGCGTCGTTTAAAGTCAGAACAGCAAGGATACCAAGTGGTGGAAAAGAGGGAACACGAGTCGATCACCGTTTGAAAACCGATCCCGAGTTTAAACGTATCCGCTAAAGTTGCAATCTGGTTGACCCTCTGAACCCGTGGAACAGCTTGCATGGACGACGGACGAATGCCAACTGTTTGCTGTACCATGCCGACGAGGAGAAAGGAGAAGAAATCAAATTCTTGGAAGTGTGTTCCCTGTATCTTTAGGTGTTCAAATATTGTCGTTGTTGTTGTTGTAGGGCTTAACGCCATTTTTCAGCACGCGATTGGCTATACATGGCGGCCAGTATTATTGGTGGAGGAAGAACCCGGGAAAACCCCGGAAAGAACCACCGACCCACGAGAAGCTACTGGCAGGCTTTCTCACATACCCACATTAGCCGAATCCGAGACTCGAACCCACGCAGACAGAGGTGAGATGGCAGTGATCCGTAACGGAGAACGCTTTAGACCACTCGGCCACTCGGGGCCCCTCAAATATTGTCACTTTGCTGCATGGCACAACAAATAGCCGATGAACAAATTGACCTGGAAAACATTCGACAATAGGAAAGGTTGATTAAATGTAAGGTCTTGCCTCCCATCGACTTGTACCATCCCGTCTTACCTTACCATTGCTAAGGAAACCTGATGTTTCCCTTGTGCCGCACCTGTGCCGAAGCGTACAACCAAGACCAACCTCGTCAGCACACAAAGGAAGTACGCGCCTTGAGAAGAACGTGGGTCAGCGTGAAATTCTTCAAAGCTCTGATCTGGGATACCGGTTGTTAGAAGTGTTCAAAATTTGCCACTTTCCCAAGACAAAATATTACCATAAGTGTGACGAGACTCAGAAAGGCATTTTCTGAGACTACGTGGATGCTTTTTAGAAAATGAAACATAAAAACAAGAAGCCAGCTGATATCCTTCCTGGTGCCACCTCACGATCACCAAGATAAATATCATTAGCAGGAGGGCACCATTTTAGACTACATAAAAAACGAAGGAAGGCAATCATTTATCAAACTGATGTTAAACTCGTTGTGGGGTAAAATGGCACAACGTCTGTGCTTATCCAAGACTGAGTAATTGACAGAACCTTCCCGCTACTTACGGGATAATTCACGATAAAACCAAATACATAAACACTTGGACGTCCTTCGTGAGGACTTGATCTTAGTGAATTACGATGAAGAACTGGATGTTGTACGGGCTGACAAATTTGGAAATGTTATCATTGCAGCCTAGGTGACAGCCTATGCTCGCTTAAAATTGTACGAAGCGTTACACCAGTTAGAAGAACCTGTGCTGTATTTTGATACGGACGCTTGCATCTACATTGATCGCCTTGGTCACCAGTACCCTGAAATCGAAGAGACAGTTTAGAAGCCTTGACGGATAAACACCCCAACGAGAAGTTTCTAAGTTTTCCTAGTGGCTGTCCCAAAATTACGGCTACGAATAACCAGAACCAACAAGGAAAAGTGCACACGGAGTGTAAAGTGAAAGGATTGACTCTTAATTATCGCACCAATCAAGTGGTGAACTTTGGGGGTATTGAAAGAAGGCTTGAAGTCTCGAAAGGTTCAATATTTTGAAGTGACCTCTTACGAGCCTCACAAGATTGTATGTTTAGCCACACACCAAAATCATCAGCCGACCTCTGGAAAAACGGTAACAAATCGTGTACCAGAGGCGAGTGTGGCTTCCCGATCACTTCACTTTAGCTTCCGGATACGTCGATATTGGCCAGTGTATAAAAAGGGAAAACGTCCAAGACCTATAGTTCATTTTGATTACCATTGCAAAGCGAGAAAGATAAATCATAACAAACATACACAATTCAAGTTCGGTGATTCTCAAGTGGAGGGCGATGCTGTGACTTGCGATTGCAGGGATACCGTACGCTGTGACCTGAATGATTCAGTACCACATCATGAGAACTTTGTTATGACAACAACTACTACTACACCTACCATGGGAAATGATGATGTGCTTTTTAAATCTAACGGATGCGAAAGCGATGTTACTCGTTAATGTGGACTGTTTACTGGTTTTCCTTGTCAATGTCATGCTCCACGTGAAACTACGCGGCTACCAACCTACGGATGTCATCCATGCCTAATTAAATTACTGCGGGTTTCACCGTGCCCTCATCGAAATAAGCATGTGAAAAAAGAATATTCGTTACCTGTGCGTTTGTCTGAATACTGCGACTTTGAAAGTCGATTCTAAACCTTCCAAGGAAAGTGGCCAAAATATCTGAAGGACCTACCCCGAAAGAATTAGCCAAAGCCGGATTTATCTACTTATGAGAAGGTGACAAAGTCAAGTGTTTCATTTGCGGTGTGTCGATTCACCAGTGGGAGCAGAAAGATTCAGCTTACCTAGAACATCCTCGATGGCCTCTGCACTTTTACTGCCTACCTTTCGTGGGACCGAAGTAACCTCTTGATGGATATTTTACAAGAAAACATTCGTGGTTTGCCTGTGGAGCTGAGAGAAGGCATTTGCCGAGAGTTTCTCAAAATACAAGTCAAACGCAATGAACAAGTGCATCCTTTACGTCACCGATGTTAGAATGAATGGTACCTGAATAGTAGAAGAGGACTGGTTCATTTCAGAGTGTTCCATTGTTTAGACATTGATGAATCACGAGATATTCATAAAGCATTGAATGCCAATCATTCTACTTACCAGGTGACCGTAGTACACTGGAAATCAAACGGAAGAGTTAGAGGATTACCACAATCGCCTACACGAACAAATCGTGGTTCAAAAGGTAACTTCTGTGCGGTGTGTGGTATGTGAATTAGTGATTAAGGAATTTCGGTACGGTACTGAAATAAAACCGTTTCTGTTCGAAAGGTACATTAATTACCTTTAACAAAAGAGGTTATACAAACTTTCAACCATGCCACGATCTTTATCATTAGTGATACAATAATTGCCGCGGAAAGAAATCAATGACACTATTCAGACTGTGGAGGATTACCAACACTTTTTACAAAAAATGTATTAGGGTAGTCGTGTGGTAAGTATATTGGTGACTTTCTTTTTGGGATTTCGTTTAACAGCCGATTTCTTGTGGGCTCTTTACGATTTGTTCCTCACAGTACCATCAAAAACATGAGGGTGATACCTTTGAATGTATATGAGAGACTTATTCTGTTAAAAGCTTGCGCTTTTATCTCGATGCATATCTCCCTCTACGGGAAAAAACTTTCAATGTTTTGTCACTGAAGACATTTTACGATGATGTTTATGCAGCTTGTGACGTACAACCTCACTGGCAGGATGTCAGTGACTGGAAAAGGTTTGGTTTTGAGGCTTGGACAGAAGAAGCGGCAAACTATGCCAAGATTTGTGACCATAAATTCAAACGTTCAGGACGCAACCTAGCATCCACAAACCTTGACCTGCAGCGACGATGACCGAGTGTCAAGTAGCTTCAGGTTCTTCCACTTCTCCGTTGCTGGCCAAGCCCAATTTGACACGCGTCTTTTCTAATTTGATGAAAAATTGGTAACCCGTGTATATAGCAACTTCTCCTCCATCGGTGACACCCTCCACCTCTTTATCTGTTGGGGCTGCATTTAAACATGAACCTGCTAGCAAAATCAAAGTCCAAGAGAGATCGGACATGTTACAGAGTTTACATGATTTATCCAGGAATGAACTGTCCCGATTTAGTCTGTTGAGAACCCCTTAACGTCGAGTGATGACTGGCATGAAAATGATACGACGAACCGAGAATCAGTGGCGACGCATTTCACTATAAAAATACCTGGGGTAAACGATGGGTATCAATGTTTTTGTGCTCCAGAAGAAATAAAGATGTCACCCATCAAAAGTACACACCATCATCACCGCCGTTCTCATGTCCAAAATGGAAAAGGAAAAAGAAAAGGACAGTCTCTTCGATTGACCCCGCATCCGGTAAACGCTTAAACAGGCACCCCCAAAGGAAAGAAAAGGAAAGGACTGCTTCGTCGTTTAGTCCAGCATTGGGGACGTGTTGTCCGTTTTGTCCAAAACCCCTTCACCCACGCGAAAACGACTTATTCAAACCACATCGAAAGACGTCGTCAATCCCGTGTGCAAATGTTGCCTGAATGTCTTGAAAGGAACGTAACCTTTGTCTCAACATCAAAATGCACACTTACCCAAGCATCGATACGTTCTTCACCATATGGTCCGATAACAAACAACCATCCGTCAAAAGAGAATGATGTTAGTGCCACGCGAAGGATTTGTGCACGAGTTGTGAAGATCCATTGTCAAATAAGCATTAGGACCACTGATTAATGGACTCGTGGGAGCTGCTGCTTCACAAGGGATAGACAAAGATAAAAAAATGATCAAGAAGATAAAAAGGGCCACTGGAGTCAAAAGGTCTCAGACGTGACCTTTATATCTCATGCAGGAACGAAAACTGACGTTAGTGCCTTACAAACGGTGGATGGAATTCCATCGTTGGCAGGAACAACGGACCCAGCATTTGCCTTCCAATCCTCATTTGACCTAGATGTCTCAGTCACAACGAGAAGTGCTATCGTTGATACATCGCAGCGATTTGTTAGAAACAGCAAAATCTCTACGGTACGGTCAAGTTTTGCAACATAAAGCTTTATACGAAACAGCTCGACCGACTCTGTAAGGTTTTAAGACCCTGATGGAAAATCCATGACCAACACCCCCAGTGACCAAGAGAGACGCAGCCCCACGGATGGCTGAGGATGTAGCTGCACGAGAAGACTTTCAAACATCGTCAGCAGCTCACATCCATAGTAAGATTTCAGCGTCTTTGTTGACCCCTTGCCGCGCAACCCAACCAGAAGAACTCAAAGCTTGTGTTAAACAGATGATGTCCATTCCTGCTTCGACAGAAGTGAAAAAGAAAGAGGGGAAACCATAAGTAAGAAAAGAAAGTCAGATAAAAGCAATCCCATTACCGCCACCACCACTACCCTCGACTTCTACTCATATGGCACGTCGGACACGTAAATACCTTTCTAGAGCACTGACCCCATCCAAAGTAGCATCCGTGAAGAGTGGGTGACCTTTTACAAAAAGGTCCAGAGAATTTGTTAGCTAGCATTTACTATGATCCATCCCATCCTGCGGAATACTGCGGGGTTCAGACATTGTATCGTGCTGACAAAACACGACTCAAAAGTGTCTGTTTACCTCAAGTGCGACAATGGTTACTAGAACAAGCCACGTACACCTTATAAAAACCCATTCAACTAAAATATTCCATAAATCACACCCAAGTGGAGGGTATCGATCTTCAATTGCTTGCCGATTTAGACGATGTCTCTCATTTGGCCGCCTACAATCGTGGCTACAAATATTTGTTTTGTGTAATCGACGTCTTTTTCAGATTCGCCTGGGTCGTGCCATTGACTTTCAAATCGAGTTTGTGTAAGCCATACAACTGATGTTGAAACAAAGAGGTCATCAACCTCTTCGATTGAAACCGACAAAGCCACCGAATTTTTGAACCAAGCTTTCCAAAAAAGATTTGAAGAAACGAGACATTGATTTATCACCACCGAGACTCCAGAAACTAAAGCCTGCATCGTTAAACGTTTTCAACGCAGCTTGAAAGAACGCATGTATTAATATTTTATGCATCAACACCCCCTCAGGTACATCGACGTCTTACCGCACCTGGTCAAAACGAACAATTAATCTTATCATCGGATCATCGGATGTGCCTCAGAAGAAGTGAATCAAGACAACGAAGTGACCGTCTTTGAGCGCCTGCTTGGTATGTCCCAGACTGTGACTGTCCCCAAGAATGGTGGAGTGTTGATAACGGGATAGTGGGTGCTCATGGCAAAACAAACGCACTGTCGACAAAGGTTACTTAACCAAATGGACTACCAAATTGTTTCTTGTCACTGGACGAGTGCCTGGCCGTCATCCTCGTCTATAACTTGGATGACATGAAAGGGGAAGTGTTAAAAGTAACTTTGTCCTTGGCCGAGTTACAACGCGTGACCAAAGAAAAAGACGAAGTGTACAACATCGAAAGTATTCTCGAACAAAGAACCTGTAAAGTGGAAAAAGGACGTGTCAAAGAAGTTAAAATTCGTTTGAAAGGATATCCACTGAGTTTTGATTCTTGGATCAACACTTCGCAAGTAATTGACTATACAATGAAGTGACTATCATTCCTTTCAACACAGCCTCAACCCTGACAATGACCACTCCTCTGAGGTCTTCTCTGCAAGATCTACAAAATCAACCCTTGTGATGTGGTAAGGAGAACGTGTGCCTAAAATGCAAATCGTATTTTTCCGCCAAATCTTTGTAGTGTATTGTGTCATTGCCAACTTGAGTTTGCTGCAAGGAGACAAACAGATGTGGATCGTGTTACGGAGCAGTTTCATCGGTTACCTTCGGCCCAATCCTGAGAAATAGGTATTATCAATTGTGGACTTATTATATTAAAATTCCTTCTAAATCCGTTCAAAAGTCATTTAATAATACTATATAGATTACCGACTACATCTATTTAAAATCTCAATAAATGAGTGTGTAGACGTATAATATCGAGCTGCATACTAAATCTGTTTAAAATCGCAATAAAGGAGTCAGTGTGTAGACTTATAATATATAGCTGCATACTAAAGCTGTTTAAAATCGCAATAAATGAGTCAGTGTGCAGACTTAAAATATCGAGTTGCCTACTAAATTAGTTTGAAAGTCTTTGTGTAGTACTATTACTGCATACTAAAACTGTTTAAAATCCTAATAATGAAATCATTGTGTAGAAATAAAAGTGTCTGGGTCGTACAATCATGTACCGTAAGTTTTATTAATGATGTAGAATGCTGACAGTCAGAAGTGCCCATCTCATAAGAACTGCAAGCTCTCTTTGGTCATTTTCACTTCGTGGAATTCGGAGGTAAATTGTAAAAAAAGGGCCAATAACGTATTTTCCTTATGTCTGTTTGGTAATTAATTCATTGCACTTTCAGAAGCTGATATTGTCTAGTCTGGCAAAATTCACTTTTTCTATTTTAATAACTGCTAAAGATAGTGTACATTAGACTAACTCAGGCTGAGTTTTGGAGCAGACGGGAGCAGTCATTGAAGTTAGCTGTGTCCTTAGATCATGTACAATTTTCACAAGTACAATATTCAAAAAAATGCCAGCCACAGTACACGTAAATAACACAGAGGTATGCCAACATTCTCTCTACCATGTTGCAAATGTAAACAAGTTCACTTTACACCAGCCTCTCTCTCAGAAGTTCATACTATCTGTTGCGCTCTCCCATTCATATATGTATGTATGTATGTATGTATGTATGTATGTATGTATGTTTGCAGTACAGATACATGTCTATATAATATAGATAAATACCTACCGTATATAAAGCTTGGTATATACTAAGTTGTGCTTATTTTCTTTCTTGCATAATAAGTCAAGTCGAATTGACAGAAAAAAACGATTACACTTCACGGTTCTCTTTTTGTTGATTATCTTCAGTAAGGGAATTTAAAATTGTTTTCAATTTTACATGAAACATTGTAGAGTATGTATCTCGGACTGCATATTGATTTTGGATCACTTACTAAACATACAAGATGAATAGTGATTAAAAGTCACTTACTAACCCTCCAGGGAATATAGTGATGATTGGTCACATACTAACACGCCAGCAAGTATAGTGAGCATGGGTCAAATAATAACACTCCAGGATGCATAGTGATTATGGTTCTCCTTTTGTGTTATCTTCAGTAAGGGAATTTAAATAATTGTTTTAATGTTTACATGAGACATATCGTAGAGTATGCATCTCTGGTTGCATAGTGATCATGGGTCACATTCTGACATTACAGGATGCATAGTGAGTTTGGATCACTTCCTAACACTCCAGGAAATAGTGGGTATGGGTAAGTTACTAACACTCCAGGGGGAAATAAAGTGATTATTGGTCACATAATAACACTCCAGGAAAGATAGTGGTCATAGGTCACATACTGACGTTCCAGGATGCATAGTGATGATGTCACTTACTAACACTTCATCTTACTAACCTCACATCCTTGATTATTTCGTGCACTTCTTATCTTTGAATACATAATCGCTTCGATATTTCTACAAAATCTGTTAAATACTTTGACAGGAGCGTAACAATAAAGCCAACGTTTGATAACAAGCAGGTATTTGTTTAGCTATACAAACACTTACTTAAACCAGACGCTAAAGCATGTGTACAGTGCACAAAATCTGAATTTACTGTAAAATGCGTTATAAAGATGGAGTCAGACTTCTTATACTTTTTTCTTTTTCCTTTACACAATTTTATTCCAATGAGAGAGTTGAACTGCCACTGTTATAAAGATTCATCAGTGTAATATGGATTGATCCTGATGATTTTCAATGGCTTGAAGCTTATGACCAAACTTTTTTAAAGTCATATACCACATTTGGTTGTTGTATAATCCTGACCAGTTTTGTTTGTATTTGTCATTGTCACTGATTCCACCATCGTTATGGCCTCTGCTTAGCACTTCTTTGTTTCACCCTGGGGAGTCCAGATAGTCGCTGGTGCTGTTTGTAGTCTTAAACATTCTACTGTGAATTTACAAAATTACTTTTTATTTCGACTGGTTGGTTTGCTGATGTTTTGAGAACATCTGTTTTTATTTCTTTCAATGTCGGAGTCATTTTCGGCTTGTTGATTCCATTTCATGTTGTTATTTTCCCTCATTTTCTGCTGCTGCAGTTTTTGATGTTGCGTACGTATTGCAGACTGTTTCCTATTTTCTTCTATCGCTGATCATGCTTGTTCTATCCCGTAATTTGTAGATTTTGGTTTTTGTTTTGCTTCAGAAATATATTATTTTCCGAATATTCTGACTTTTCGTATCCTTTTTTTATCAACGTCAAAACGTCCGTCAAGTTTATTCTTCAGTTGATCTTTAGCACTTTGCACCTGCTTTCCTGTGACAAATGATCTTTTCTGTTGCTGTTCTGAAAGTCACTCGCATATATTTTTTAATGAAAATTTATCCAATAAATCTGTCATCGTACTCTTTCACTCCTTCCAACACAATCTCAACTCTGACACATTTCCTGCCCACTTTCGTAACGAATTATTTCAAGAACAAAGGAAGCGAAAGTCTCTGTCTTTGAACAGTCAGTTCTTTTACAATACCTCAAACTGTGAAGTGATTTCAGCAAAGTTGAAAAGTACTGCTTCAAGTTTTAAATTTTTTTCTAAGGTGCAACTACTAATTCTAGCAAGTTGGTTCCTTGTAAATGATTCATCTGTTACTCTAAGGGGTTCTTCGCTAGGTCAAACGTCTATCCCTCAGCTTGACAATTTTCTTAAACAATGCAAGAAAAGTTTGACTTAGAGCAGGCTTGCTGTTTGCTTCATTATCTCAACGCAGAGGCTCCTAATTTAACTTCATTCATATTGTTTTTTATTTTGTTTCAAGCTGAATGAAATGTACATTTTGTAGAAGGCGGTCTCATTTTTGTGTTTTGAAAGGCCAATCATACATGTTTAAGAAACTTTACAAAAGATTAAAAACTGAAAGTGAAATATCTCCAGCTACATTGATGATATTGGCATGCAATTATAACTATGACTTCTGACTTCCTACAAACATAATTTGCGTACTTTGTAAAGCTTTTATTATGGTAAAAAATGATTTCTATGGATCGGTTTCTATAGTAATGATATTTCTAACAGTAAAGTAAACTAATAATTTCAAAGGATCTAACTATATTGTAATATAATGATTTCTATGGATCTAATTTTATCGTGATATATTGGTTTCAGGGATCCAGTGTTACAGTTATATAATGATTTCTAGGGACCTAGTTTTACAGTAATATATTGATTTCTAGGGATCTAATTTTATAGTAATATATTGATTTCAAGGTTCCAATTTTACGGTAAAATAATTCTTTTTCGGATCTAATTTTATAGTAATATAATGATTTCAAGATCTAATTTTACAATACAATAATAATTTCTAGGGAACTGATCGTATTTTAAAATGATCTTTTCCAGGAATATAAGTCCTTTACTTTAGAAGTTTTATGAACTTTAAGTTTTAAACCTTTTTTAACCTTGATCTTGTGACATGATGTTTCGTTTGACCCATCTGTAAGTCAGTATGCTGACGCTTAAATAGATTGTACTCAGACAGTTATTTTAGTGTTACTTGTTTAGACTAGAATAAACAGTAACACAAGAAAGAGTGAAACAACAAGCTTTAAAAAATATAACAAATAATTTATTTCCCTGGAAACATACTGTAAAAATGAAACAAATATGAGAACTTACGGTTTTCAGAAATCAAATCCAAAAATAATACAAAAATAATCCACGAATAAAGTTTCTTGAAGTCCTGATATTGAAATGTTCTAATGATTCCAAGTTCGAGTCCCGACGAAGAATCCAAGATGGAAGGTGATGACGAATGCTGTAGCCTATACTGTGTTGACGTCTATAGTTCCTTATAGAAACATAATTTATCCTCCGGTCTTGTAAATCCGAATATAATTTTCAAGAAAAGTCCTTGTTCAAGAATTCTGTATGAATACAATAATATTTCCAGAGAAACAAATTATTCTTTTAGAGTCTAAGTAATCAGAAGAAGAATTAACATATAACTCAATAACTCCAAAATGTCAATACTTCAGTTCTGATCACAAAAGAAGAAAACAACTTGACATTAATTGTTTATAAGCCCGGACTCCGAGATCTCTCTCTCTCTCTCTCTCTCTCTCTCTCTCTCTCTCTCTCTAAACATCACTATTAATACCAAGTATTTCGCAATTTCGGAAATGCCTAATTGCGAAATATATTGCGAAATAGAGGATGACGTGATCATGTTTACATGTAAAAGTCACATAGCTCCTGTATGTCCTTGATAAGAACCAATCATTTTACTTCTAGAAAAAAAGTTGTTTACTTGACCCTCAATCAAGGCCAGGAACTAAGTCAAAAATAGAAACAAGATTTCTATTATTAAGTATCTAAGGAAAACTCAGGTCAAACTGAATTTTTTCTGGAAAATATCAAATTCCTAGTAAACAAAATTACATTACATTGACATGTAAAGAAACTAAAAGACTCCAAAACCCATAAACAATCAAATTAAACACAAATTAAATCAGATATAAATTAAATCAAATATATGTAACATCAGAAGATAATATTACTTAAATTAAGAACAGCCCGTAACAACATTATGCAAGATTATCATCTTACGAATGTGACGTCATGCTATGTTTGACACATCTGACACCGATTATGTGAAAGTCAGTAGAGAGTACCCTGGTTAAAATTTCAGCACAAGCCATGGCTGAATGTCACCAAAAACTAGATCGACCGGCTACGGAATTATGTAAGTACTCAAACGTTTAAGCTACTCATTGTGAGAGTTGTGCCAAACTGAAACCTGAAACGTTATATTTAAGGAAGTTAAAGTAAGTTATGACGGTCAAGGAATAGAGTACTTATATCTGTGTCTCAGATCAGATCCAATATATATATATATATATATATATATATATATATATATATATATATATATATATATATATATATATATATATATATTTATATATATATATACCTCCTGTACACGTACATGCCATACGTTTTCCATGCATATATTTTTCTCCCGTAAAGGTACATGTCCCCTGGGACCGCTCCGGTGGTCTAGTGGTTAGAGCGTCGTCTCGGAAGCGGGAGGTTGTAGGTTCGATCCCCGGCCGAGTCATGCCAAAGACATACAAAAATTGTACTAATAATGTGATAATGTGAATGGGTGGGACATCATGCTACATATCTGCGGCATGATGCCCAAGTGCTGGATATCATTATAAACTGCCGCACTGCAGACATCGTAGCGATATGACTCAAAAATTGTTAAAGCTACGTTAAAAATCCTAATCACACACACACATATTCCCTTGTACAGATACATGCCTTAGGTACATAATTATGTCTCCTACAGAGGTACCTATATCCTGTACATATATATTTCCCGGTACAGATATGCATCTTCTGTATAAATACATGTCTCCGTTACAGATATGTCGCCCGTATGGATTCAGGATTTCGTGCATATACATATATCACAGATATGTCTGTCCCGTAGAGGAATATGTCTCCTGTATAGATACATGTCTCCCGTAAAGGTAAATGTCTTCCGTACAAGTATATACATATCCGGTACGGATATATGTCTCCCGCAGTGATACATGTCTCCCGTACAAATAATTGTATCCCGCACAGATAAATGTGTCTCCTGTAACATCGTACGCTTGTGACATCATGCTATCTTGGACACATCTGACACCCATTATGCAAAAGTCTCACGTGAATGTACCCTGGTTGAAATTTCAGCACAAGCGATGGCCTAATTTCACCACAAGCTCAACCTACCGGTTAGGGACTTATGTAACTACTCAAACGTTTAACATCCTCATCGCGACAGTTGTGCCAAACTGAAACTTGAAACGCTATATTTAAGTAAGTTAATGTAAGTTATGACGGTCACGGAGTAGAGTACTTATATATGTGTCTTAGATCCAATCTTAGAGAGTGTTACTCTATTTTGAAAGTATTCAAATGACATCGAAATCAGTGTTGAAGTCTATTCATGTTTCATCTCCTGGTTTTCCCTCGGCAGGATTTACCAACATAAATATGACTGTTATCTATTAAGCCTCAAAACTCCTTTGCCTCTGTATATATCTCTCCCGCATTGATATACGAATATATAAATGTCTCCGGTACAAATGTGTCAAATATGTACAGGTATATAAATATCCTTTACGGATATATGTCATCCGCAGTGGTACATGTCTACCGTACCAATAATTGTATCCCGTACAAATATATGTCTCTTGTTGAGGGACATGTCTCCCGTACAGATATATGTCTCTGGTGCTGATATTCCTCACAGTTAGAATTAGATGTCTCGCGTATTGATACATGTCTCTCCTACAAATATATATCTTCCGTAGAGGTGCATGTCTCCAGTACAGCGATAAATATCTAACGTACAGAAAAAGTTTGGTGCGTAACTAGCTGTGCAGGTTAGTCTTTCTTTCACAATAAATCAGGTCTAGTCTACAAAAAGTGTAGTGCACCTGGATTGTTTTGATGCATGCCATAAGAGGGAATCTAAATAACCACACAATTTGCCGCATGCATCTGCATAGTATGCATCCAAGATGCATAGTTATTCTAAGTCATTTATTAACTTTGCAACATGAAAACTTGATTGCATGATATTCAGCTCATCGGTATATGTTCACGAAGATCGACAAAGAAATAGACAACAGACTGGTCAAGGCAAACAGCGCCTTCGGCAGACTCTATAAACGAGCCTGGCACAACGCCAATCTCAAGAGAGATTCAAAGATCAGCGTCTACAGAGCTGTCGTACTGACCACCCTCCTATATGGCGCCGAATCCTGGGTCACCTACAGCCGTCATCTCCGCCTCCTTGAACGTTTTCATCAGCACTGCCTCCGCACCATCCTCAGCATCCACTGGAGTGACTTCGTCACCAACACTGAAGTTCTCAAACATGCAGGGATCACCAGCGTTAAGGCCACGCTCATGAAGATACAGCTTCGCTGGGCAGGGCACGTTTCCAGGATGGAGGATCATCGCCTGCCACAGATCGCACTGTATGGTGAGCTATCAACTGGCCACCGCGATAGAGGGGCACCTCGAAAGAGATATAAATACACCTTGAAAAAGACCCTCACCACCTGTAGCATCGATCACCGCAAATGGGCATCATAAGCTGCTGACGGTAAATGCTGGCGACGTACAGTTCACCAGGCCGCTGACACTTTTGAACAAAACAGACGGGCCATCTTGGAGGAAAAACGATGGCGAAGAAAAACCCGGGAACCATCGGCAGCACCCACCACAACAAAGACATTCCCCTACAGCCTCTGTGGACGGACGTGCCTGTCACGTACAGGGCTCGTCAGCCACCAGCGCGCGTGCAATAGACATGGACATACCCCTTCCTAATCTTCGCAAGCGAAGTCAAGCCAACAATATGTTCAAATTCAAGTATGTGAAAGCACTGCACGGGGACAAAGCGTCTGGTCCCTCTTTCGTAAATATATGTAACATTTATGCACATATTCGCTTTACTATTTCGACAGAATATGGTGTTTTGACCTTATGGTCTTAAACTTATGAAACGAAAGAAAGGAAACCAACAAGTTTAGTTAAAAAAGAAATAATTTTTTTATCTTAAGGTACCAAGTAAAAATTAAGATCAAATCACAAATAATCCTAAATGTTCAGTTCTCAGTCAAAAACTATTAAAATGTTCCGAATGAATTCAATATTGAATGTACAAATAACTTGAATGTGCTGATGTACCTATAATCTTGAGGTATCACAACGACATAATCCAGAGTGTCTTTTGAGTGAATTCACAATAAATCCAAAGTAGTATTCAGTCCAAAATGTGAATGAGCACTTTGAAATTCGTAAGACAACAAAACATAACAGGATGAGGTCATTTTATTTGGAAAATTCGGTGAAATCGCAGACAAGTTCACTCCTAGAACTTTCTAGGTTCATAAATAAGGTTAGGTCTTAAATCGAAGTAAACATCTTTAAGAAAATGAGAAAGTCAACGGAGGTCAGAACTTTACCCTCAATCACACACAAAAGGTCAAGCACATATCAAAAGTACATAACAATAGCTTTATTTTTCTTTGAAAATAAACATATCCCCAAAGCCTAAGTTTTGAGAGAAACAAGTCTTTCTAGACTTGTTACATCAAGTTTAATTAGGTCTGACCTTTTACAATTTTATAGGTGGATAAGACTTGTTTGAGCCCTGCTGCTTTGCACATGATAGAGCCAGAAAACGTGTATTTTGTGGTTTATTGGTTTTATTCTAGTACAAGAGTTAATAGTGTGATTAGTCATTGAGCCTTTGTAGGGATTAAGAACTGCAGCAACAGAAAGCGGGAATAGAATAAAGTAATCAGGAAAGATTACATTAGTTTTATGTTACGTTGCAAGATATTTTATTCTCTCTCTATCTTTGTCTCAGACCTGCACTTTCCCCCATTTTCTTTAAGGTTGTTTTCCAATTTATGAAGTACAATAAGTTCAAAACCTGGTTAAAGGCTTGTTAGCATGGCTAGATGCTATTGGTTGACCATTACGATTCTCTATCATTGCTCTTCTGAACTAAGATTAATGTTACTCTTTCTTTCTCCCTGAATAGGCAATGCAATTAAAAAAAGGTAAGAAAACATTCATATATATAAATTTACTAATCCAGGGTTAAAGGAAGTGCCGCATTTCCTGCTGGTTATAATTTCTTACATGAAGCCGTTACTAAATATTCGCTTACTTTACCTAATTCTTCCGACGCTTCCTTCAGATTTGAGAAATAAAAGTTGACAAACAGACGAGATTATTTCCATTCCTTGAATAAGGTAAGACAGTCAACGTCAAAGGCAAAAATATAATCAAGGGTGTTAATTATTAATTGACTATATTTCGCGAATAACGTTAATGATGCCAAGATTCCAATGATATTTATTCCCCTGGTTTGAACTTAATTCTAAATGTACTGAGATGTCAGAAATTAGAACGACTGTTCTCGTGTTCTGTCTAGTTTTAGCAACTACTAATAAAACGCTTCCTTGTGCTTACTTGGTACTAATAAATTATTTGAATTTTAAAAGTTGCTTTAATGCTTGTACTTTTGTTAAAAGTGAAGTATAGAATATAGTTTTTGATTTTTATTTAAAAGAAGTTTATATAAGACTGTGTCACTCAGTTTCTTTTATTGATTTAATCTACATGTGCCTTTTCAGGCTCACAAGAGAGAAACAAGATGAAGTCGTCATTGGTTATCATTGGCGTTCTCCTGGTTGCTTATCTAGCGATTGTAAGAGGTCTTGGCTACAGTGGCTACAGTGGATTGAGCGGCAATGGTGACTATGGTGGCTATAGCAGGGTTACTGGATACAATGGCTTGAGCGGCTATGGTGGCTATGGTGGATACAGTGGCTATGGTGGCCTTAGTGGCTATGGTGGCTATGGTGGCCTTAATGGCTATGGTGGATACAGTGGCAATGGTGGCCTTAGTGGCTATGGTGGATACAGTGGCTATGGTAGCCTTAGTAGCTATAGTGGCTATGGTGGCCTTAGTGGCTATGGTGGATACAGTGGCTATGGTGGCCTTAGTGGCTATGATGGATACAGTGGCTATGGTGGCCTTAGTGGCTATGGTGGATACAGTGGCTATGGTGGCCTTAGTGGCTATGGTGGCTATGGTGGCCTTAGTGGCTATGGTGGATACAGTGGCTATGGTGGCCTTAGTGGCTATGGTGGATACAGTGGCTATGGTGGCCTTAGTGGCTATGGTGGATACAGTGGCTATGGTGGCCTTAGTGGCTATGGTGGCTATGGTGGCCTTAGTGGCTATGGTGGATACAATGGCTATGAAAAGACTGGTGGGTTAGGCTATAACTAACCTGGCTTTCATGGAGCCGGTATCGGATGTGATTCGTCGAGTTTCTGTAAGTCAATCTTCCCTTTTCAAAATCAATCAATGGTATGACATCACAAAACTTTTCTCTCTCTCTTTCTCTCTCTCTCTCTCTCTCTCTCTCTCTCTCTCTCTCTCTCTCTATATATATATATATATATATATATATGAGTCTGACTCGAATCTAGATGTTTCCTCATATTTCCAAGGCAGTCGTTGTCAACTGAAATGCAATACAAGACTGAATCCAGACATCTAATACATAGAATTATTCCAATCAGAAATTGCTAAAGAAATATACCAGAAATATCAAGGGAATTGCATTTGCTAAGAAATTAGGGTCCATTTTACAAATACTACAATGCCGTCATAAAGTCTTGAGAGTACCGTACATTATGACGTCTTCTATAAATTGGCTGCTTACTTCTGTTGAGAATTTTCCTCGCAACACCGGTTATACATAATCTAAAAATCTTCATTATCATGTAACAAACCTATAAATGGAGAATGAAATACATATAGCATATACCCTTGGTGTATAAATAAAGTCTGATCGAGAAACAATTTTGGATACATGCGTACATTTAAGATTAATTAGAATAGAAAATTGTCAGTTAGAAGATATTTGACAAACAAAAAAAGAAAGAAACAAAGTAACAGAAGGATCATGTATATAAACTTGTTCAGCGTCCTTTTCTCTCGCATGTCGTGATATTCATGTGAACAGCAACATAATACTGAATTGCAACTACACTAACATTTTTCATTGTGTGAATCAAACTATAGCAGAAGTGCCCAACGCCTATAATCGGATGTTTAGGTTTGATCGCTGTATCATGGACCTTAAAGGGGAAATGCGTGTAATAGGAAGCGAACGATATAATATATTTTGAGGTTTTTCAGTTGTGATTATTATTATTATTATTATTATTATTTCAGACGTTCTGCTCATTCTTATTCTCATTTGTTCCCAATGATGACCATGAAAGATCACAGCAGATGATCGACTACTATCGTCGTATAAAGTTACTCGGTAAGACACCCTAAATTCTCTTTTCACGGCTAGTAGACTCTTGGTTAGAAAAGGCGAATATATCCACATAAAGTGATGACTATTTGACTTTCTTTAATCAAAAGTAAGAAATGATGGAACTAAATTATGTCATCTGCATCACGCTTATAATGAAAACTTGCTCACACCAATTACTGGTATTACTATCCCTGTAATGAAGGCTCCCTTCCACCAATTGCTGGTATTACTATATCTGTAAAGAAGGCTTCCTCCAACCAATTACTAGTATTACTATACCTTTAATGATGGATCCCTCCCACCAATAGCTTGATATTGCTACACTTATAACGAAGTCTCTCTCCCATTAATTGCTTGGTGTTACTACGCGGTACGAATGAGAGATTGATGTTTGTATTTTTGAACCTTGTTATGTCAATGATCATATAAACTTGTATACATGTCTCGCAAAGGATAATAACTATCCACTATTTCCTTAATACATATCTAACATCTCATGTGTTTGTGCGTGCATGTGTGTGTGTGTGTGTATGTGTCAAATTTGGAATTCCACAGAAATGTAAACATGATTTAGTCAGTTAGGGTAAGTTAATGTTTAAGTAAATCGATCACGGTTGCAGTGTAGCATATTTGACTACAGGGAATGTTTGATTTGGAAACAAGTGGTAGATTTTGGCTTTTCCAGAGACAATATTTGTGCAAGTTCATTAAAAACTGTATTTTTCTAATCATCATTGCTTACTTTATAGCCAGAAAGGAAACCTATATTTCGTATGTCTATTCAAGAAATACCAAAAGAGAGGGTGATCAATGCAGGTACGCCATTTTCCCATGAAAATACCTTTTGATTTAAAATAATTTATCTTGTCATCAAAATCTCGCACATACATGCGGGACCAACATATATAACGGTTAATTGATGTGTAAGTGCAAGAGAAACCCGTACTATCATCCGCATAAAGGAAGATCTTACAGACCTATGTTGCACCTTGAAATTGGATAGAAAATTTTCGAGTCATTTCGAATCTTGACTGCAAACGGTTCGTATACTAGTACATGAAGATGGAGAGAAAGACTGTAACCTTGTCGTACTTCTCTTGAAATTGAAAAGGTTTTAGAAATATAATTATTGACTAAAACTAAAATGTTTAAGTCATTGTAAAAAAGATATCACTAATATTTCTAATTAAATGACCATTACAACACAATGAACGCCCTTAAACTCCAAATGCTTGATCCATGTATATAAATTTGGTCATAACATTGCCAAGGCGATTAGTGATGATTTTTGATACAATCTTACAATCCAAATTTAAAATTGAGAATGGTCTCACATTTTTCATATTATTTAAATTTTGTCGGTTCTTACATAAATGTATAACATACGATAATTTTTGCGAATCAGACAAAATCAGATTGTATAATTTAACTAACTTGTGACCTAAAATGGTAAACAAACCCAAAAGACCCCTCCTCTAAAAACGAAAACAAAACACGTGGCATAAAACTCTTTAATCAATCCGTCAGGGCCCTTTCATATATTGCAATCCATCAAAGTTTATTGATTTTCGAATTTCTTGTTTGGATATAGGTCCAATAAGAAAGTGGTTATCCTCTGCGGTTAAATGAGGTTAACCACTTGATAAAAATTTATCCAGTAAGTTCTTGTCATATTATTCGATGGTATAAAAGTTCGAATAGAATGTTTCGAAAGAGTGTAAAATATCGGGACAAAGATTGTATGTCACATTACTGTGTTGAATCTCGTTAATACTTTTCTTAGTTCACTTTTTATTGTCTAATGGAAAAAAGAATTGGACTGGGCGTTCATTGTTATCTAAAAGATTAGCTTTACTCCTTATAACGGAACCTTTATACATATCAAGTTGCAAATTTGTAATGGTCAGTCGTAAGTTGCAAAGTTGTAATGGTCAGTCGTACGTTTTGTAATTGGAGGAGGAGTTCCTCGTTATAAGTGGTGTCATACATTTGTCGTAACAGATGGTTGTCATTCAAATTATAGATATGAGGACAGCATCGTGTTCTGATTGGGTAAAATTAACAGTTTGGGTATTAGTTAGGAAATTCTCTTAGTGACAAAAATCTATTAAATCTGCTAGCTAATGTTGTTAAGTAATGGTCATGCGTATTCCCTTACCATGTATTTATCTTATGTGAAGAGTTTAATTTACGAAACGAGTCAATTAACTTGAAATTAGATAGTAATGATTTTAAAGTTTTATTAGAATTTTCATTATAATTGTGTAGGACACCAGTCCTATATAGTTTGTAGTTAAAACGCATATAGAATTGATATAGTGTATACATATTATTTATATTAGTGTTTATATAACATTTATGTAGGATTTATATAACATTTATACAGTATTTATATAGTGTTTAAATAACATTTATGTAGGATTTATATAACATTTATACAGTATTTATATAGTGTTTAAATAACATTTATATTGTTTAAATAACATTTATATATGTTTTTCTAATATATATGGTGTTCATGTAGCATGTATATAATGTTGTTAAAGTATACCAATATAATTTCCTAGTAAGACTCTAATATACCAATATAATTTCCTAGTAAGACTCTAGTATAGCAATATAATTTCCGTGCAAGGCTTTATTATACCAATTAATTTACTAGTAAGGCTTTAGTATACCGATATAATTTATTAGCAAGGATTTAGTATACCAATACAATTATTAGTACACATTATAACTAGGAAAATCACCAAACATTTTATTTCAAAATATTTTTCGATGTGCTCCCTTCCTAAAACAACGTTAATATAACCAAATGTCTATTCTGTCGTAATTTAACTTTTTAAATGCAATCGACTATTGCAATTTTCTTCTTTTTCAGAAATACTGTGAATTGGTTCTGGACAACTGTCGAAAAATTTGCCATATTCCTGGTCTATTAAAGAAATAAAAAATATATGTGCTAATTTTAAATAAAGATTCATTTCCATCAGTTTGTTTATCGATCCATGTATGTCTGTATATGTGTGTGTCTGTATGTCTGTGTGTTTATCTGTATGTATGTATGTATGTATGCATGCATTCATGCATGCATGCTTGTATGTATGTATGTATGTATGTATGAATGATGTGTGTATGTATGTATGCATGCATTCATGCATGCATGCTTATATGTATGTATGTATGTATGTATGTATGCATGCATCTACTTCGCCCGCCCTCCGCCCATCCATGCATGCATGCATCCATGCATGCATGCAATCCATTCTTCCATCTGTCAATTCATCCATCCATCCATCCATCCATCTATCTAATCTATGTTGGAGCCTTCCTTCCTTTCCGCCTGTCTATCTATCCAGTTCGAACACTAAGAACAATATTGTACCATTATTGATCTAAGAATAATGATATCGTTACACAAAGATAGGCAAACTAGTAATAGATTGATCAGTTTCGTACCTACACTAAGGAATAATTGATAAAAAGTTCCCTCATACACTAGGTAAAGTTGAATAAAAATGTTACAGACTGGTCGTAAGGAAAGCAGTGTTATACATACATGTTATTTGTTTAAACACTCATGGAAATACATATTTGCAATGATATATAGTAGTATACATAGGTCATATGTGCTTAAGCACTCATAGGGACATATCTTTGCGGTAGCAAAGGTAGATTATACTGTACATTCGATGACTTCAAGAAGACATTTTATGCAAGTAAAGACATTTTATACAAGTAATAGAACAATTTTGTTGCATAGGAACTACGCATGAGTAGTAAAATACGTATAAAACAATTTATGTGGATATTATAGCTTGTAGTAGAACCAGACAATCGACGACGGATAAAGTTTGGTGCATGTCAAAGTTGATTTGTGTTACCATTACAGTTTGGTACACGTATAGGTTGCACTTTGTCACCCATACATATTTCATGTTGTACATAGCCTTTTGAGAACGATTGTCATTGACAGTAATGGTATTGGAGAGTGATTGTCATTGACAGTAATGGTCATTGGAAAGTGATTGTCATTGACAGTAATGGTCATTTCAGACTGATTATTGTTGACAGTAAAGTCATTAGAAAGTGATTTCCATTGACAGTAAAGGTCATTTGAAAGTAATCGTCATAGAGTACAGCATCCGCTGATGAAAACCCGGTAGAAGAATGCAATTGAACAATTCTGGGTTAACACATAAGGAGCTGATAGTGTATCAAAATTCCTGTTACAACCTCGTCCATAGACCTTTCAATTCCATTCCGTTTACTTCTCGCACCTTTATGTTAACAAGGCATTATGAGGGGTTATACGAACGAATTCAATCGCAGCTATCTATCCATTCATCTATCTAAGTCTCTACATGTCTCTTTCTGTCAGTTCGCATCTATCTATCATCTATCTATATATCTATATATCTATCTATCTAAGCCTCATTATCTGGGCTTCAACAAAGTTCCTAGTATTCTGATTATTCCCAATGAAAGATTATTTCCCTGGTATATCGTTACATCAAAGAGGTCTCCACTTTTCGTTCATAATTTTAGCTTTGATTTAAGAATGACGATTATTAGTCTATTCAAGAGACTCCTTTTAGTTCCTCTTCTTCTTCCTCTTTCGAATGGGTACAAATGAAGGACGTGCCACCCAAAAACCTAACATAGGAAATTGAGAGCCTTATTTCTTTCTCCCGTTCATCTACATAATACATTTTATGGTTGCAGAAGATCGAAGAAGTGTCTTTTCCATAGCTGTAACATATTTCGTTAAAATACTTCTTTTTCTCCAGGCTGTCCGTATATGTTGCAATTAGAATACAGTCATTAAGAGCCTTAAGGTTACTCAATATTTCCATAAAATATTGTATTTCCTTATGAAAATACTCTGAAGGAAAAGGTTAAAATAAAACTCGATCCATTTGGCAATACTCTGTCTCACTTGTACAAGCGGATGCAGTGACCCTGCATAGCGGATCGTCCCTATGTATGGTTCAATATTCCATGGAAATGTGAATTTTGTGAAACACGATAAAAGTTTCTTTCCCGTGATTATTTGAAACAAAGTACATGTAGCCGAATTCTATTTTATTTGACAAGCCACGTTGGCTTAATTTTCCAAGTTAGCACGTGACGTCTAATGCCAGGAATGGAATGATTTTATTGGCTGCGATACAATTCTGGCTTAAATTTACTAATTAAGTTTCTTAAATCAAGAATTAATTTTATGGTAGATGCTGATATAATTGGGATCATATTTTGCTTAATCTTGGTAAATATTCTTATATCAACAATGTATCCATTAAGGTTCGAGTCCTGGCTGAGTCATACAAAAGACTTATACAAATGGTTCTCGCTGTTTCCTCGATTGAAGCTCATAATGAAATGGTTAGTGTTAGGACTGGTCTGCCTGGTGTCAGGATAATGTGACTGGGCTTAAAAAAAGCTAGATGTCTGCACAATGATGCCCCTATGTTAGACACCACTATAAACTGCCACACTGCAGACATCGTAGCAATTAGACTGAAAATCGTTAAAGCTATGTTAAAAATCCAAATCACACACACACACACACACACACACACACACACACATTTGCATAAATTAATGAAATTAAACACTGTTTGAATTAGTCTTTATTTCACTTTGTGTAACCAATTTGCTTCCTATTTTTTTACTTGCTGTGTAATCAATTTACTTCCTATTTTAAGAAAACTTGCTTCTCTCCCTATCTCAAGGAAAACAAAGGAAGCAAGTAATCCATAGTATTTACTTTTGACAATTACATATTTATCATCACACTGAGCTGGTTCCCTTGCTTAATACTGGCCGCCATGTATAGCCTATCGTGTGCTGAAAAATGGCGTTAAACAACAACAACAACAACATCATCTGTATTATTAAAAAATTATATAATTGTTCGCGATTATTTGTTTGTCTAAAGTTTATAAAATTTTGTGACAATGATTGTTTGAAGAAATATCGAACTCTGTTAAATTATTTGGAAGCAAGTTTGATATCTTTGGTGACATACAGTTTGACGTTTACTAGTATTAATGCAATAAAATGGCTGAAAATTCGACATTTGTATGTTTGCACATGTATTATGTATTATTTTCTGGCATTGCGTATATTCCATATAATTACTCACAAATAAGTTGGGATTTATATTGTGTAGTTTCAGCATTTAACAGAAATGACCCAGTACACGTTTCCACCCTGCCCATCCATATTGAATTACCAAAATCAGAGAAACCCATGGCCTTAAAAAAACAAACAAATAAAGGTTTGATATACAGATCACGTGAAAACCATGTGTCTCTTTAGAACGCTAAATAAATCTCCATCCGAAACGTTTAAATCTCTTGGATGACTTTGAGCATGAGTGTGCATATTATGTATGCATCTATCATTGGAAAGAATGGTTATCAGACCATAGTAAAATAAACATAAGTCTGGTCAAAACAGTTCATAGTTTAATTACCTTATGCACGGCTAAATATAGCTATCAGTAGAATACAAATTACCCCAACCTTGACACAATATTACCGGACAAGATAAATATTTTTTAAAAAAATATAACAATCGGAACACATCAGACGTTTGTACTAATATCCACGTTAGTAATACTTCAATGCATTGATACAGAATAAAAAGGGATAAATTAGTAGGCCACCGATGGCATTACGTTATACATTAGGGTCCTAGTAGGGCCCTAGTAAGTCACAAATGCCATAGGCCTTGTCAAGGTTTGGCTTTTGGGACTTAATAGGCTACCTCTGGGATTAACATTGGGCATTAGTAAGCTACCTAACCCAGTGACATTAGGCCTTTCGCTTTTATTGACATGATGTCGTTCATAGGTCATTTCAGGATTGGATTTACGACTCGTGGCTGCACGTGATTAGTAGAAAGTACTTCACTACACTCAGTGGTGTCACTAGGGTTTGTGTCTCCCAGTGCGGTATCTCATGGTGTCACCCCCATGGACTTCCTTCCGTAACAGACCATAGAGAATCCTTAGCAGCAGGGGGGGCGAATCGGACATTTTGTCCAATCGTTATTTTGCTTAATTAATACTTCTGCACTCAGCGGATCCGGTGTAGTCAGCGCCTGGTAAAAAAAAAACGACGACGGTCCATCCTACACGACGGTGACGTCATTTAGTTTAATACACTTTTCTACGCGTCGATCCCAGTTTTGTCAGCGTCCGGTAAACACAGCGACGACCGCGTCGATGTCATTTCCCCCCCCCCCCGCTGCTAAGGGGCTATTTACAATGAAAATTATTTACAACTAACCGAATATTTGGTCAAGTCCGATACAATATCGTGTCCGAGGATCATGTAAATTTATCGTTACAAATCCATGTGGGGTCGACTGAGCATGACTAAAAAAGTTTCGAAAACCATTAAAGTCCATGTCACCGCCGCACCATGTCTGCCAAATATTTCGTAGCGTGTGTGTATCAACGCCGTTGAATACAGCAAGAATATTACAGTTGTCTCTGATTACTTTTGGAATCTGAGTGTATCGTTGAGTGACATATATCACGTCGGTGTTTTTATGCCTGCCTCTGGAAAATATCCTAGCTGGGTTTTTTTGATTGTCTAACATAACATCATCGTACACGACTAGATTGTTAACGTCGCCATCAATATCATCAATACCTGGTGCATCATTGATATCTGTAATAAACTCAATAACATTTTTTTCAGCGATCGCTGATGCATTCTCGTTAAAATCTTTCAACACCTCGTAGCATCGTTGATCATCCACGCTAGGGGCGATTAAATACAACTTATCCCACTTCATCCATCTCATTATTAAATTGAGTAATAATTGCGTCTTGCCGGATCCAGATGGTCCGATGATAATCATCCGGATCGAGTTTGGTAACGCTGCAACATGCTTAACTGGTTCTCTCGTTTTAGTCGCCGAAAAATCAATTATATTCATATCTCTATACATAAATTATGGATTTATATTGTGTGAAGTGTAGAGTGCGTACTGGCACAAATGATATGACAACCGTTACAACGAGAAATAACAGATCGGCACTTACTGGTAAGTGTGTCCAATGCGGTACAAAGAAATTTAGATTTATTTCTATTAGACCCGGGGATGTTTTAAAAAAAAGCGAGGAGGTGATATTGCAGCCAAGTTATCAAAACTCCCCGGAACACCGTGGGCAAAGTATCCAGGAGAAAAGCACCTCCCAGGATATAGCTACTGTGGCCCCGGAACACGATTAGATATCAGACTCGATGATCAAAATCAGCCCAAACCCGGTGAGTATCCAATAAACGCTATCGATAAGGCGTGTCATGCTCATGATGTTGCTTACTACAAAAGTAGCGATCTGCAACAGCGTCATATCGCGGATGTAAAATTAATTCACGCGTTAAATGCTATTCCTGATAAATCATTCAAAGAAAAATTGGCTTCATGGTTGGTAAAATCGGCTATGAAAGGTAAATTAATGATTGGAAGCGGAGCTTCTCGCGCTGGTAATTGAAAACGCTAGCGTTTATAATAACAACATGGAATCCATCTATTATTCTCCGAGAGGATACTGGAAGGGGAAGGCCGCAATTGGTAAACTCGCAAGCGCTGCAAAGGTAACAAAGGCCGTTGCGGCTAATTGGTTATCCAAACAGGCTATATGGCAAATCTATCTACCACCACCTAAACAAATCAACTTTTCACACTTTGATGTCAGCGTACCCAATGAAGTTCATCAGGCTGATATACTATTTCTGCCGCATGACAACGGTTACAAATACGCGCTAACCGTAGTTGATGTTGCGAGTCGATACAAACAAGCGGAGCCGTTAAAAACAAAGTCAGCAACTGAAGTAGCCGATGCGTTTGAGAGGATTTACCGAAGGGGTCCTCTGCGCTGGCCAAATCTATTACAAGTTGATCCTGGCAATGAATTTCGCGGTGCTGTTTTATCAACGCTGAAACATCATAGCGTCGCGATACGACGAGGTCATACTGCGCTACATCGTGATCAGGCAATTGTTGAACGATTCAATCGGACTCTTGCTGAACGGTTATTTGGATATCAATACGCGAAGGAATTCATCCAGGAAAAACGATCTCGTGAATGGGTTAAAAGGTTGCCAGGCGTAATTGCAGCGTTAAATAACGAGATTACCCGAGCAATCAACATGAAGCCCAGCGACGCGATTAAAAAAAAGTATATACCCGGAAGATCAAAAATAGATAGCGTTTCCAAGCCGATTCTCGGCGATGTCACTGTTAGATATCTGTATGAACCAGGAGAGCTTGAAGGCGGTAAAAAAAGAGCTACTGATCCTATTTGGAGTGTTACCACACATAACATATCAACGATAACACGATCAACTGGTAGACCACCGATCTATAGACTGGATTCAACTGCCCCACAGCGGGGGTTTACACGCGAGCAACTACAAGTGATACCTGACGATACTCAATTACCCCCGCGTGGTCTTAACTAGCGCCGTTGCGTCTATTGCACTCAAGACAGGTCAACCTCACATTGTTTTTGACATGACCGAGACTGTTATCGATCCTGTCCACGGTAAATTGGCGAGCGTCTTTATCCGAATAACGCCAGCGCATTACACAATTGCAACTTGCGCAGTGATTATTCTGTTGTTGTCGTAACGCAATTATTAATTCGGCATCAATATCAAAACACCGCTGTTTTTTTTATCCTGTTGGCGGTAACCCGAGAGTTTTCTATCAATGACGCTAGCATCAATAATGTCATCGTTGTCACTGGCTTCGTCAATAACAATTCTTCGAAGCTGATTCATTCTCCGTACTCGGGACACTGCAAGATAGACTAGATTTGACCATTCGATGCGATTATCAACCATCCAAACAATTGTATCCGTGATAGTCAATCCCTGCGAGGAATGTATTGTCGTTGCGTATCCTAGCGTCCACGGGGATTTATCAGCACGTAGCGCGTCCTCGACGACGCTGATATCAACGAGCACAATATCATTCAGCACAAGAATTTGTTTTTTTGTCCCTGACGCTGTCGGGCCCGGGATTTCAACTTCAATGTTCTGCCGCCGTGTATCCGCGGGTCTATAACATAACGGCACTGGGCGCGTTGGAAACTTTTCCTTATGCAACGCAAACAACTTCCGCTGAAGTGTGTCTCTGACTATCTTTCTACTCGCTACAATCAAATCGTTTGGTCTCCATGTTTCCCAGAATTCATTTAACGGCGTTTCCGGAATCACCTCGCGGATTATTTCACATTGAACTCTATCCGGCTGTAATCTGATTAATTTTTTAACCTGGCGCAGTTGTTCATCAAGTGCTCGGTAGTCAGTATCGGTTTCTTCATAATAGTCCACAAAACCCTTTAACCAATCATGTGGACCCTCGCCGACAAATGGTGGTGGTTGACCATGGTCGCCACACATGATTACCGCTGTATTCGCGCGCAGCAACCACTCAAGAAACATTTGTAAAACATCTAACGAAACAGTACATATCTCATCCCAGATGATAACCTCAGGAATAAATTTTTCCCCCATTCGATCAGGAGTCCACTCACCGCCGCTGTATCGAAAAAAGCTGTGATAAGTAACGGCGTCAACATTTCGTTGTTTTATCTCTCGAGCTAGTCTATGGGTCGGTGTAAGCACGATTATACTTGCCCGCGTTCGAAATAATTCAATTGCCCGAGTCGTCTTTCCCGACCCGCCACAGCCGCTTAAATAAACTGTTTTGTATCTACAAATTGGATCAGAACACGGTGGTGCATTAGACCATTCTGATAAATTATCACCGCGTAAGTAATTGTTTTCAACGGTGACATCTGCTGACGGGGAATAATCGCGTCGTATTTCATTTTTAATTCTCCATATACCCCAACTCTCGTCCGGACTAGTAAACTCGGCTAAGTTTCCCTTGTACTTTACGTCTATATAAAATGAATCAACGGCTACTCTAACCGCGGTGTCGGGAAATCTATTTATCATCGAGAATGAATTGATAGCGGCGTAACCCAGCATAGACGCCCTCAAATGCGGATACGCGGGGCTGTCTCCATCGCTGTAGGAAACAACTGTACCCAACTTTGTTCCATTGGACAAGAAAGCTGTTTTGCAGTTCACGTATCTATTTTTTGCCACTGCATCCTTGATTACGAAATCATATTCTGCGTCATCTATAATCAGCCGTGAGCAATATCGTTTGTAGTCGCAGTTTTTTCCACCTTGTGTGAACTTACCAATTATCCTTCTACCGAGATCTTTTGCCTCGCGGTTTCGTTGGTTGAATATCTTTTTGGACCATTCGATGATATATTCCTCGTCGGCATCAATGTGTTTTCTGGACTCGTCAATTATGCTATCTAGACGCTCTGGTTCTGGTAACCAGACTTCAGTCTGCGCCCGGTATGATATAATCGCGTCATTGACAATCAACGATACAAGCATGTTACAATCAATCATATACCGTAGCAGCGCTATTGGCAGCCACTTCTTTTCAGCCATGTGTCTACCGATCCAAATATAACAACAGCGATGAAGTCCTGCCGCGAATTCAAATGATACTATGCGAGCGAATCCGGTTAAATCAAAATCAGGCAGTGGTCCATTAATAGCAACACGAGTCATTTCATGTCTGGGGTGTCCAAATCATTTGAAATACTCAGCGGCGGATCCATACCCGAGAAAACTCGCTGGATAACAGGCAACCATATCAACGGAAATCATAGCGTCGCGGTTGTATTCAGTGTTCCATAGTCCACCGTGATAATATTCCAAACAACTGGATTGTACATCCGGTAGAAATTCCTTGCGCGTTGGTCTCCACGCATTTTTCCTTGCTGCAACATGAGCCGCAACCGATGGAATCGTAAAACAATTTGTTAGCAGTTGTTCATCATGCTCTTCAAATTCCATGGCGGTTTTTTTCATCTTGTTGTGAAACGCTTCAGTGCGATATAATTCACCGTTTGGTCTTACAAACTGATCAAAGGTATCCATGTCGTTTTCAGCGCTGCGAAGTAACCACACTGATACAGGGTCATTTTTACACAAGCAAGCAATAGCATCAAATAGTTTCCTCTCCGCGAGAAAACCATCCTCTCCCAGGAATTCCCCCGGGATATACTTTACTGTTCTATCCCGTGGAAATATTGTGACCGCGGGCGTCCACGCGTGTTCGTTATGATCAATAATTTTGATTGGGGCTCCCTTTGATTTATACTTTGATTCATATAATACTTCACCGGTTATCGTTGTAACGGTTATTGGAAATCTCAGCGACGTTTCTAATTTCGCTATGTCGCTGATGGTTGCTCCTCGCTCGCGCACTGTCTCCTCCCATTGGTTTATTTTACTACGTCGTAAATCAGTCAATTTGTTTCCTCGACACGCATTTGTAAAATGCT
This sequence comes from Sinohyriopsis cumingii, assembly GCA_028554795.2. Classification (NCBI taxonomy): domain Eukaryota; kingdom Metazoa; phylum Mollusca; class Bivalvia; order Unionida; family Unionidae; genus Sinohyriopsis; species Sinohyriopsis cumingii. Next base: position 141,674,993 of record CM068828.1, read on the forward strand.
CTATTACTCGTTCTGCTACACAATTTATCCCCGTTGACTGTTTCATCGGCGCTAGTTTTCCGATATCAGGTTTCTTATTTAACGGGTATATTCCATAGACAACTGCTGTTTCAGGATACGCTCGTTCATAGTATGGTCTGTCAATTCCGGTTACCAGCCCTGGCTTGGAGTCGCGGCTAACAATGACTGTTTTCTTGTCGCTGAGAACCGGTTCAAATTTATCACGTATGATCCAATTACCTGATTCCACCCGGACAATGAATTTTACTCTGAAGAAATACTTGCTGGAGCCAAGTTGTGATATTATCGTTGCCGCGCGGTTGTCGTTCATGGTAGCATCAACAACACCATCAATTCGAAATGTTGACCAACTATGAGATGCACCATCACGCTTGAATTCATTGATACAGTCGCGTATTTTATTCAACAGGGTTCTATCGTTTATTAACGCTTTTGGTGCGTCCTTGAGGACTCTATCGAGATTGAACTTAATATTTTTCCAGGGCTTAATTGCTGCTAATCTCTCGAACTCCTCCATATAATTAAAACAAGTATTTAAATGAAAGAATATAGTATAATGAATCACTGCAAATGGTTGATGATTGGGTCGACAATCCCGTGCAATAAATCATGTAGAGGTGAATTCTGCGGGTATCATTTACAAAGCGTTCGTAATGGTTCTCTTGGCCCCCTACCGTGCTTGGTTTGCCACGTTGGTGTAAGAGGAAAATCGCAGTTGTGTATCAATTGTGGCGGAAAGCGATACAGAGAGTTAAAACGTTATTATGATAAACGAATAAAAAACGCCGTCATTGACCCCACCGCTGACTCCGTCATCAAAACTCCTCAGGACTACATTGCAAGGTTTATAATTAAACCAAATAATGAATTAGACAAGTAGTATTATTATACAAATGAACCAAGAATTTCAGCCGCATCCCGTGCTTGTTAATTACGAGGCATCTCGCGACGGCGTTGTTAGAAATTGTAGACTGAAGAAGCCGGTTGGTACCGTAAATAATCAGGGATACTTGCAATTTACTGCGGGAGGAAAAAGCTATTATGTTCACAGGATTGTATTTGAAGCATTCAACGGATTAATCGAAAATGGGCTTGTGATTGATCATATTAATAATAATAAGACTGATAATTCTCTTATAAACTTGCAATCTATCTCGCAAAGTCAGAATACCAAAAAAGGCCAAACTGGTAAGTTTTCAAAGAAAGCAAAAAGCGTAAAGTCATTTGATACAACAACGCACGAAGAAAAAATATTTCAGTCGATGAATGAGGCAGGAAAATATTTTGACATTTATATCGCCTCAATACGATTTGTTGCAGAAGGAATACAGAATTCAGCGATCTCAAAAAAGACGGGTCACAGAATTCGATTTTCATATATAACAGAAATCAGCGAGTGACAAGGTCACCGTGACGAAGTCATCGGCGCCTATGGCGCTGACGAAGTCGCCATGACAGTGCGAACGCTACAATAAATTGTCTCTTCCGGAAGAAATACCGGAAGAAAACGAATTATCCTACGGTTTCATCGAATGTTAACACACCTCGGGATTGATACGCGGGGTTCATTTTGTAAAATAATTTTTTTTTGATATTAGAAATAAGATGTTTTATAAGAATATGAATATCGAAGACATCAATAATATATTAACCGAGATTTTAAAATTAAAAAATCAAGGAATTGAATTATCTGATAAGCTTGATAACCAAAAAATATTGTCCGATTATGAAATTATTAACGAGCAATCAAAGAAAGGTCGATATACCTTGCCACGCGAGTATTCTTTTATAAAGCGATTACAATATACGATCAATGAAAACTTGTATGGCAATGACGTAAATGCATTTATTGGACTATTTACTGCCGTTGAGACAGTACGAAAAAAACTCGGACAGGCTTTTGAACGACGTCGAGAAATCTCTAATAAAATTAAAAACATTAGAAGGATTATAGACGAAAACTCCCTGGAGCCCCTGGGACATATCCCCGCCACACTCGGCGGGAAATTAGAAATTACGGAGCAATTGCAATAATGGTAGGCGAATCACTTACTACTCGGCTAGCCAGAGAGCGGCTAGTATCGCTTAGAAAGTTCATACCGTTACGAGACAGGGTCCGAAAACAACTTCAAACGCGGCAACAACTACAAACTGATTTTGCTGTTGGAAGCGAACAGCTCTTTGCTCCGGTAACTAAAGCGACCAAAGATGTTACGGCGGCAACTGTGCCCGTCCTCGGTGCGCTTGAAAAGATAGCGGCTCAGACCGAGCAAACAAAAAAGTCTCTGGAAACACTCCCTGCGAAAATAGCGGTTGCTACAACACGGAGGCCGCCACCACTCGCTATAACGGACCCACAAGAACCATATGTTACAATGGCCGACGAGGAAGAACTAGGCGCCACCGCAAGAGAACCAGAAGAAGAAATACCGGAGGAAATACCGGAAGAAATACCGGAAGAAATACGGAAAGAGGGGAATATACCCCGTAATGTTCTTAAAAAGAGCACAATAGATAAAATTAGAAATCTCGGCTACGAAGAATTAGTTAATTTTACTGTTACAAATTTTGATAAGGACACACGAGATGAGCATATCAATAGCGGCTACGAGAAAAATATAAGGTCGTTAAAGGATTGGACAAGAATAGTGTATTTGGCAAATAAACATAAAAATGAATTACCACCGCGTGATAATAATTATATAATATTCCACAATAAAGTAAAAAGTGAAAGACCAAAACACGGAAAAGGATACTCTGTTGGTAAAGACGTTACTTGTCCTGGTAGTGTTCTCAGTGATATATCACGGCTAGAAATACTAATCGGAGGAAAACGAGCCGGAAATAACTCTCCGGAAATAATCAATGAGGCCGCTGATATTTGCAGGCGGTTATTTGCCGGTGGTATCATGGACATTAATGCATATCGAACGCTCATTGACGAGTTAGTGGATGATTAAAAAAATTATAAAATTATCGTTTTTGTCAGTTTTTGGTCGTTTTTTGGTCGTTTTTGGTCGGTTTTTACGGGTGAAAACCCAAGGAAATCATTTAGAGAAAATCGATGTTTTTTACCAAAAACCGGCAAAAACCGACCAAAAACGACAAAAAATCGACAAAAAACGACAAAAATTGACAAAAAACGCGGATTTTTACCGCCGATGAAAACCCAAGGAAATCATTTAGAGAAAATCGATGTTTTTGACAAAATTTATGATTCGGTGGTGGGAAGGGGGGTGATCAACCACTAATTGGAAAACACTGGTGTTTTTTATAATAAAGATGATTATACACTACAACCATGATAAACCAGTCAGCGTCTACGTGGTAAACTCACGATTGCCCGTATACCGCGCGTGGTACGGAGACGGTCTCGGTAGCACCATTGCGGGGTTATTTACAAGAATGGCTCCAAAAGTAGCGCCGTTAGCCAAACAATTAGGAATGAAGGCTATTGATGTTATTCGTGATAAGGGAATCAGCGCTATTGGAGATGTCGCCGGAAGGGCGTTTTCTGCAGCAAAGGACAAACTAATGTCGTTGGTGAGAAGAAAAAAACAGAAACCACCGGTGACGCCATCAACGACAGTGATGCCTGCAAATGTCAGTAAAGTAATAAATATCGCCGTGGAAGAAAAACTAGCGTCGTTGGTAAACAATAATCAAGATGACATCGCAAACATAATAGCGGGAAGTGGTTTAAAACGGCGACGATGATTTAGATGCATCAGCGTATTATTAAATAAAATGTTTAAACGAACAGCTGACCCTGCGTTTGATATGGACGCACCAGTGCACAAGGATGATTCTGTCCGTAATTATCAATTTTATTCCTATCATGCAGTACAACCCAACATACGATCGCGAATTGAACTTCAAGTCCATGATACCAGTAAATATTTTTTACCGTGTGAAGCGTTTATTGAAATCGAAGGAGAACTTGTAACAGAAGCCGATACTCCTGCTGTACCGGCACCGTATCCAGATGGTACCAAAGTTGGCTTAGTCAATAACGGCGTAATGGCGCTATTTGAGAGCGCAAAATATCTCATTGACGGGCGAGAGATCGAGTCTATAGAACGCGATGTTGATGTTTCTACAACAATAATCGGGCTAGCAAGATATTCCGACGATTATACAAGATCAGCGGGTCCATCTATGATGTTTGCAAAGGATACTAGAAACACTGCTGGAAACTCGCAATTTGTGGTAAGACGACCAAGAAATAATGCTGATAGCGCTAACGCTGATGTTGAGAATATGATTATAAACAGCGATCCTAATTTTAACATCGGAGCTGCAACACGCATATCAATGTTAACAGGGCCGCGTAGATCTTTCTCATGCGCGATTCCACTGCATCATATATTTGGATTTTGTAGGAACGTGCGAAAAGTTATCTACGGAGCAAAGCATACCGTGGTGCTTGTGCGAAAAGGTGATGATAGAAATGCAATTTGGAGAATTCCAGCGGATCTTGCGAATCCAAATAATGACTCTGGTAAAGTCGTTTTAACTAAAATATTATTGTGGATGCCAGTAATGACTCCATCCATTACCACAGAGGCACGATTGCTATCCTTTATGGAGCAGGGAGGAAAATCATTACTAAGTTGGCTAACAACAACAACAGATACTAAGCAATCAAATATCAATGGTATATTTACATGGAACCTGGCATCACAACAAGGCATTTCGGCTCCGCGTCATATATTTGTTGCGTTGCAGGATATGACGAGAGTTGATAATCAACTATCCAGCCATATGATATTTGATCGATTAGGCGTTACTGACGTCTCGCTGAGAATAAACGGCCAGCAGGAACCATCTGAGGATATACAACTTAATTACGGTCAAAACCATATTGCACGCGTGTACCATCGGTTGCTGTCGTATATGAGTCGTGATCAAAACGTCGACACTGGTTTGCAAATATCACAACATGATTTCAAAGAACTATATCCGATCTATTACTTTTCGCTGGAACATCTTGATTTAACGAGACAATCCGTCGTTGATATACACTTCCGAGCTAATGTAACTCGCGGCGTTATTGCCGATTATAGAGCGGTTGCTGTCATTCTCAGCGATAAATCAATGCTGTTGGAAGGCGTTGGTGGACGAATGAGAATCGTTGATGCACCAGTGGAAAACATGTAATTGAAAACATAAACGCGTTTACAATAAAAATGTCGTATAATGTTGTCGGTGTAGAGTTGACCGATGGTCAAGTCAAGAAATTACGATCAAAGTCGGCTAAACAATGTGGAACCACAATAACGTTAAAGCCGTCACAGATGGCAGGTGGTAATCATAAGATATCGTTGACGGCGCGTCAAATAAAACATTTCAATGATGCGATGAAGAATAAAAAGGGTGTTCAAATAGATTTTTCGGCCGCAGCAATTAAATACATGGAAAAGACCGGTGGGATATTTCCGTTGTTAGCTGCGATTCCAGCGTTGATTGCCGCGGCGGCCCCAGCAGTGGCGAAGGCGGCGGCATTAGGAGCCGTTGGTACCGCGGCGGGAATGGCATTGAAGAAGGCAACCGGGAAAGGCTATAAAAAAAAACGACCCGTAGCAGGAAAGGGTCTAAGACTACCGGGAACCCCGTATTCATGGTACTTGGGGAAGGGTCTAAGACTACCGGGAACCGTTTATTAACTCCTATGTCTAATTTTGATTTAATAGATGCCGCAAACGCGTTAGCGATAAAAAACTTCAGAGGTGTTTTTATGAGGGATCAATTACCGACAAAACCAAGGAATATTGAAACCGGTATAATTAACCTCGATAAATCCTCCGGAGCGGGAACTCATTGGGTTGCATACGCAATTGATCCGCGTGCGATCGTCTATTTTGATTCATACGGGTTAGCCCCGCCAAACGAGTTCATGCGGTATATCCGGGCGTGTTCAGCCCCGGTTTTTTATTCCACGCTGCCAACACAACAATTAAGTGACCCACCGATATGCGGCCGTGAGGTATTGAACGTACTCGCGGCGATTTCATCATCGCGGAAACCACCTCATGTGGTTGTAAACGAATACACTAGTGGGGTCGTAGAGGCCCGGCGGGTTAATTAAAAACACTGTTTTTTTTTACAATAATAATGATTGATATCTGGGGACGACCGGTTTCGGCGCTGAAAAAACCCACGGAAACGCTCGCCACCGATGACATAAAAAAACTAATTGAGGATGAAATCGCTGATACGTTAAATTTAACCAGTGTTGACCCGGGCGAAATAGTTGTATTTCAAGACCGCCAGGGTAAACTGAAATCCAGTAATGTGTCGCTGAATGACGTTTTAATACGACAGCGTGATGCCGCCGAGAACACCATCGCGTTGTATACCGATGACGGACGACTTAAATCAGGTGAATCCATCTTGACGATAAATGGAAAAATAAGTACACTTGGCAACAATTATATAACCATGTCGGATTCGTTAAAAAATTTGTATGATAGACTTAACGCGCAAGCAAATCAGTTCGAGGGGATACAAAAGTCTGTCACCGATATACAACTCACTACTGCTAGTTTTTTTGGAACCCCGACGGTAACCGAACCGAATCTTGTGGGGATAAAAAATACTATTTCGGAGTTTACAACGCTGTCGGGCCAATTTTACACGTTACGAAAAAATTTTAACAGGGCTGATAACACCATTGATAAATTCTTTGGTAAAAAAAATACCAGACCGGATGAAATTACAATAACTATAAATGATATCACTGCGTATGGACAGGAAATAGGAACAATCAAAAATGATGTTAAAGCGAACAAAATTGCTGTAGACGCGTATGGAGGGGAAATAAGAACAATCAAAATTGATGTTTCAGCTAACAAAGGGAATATAGACGCGCATGGACGGATAATAGAAACAATCTTCGTTAGTGTTTCATCGATCACAAATAATGTAGACGCGCATACAGGGGAAATAGTAACAATCAAAACAGATGTTGCGGCGAACAAAAAAAGTATAGACGCGCATACAGGGGAAATAGTAACGATCAAAACTGATGTTGAAGCGAACAAAAAAAGTATAGACGCGCATACAGGGGAAATAGTAACGATCAAAACTGATGTTGAAGCGATTAAAGACAGACTACCTAGAATGACGGAGCAACTCGAAAAAATGAAAACACCTCATGGGAGCATCGGCAATAGCGTATACACGATTCAGTATGATTCATTCGCTTGGACTCCTACACAGAATACAGTAAAATTCACCGCAACTGTTAAGGGTATTTATCGATTGACACTGGTTTCAATGATGCAGTTTAATATATTATCGTCGAGTTCATCCGGGTTTAACAATACAATATCAACAATTATAGACAAGGACGCAACTGAACAGTTTACAATTTATGCCGTCGATAGACATTTAATCGAGGCAAACATTACATGGTATGTGGAATTTGTAACGGATCTAAGTAATTAAAAACACTAGCTCTTTTAAAATAAAAATGACCACCAAGGTAATTGAATCAGAGGTATCACCGACGTCACATCAATATCGATTCAATACCGTAAAAGAATTCTCCGCGAATTTGAAAACGCTTTCCGAACAATACCGTATAAAAATAAAAAAATACCGCCGAAAAATAACCACCATCGACGCGGTCGTGTACTCGGTGTCGGGTATAGTAGCCGGTACCTGTGTTATTTTATCCACGGTAACCATGATAGCCCCGATCGCTGTTCCAATCGCTATCTCCGCGGCGACAACAATTGCTGGAGTCGCCAACGCAATCACTAGAAAGATATCATCGTGTTCTCAGAAAAAACTCAACGAGTATACAGTAAAACATCAAATAGTATCCGACGCGTACTCGAAATTATCCGGGTTGATCTCGTTGGCGATAGATAATTCGTTTATATCCGATGCTGAATTCTCCACGATGGTCCAGTTGTATGACTCCGCGATGTCAAAAATTGAGGATTTTCAACTGGAAGCTGGAAACCACGTCGCTGAAACAACTTCAATGGGCTTAAAACATTCTCCTGAAACAACTTCAATGGGCTTAAAACATTCTCCTGAAACAACTTCAATGGGCTTAAAACATTCTCCTGAAACAACTTCAATGGGCTTAAAACATTCTCCTGAAACAACTTCAATGGGCTTAAAACATTCTCCTGAAAACAAGCAGGTTGTTAATATTCGGTGTTGAAATTAAACACTAGAAACGACGAATAATAATAATGTCGCTGAACCCCGAAGGGTTTCAATTATTTCAACGGATCGCGGAGAACACCACTCCGGTACAAACAAATATGATATCGATAACATCAACGAAGCCAGAATTCAGTGTAAACTTCCCTTCTCCGATTCCAGTGAAGGAAATAGCGCTGGCAAAATTGCGAGTATATCACAGTTGGCCTAATATCCGAGCGGAAGCATTTAACGGACAACAACCTAATAACTCGCTGGTTTTTGCATGGACAAATAAACCCGATGGGACCCCAGACTGGAATGAGGTTACAATACCAACTGGGTCATACCAAGTAGAACAAATCAATAAAGAATTCCAACGCAGGATAAAATCGATCACAGGAAAAGAATCAAAAATCGATATTACGGTTCATGAACCGACGTTATCATCGACGATTGAAATAAGCACACCGGGGTATATGGTTGATATTTATAACAGTTCAATAGGAATCATACTAGGTTGGCCCGAGAATCCACCTAATGAAATTCCCGCGGATTTGCACACGAATGCGCAATCGTATCATGAAATTATTCCCAGTTATCGAGATAATTTGTCTATTATAAAAAGCACGTTATTACCCAGTTGGTTTTTATTTCAAAACAGGAATATCATGCAGTGGTTTTTTCAGTATGAAAAAACCCCTGAATCGATCGTCATATTAACAGTTATTTTAAATGATATCACTAATGCTTTTATCGAGATTAATCATAATTACCAATTGCAACTAGAACAACTACGGAAAACAAAAGCACGAAAACACGTTGAGGTGTTAAATCAACTTATATCAGACATGGAATATATCAATGAACGAATCGTTAAAATGATATCCGATAACAGCGATGGTAATAAACAAAAATTCCTAACCGAGTATAATATCACAGAAGCCGATTTACCCGATTTCAAGTTTCCAGAATACAACGCGCCAGAACTAAGAAAGTCTCTTAATGATTTTCTCGGTCCATCAATTATCCTCAGACACGATAACAGAGATGGTGGTAGGCATATTGCTCCATACAACGTAAATATCGCATCGGTGATAGCAATCAATCTAGTGTGTGATGTTATCGAAGGGAGTTACCAGGTAGATACCAAGCAATCAAATCAAGCTCAACAGGGGTATATCCTTTATTCATTTTCGCCAACAGCCCCTCCAGGATTCTTAATCGTTGAGAGCCCAATTAATCCGGTCTATATGCGATGCCATAATCGGTTTTTAACGAGAATTAATTTTAGACTTACCGATCAGTCAAATAACCTAATTGATCTACAAGAGGAGGAGTTAGTGATCACTCTGTTTGTTAGATCATTGTAAATAGCCCCTTAGCAGCGGGGGGGGGGGGGGGGGGGCAATGACATCGACGCGGTCGTCGCGCTTTTTTACCGGACGCTGACGACGCTGGGATCGGCGCGCAGAAAGTATTAATTAAACCAAATGACGATTGGACGACCCCCCGACGACGTCGTCGTTTTTTTTTACCAGGCGCTGACTACACCGGATCCGCTGAGTGCAGAAGTATTAATTAAGCAAAATAACGATTGGACAAAATGTCCGATTCGCCCCCCCCCCTGCTGCTTCCTTAGTAATGTCATTTTGGTGTCACCCCCTCTGATGGTGTCATCCAGTGCGGTTCGCACCCCCGCACCCTCCTAGTGACGTCACTGACCACACTTGCCTCTCTGTAAGATAGCTTGTTTTGCGGGCAGGGCACTAGTGATGTTATGATACGGAGTCAGTGCATCGGATTATTATTTTAATCCGCACGACAAAAACATCGGCAAAAATGTATCTCAGTATTATTATGGAGATTTGATATGCCGTTTATTCCACATAAATCTGTTTCCAATTCGTTACAATAAAGAGCATTAAAACGGAGTAACAGTTCATGTTTATTACATATACATATCAACCGTCTACCTGTAGGGGTCGGTCGATTATGATTATTACATATAAACATCAACAATCTACCTGCAAAGGTCAGTCGATTATGATGGTTACATATACACATCAACAGCATACCTGCAAATGTCGGTAGAAATGCATGGAACTTCCTGAGAGCTTTACTTTGGAGAGAGTAGTACTACTATCGTGATATAATGGTGTCTGCATAAAAAGCGGACGATATCACAGTATACCTCTTATTGCCGGCCGCCTCTATGAATTGACTGCAATGTTTTATCCCGTTTACGGAAAGTGTTTCGGTATTTCAGTTTGAGGGATCCCAATGATTTATTGAATTAATTAAAGTGCTAGTGTATTTGGTTGGAGGGAACCCGGTGATTTGTGTACGAATTCGTTTCTGAATTCTTTTGGAGGGAAGTGTCATTACATTTGGTTTGAAGGACCCAAGAAGGCTATTGTCCTAAAACAGAAAATTGGTTAATGGAGGGTGAACAATGGGCAGATTTTACTATTGCCAAACATGGAATTGTACACGCTTTAATCATGTATCTTTATTGCAATTATATACACTCATGCCAAATCCAAATTTGAACGTATTTATATCGTTAATAATCATAATTTGCATCATTTGTAAAGTTATCAGAACTAAAAGCCGACTTATATATTTTGAATGACCTAACTTGATATGGTATGAGAACTAACATCTTCCAGAAAATAATTCTGAATCGCCTGACAGCTGACATAAAATAATTCTGCATCATCTAACAGCTAACGTACGATAATTCTTAAACACTTGTGAAATTAGCAGAATTAACAGCTGACATGCATGGTTAAGTGAATTAAGTTGAACAAGGTTTATTGACATTTGATCATTCCATTAATATATGTTAAATATACTCCAAAATATGCCACGTACATTCAGCAAGTTCCATTTCTAATTGATGTATTACTTAAGTATGTTCCATACATTCAGCAAGGCAAATTTGTAATTAATGGATTGCCAAAGAAAGATAGGTATGACTTCTCATTAGCCTAACAAACTACGTATCACTCAAACTTATCAATATTTCCAAAACGTTCATTGAAGCTAAACGAATTCCCATTATACAGTGGAACTGCAAAATGCAAATCTATGACATGTGAAATTGTACAGTTAATGTAGTGGCTTCATGTAACTGATGGAACTACAGCGGACAATTCCGGAATCAATCTTTCATCCTGGCTGTCATTAAGTAACACTCGCGCAAAGTTCATGATGGCAGTGTCAGGTGAGCAGTCATTTGCTGCAGTTTGCTAATCGTTGACTGATAGGTGGGGTAATCAGCAATCCATCAACTACAAGAAATCCCATAATATTGACTTGGATGTAATCAAACATCAAATGTCATGGAGAAAAAATTAATTTATATGGACGTAACAATTTGGAACATAATATGAAATTGTGGACTACTGTTTTCTGAGACACATTCCTAATTTTGGAGAAACTCAGTTATCCTCTTCATTTCCACATACACTTGACTCCGGATATTAGAAATGTAACTGTAATATAACCATGTACATTTGCTAGAGGATGATGGGATACGTAGGAATTATACGCACACTTGCATAGAATATCCATAGCCCTTTTGCATGGTTATAAACTAATAAAACTGGACTTGGTAACACATGACGACGTATGACTGAATTAATGTATTAATCACGCCTGAACATGCAGAACAATCGTAATGGTTAATTTAGAAAGATAATTCTGACAATGCCCTTTTTTTTCATAAATTTATATTTTGTTGAACCTTGTAAAATTGTAACTTCCTGATTATAAATCTTTAAGGATTTAACCGTTGAGAACCTGATCTTAACTTTTACCATTTCACATGTTTTTAGTATGCAAGACAGCCCCAGGATTCCCCTATCCCGCCGACAAAACCAACCCTGCATTCTTCCCCCACAAGGTCATTCTCGAAATATATTTAGCAAGAAAACCCCGTTCAAAATACCAAGCTTAGATATAATAGTCAGTATTATAATTTATCTGATATAACAGTCAATATTATAGTTTATCTGATATAACAGTCAATATTATAGTTTATCTGATATAACAGTCAATATTATAGTTTATCTGATATAACAGTCAATATTATAATTTATCTGATATAACAGTCAATATTATAGTTTATCTGATATAATAGTCAATATTATAATTTATCTGATATAACAGTCAATTTTATAGTTTATCTGATATAACAGTCAATATTATAGTTTATCTGATATAACAGTCAATTTTATAGTTTATCTGATATAACAGTCAACAGTCAATATTATAATTTATCTGATATAACAGTCAATATTATAGTTTATCTGATATAACAGTCAATATTATAATTTATCTGATATAACAGTCAATATTATAGTTTATCTGATATAACAGTCAATATTATAGTTTATCTGATATAACAGTCAATTTTATAGTTTATCTGATATAACAGTCAACAGTCAATATTATAATTTATCTGATATAACAGTCAATATTATAGTTTATCTGATATAACAGTCAATATTATAATTTATATGATATAACAGTCAATATTATAGTTTATCTGATATAACAGTCAATATTATAGTTTATCTGATATAACAGGCAATATTATAGTTTATCTGATATAACAGTCAATATTATAGTTTATCTGATATAACAGTCAATATTATAATTTATCTGATATAACAGTCAATATTATAGTTTATCTTCAACACTGAAAGTATAGATTCCAGCCGAGCAGAAAAAGTAAACAATACAGAAAGTTATGATTTTAATATTGATTGTTATTGTTTACTTTATATAATTTCCAAAATATCTGGCTTAAACTTTTTTGATTATCAGCATTGATCTTAACATCTAATCATAACAACGTGTAAGCGATATGCTTATAAAAGTGTGATTTTTATAATATTCGATTTAAATCTAAACAGCTTGTCGGCATAGTTTGGAATCAAAATCCAAGAGTTGTGGATTCAATATTTTCTCAGACCGTTCTAGAGCAGGCACCCTCAATGTGTCCTTAGAAAATATATTTTAGTTAAACGTCCTTGTCATGACATAACCAATATTGTGCTAAAACCATGAATCGTTATATCAGATGTAAAATGAAATACAAATAATAAAGTACAAATTCGTTATTTTAGAAGAATAACTATGTATGTCCAACATCAATAATGGGCTATTAGTCAAGAAGCACAATATTTGTCCAGCGTGACCAGTGCTCCTCTATTATCACTTGGCCAATAAACCTGGGAGAGAAGATTAAGTTTTTCTATTTTTTTGTTATGTCTTTTCATTCATATTCATTGTTATCACCTGAGTATTTTGGATCTTGTTTCACCAAGCTGATCCAAATTGACATGTGGATAGCAAATAAGCCATACAAAAATAGGTCACTGTGACATAACATTTGGTGTCTAGTGACATATTTTACAGCTATTTGTTTAATACACCTTCAGTATCTTAGATAATATGTTACGAACAAATGCCAATTGGTATGTAAACGATTAACTCAGCAATACATTGATTAGGCCACTGTCACCTATTTTTCAGTCTTGAGTGACTTGTGTAAGTTCAGCATTTCATTCATTACAAACTTAATATCAACGATCCGAATTTACACACCCCTCATACAAATTGTTATGATGCTGAATCTTAGATATCGTGTCTCAGTCCCACCGAAAGTAGCCCATTGTGATCGTGACCTAATTTTCATGCCTGAGAAACTTTTGCATTTTCAGATATCAATTTGTTAGACCCTCAATATATTATTGAATATGTGACTACACTCATTAGAATTGATGTGTGGATCTACTTTAATATGTGTGTAATCCAGCAAAGCAAAACCTTGGTCAATGTTGCCTACAGTTCTTGCTTAGATGAATCTTGCATTTTCAACAATTTTCACCCTATTTAAACGACCTGCATGAACACACAAAGAATGATAGTATATGCTGAACATATAACTAATCAACGCTGAGACATTCTACTGTGATTTCCTCATAAGTAAATACGGATCTGATTATTATATAAAATAGAGTCGTTTAAATCATACATGTGCCAGCCAAGCCATTATCTTTATGTGAACGCTATTATACTTATTTAGCACATGCTAATATGTAATTCGAAAGCATAATGTAGATGTAAATTCGTGTGTACATAATATCATGACTCATTCATGTTGGAAAATAGCTCATCATCAAGTTCATATAATATAAGAATCTCTTTAAAATCCAAAAAATAAAGAAGTCTTTTTGCAGAAGGAAAAGTAGCTGGTCTAACAACCAGGAACCGTAACGCTTCCGAATGACATGGTATGCTGACGGCCAAGCTTCTCTGAAGCTTTGCCAACGCCCTGCTGTCTGCAAATTATGGTTGAAGTATAGTTGCAAATAAAGAATTTGCAGTGCGGAAATTAAAGTGACCGAGTCTTATAACGCCATAACTCTGCGCAATGATAAACGATATTTTGGTTGGAAAAAACCCACACGTCACACGTCCGAGGACATATCAACGTTATATAGTATTTGAATTTTGGTTGAACAAATTCCATATAAAATTTTTTGAGTTACTGTGCACAAATGAAAGTGGAAAGTCTAATAACCAGGGGCTATAACGTTGCTAAGAAATGACATAGAATGCTGATTATCAAACTTGACCAATTTCCACTCTATATCAATCTGTCGAACAGCTTGGTTGAAATGCGATATTACAAAAGGTTTTACCGTGTGGAAATGAAAGTGTTCCAGTGTGTCAGTCAGGCTCCCAAGACTGCTAAACTATGCTGACGGTCACATTGAGAAGAGGATATACAAATGTTGAGGCGTGGATGCATTCCAGTTCTAATTCAATACAAATTAACGGAGATATTGTGCTGGACTTAAAGTCTAGCAGTCACGAGCATCATCATAGGTAAATGATATCAAAGAACAATGATAAGTGAACTCACTTGAAGTCTTATGACAATAAAGCTGCGCCTCCAATTTTGGTTGAAAGTCAATAATAAAAAAAAAATTGTGGCAACGGACGAGTCTGACATAGTTATAACTCCACTAAATGACGATGCAAAACGACTGTTAACGCAACTGATCCAAGGTAGTACACAAATCAATATACACACCTAATTTGCTTAAAATTCAAAAATAATTAGAAATACAAAATAAATATGCATAAATAATTTGGTTAAAATTCAATAATAATTGGTAATTAAAAATATAAATACATAATTTGGTTAAGATCTAGAAATAATTAAGTGTGCTAGTCATTGGAAACGATAGGGGGTGTCTGGCAATTAGAAGCTGTAAGTCAGTCAAACATTATACAAAAAGCTGACAATGGATCTTAACCCAGGTTTTAAGGTGGATCCTAAATTTAGTAGGAAAATAGAAAATAATGGCAGTTATTTGGAAAGGAAAGATAGTAGATGGAAGGATAGGGAGGCCCAATTTGATATATCCTATTTTATACTAAAAGCATGAAATAATTAACAGCTTCATATGCAGAAACAACAACTACACTGATAGACACAACAATGGCATTTATGGACACAACTACTTCATTTTTACACATTAGAGAAAATCGGTTGAAGCATTCACTAGCATTACATATATTTTGTTCACTGTTGTTATATTATGCGTGTACAAGTATTATTAACTGACAAGATGTGCTAGGGAATAGTCAGATAGGTAAGAGACTTTTTTTTGCATTTTAAATTATATCACTATATATGCGGACCAATATGTATGTATGTATGTATGATTGTATATATGTATGTATGCATGTATGTATCCATCTTGGTTAAATGCTGTGGTTCCTATCTGCCTAAGGTAGCGTTTATACTAGGAATCTTAATTTAAAGTAGGGCAAGGTCATTAATGCTTGAATGACACATTGATGCCAATATCGTACATTTTTAAATCAATCTGAACAAAAGATTTATTTTTAAAAGATGAATTAGGGATGATGCTAATGTTTAATATCTTTGTTTCTGACAATTCATTTATTTGCAACGTACCCCGTTGATTTAGAACCACATTCAATGACTTCAAACAAATCTTGTCGACTTATCGATTTTACTTTCAGCAAAGCAAAGGTTGATATGATAAAGCGACTGGCTTATAAAACTACATAGGAACTATTTGGATATAAAATATGTTTCAGTATAGTAAAATTGTCATTTGACCTGAACGAAATTGGACAGATACTATGTAACAATCTATGAAAACTTCATCAATGAACTATTAATGAAAATAAAATGTATTATGCATAACACCTCTTGCCGTTATAAGAATATAGAAGTTTGAACTTTTAAATAAAAAAAACGTCCCTTGCTGAGTGCTCTAAACTTAGGTCTGAGTTGTTAAACTAAAAACCTAACACTGACGTTAAGTTTATCATAGTCTTGGCGAAAATTCACACAAGATAATCAGCATCAAATACCTTTGGTCTTTAGGGCCTTTCTGAGCCGCAGTATACAATTATGTAATGAAAAATATTCTTTTGGAAATCAAATATTCTTAAAATACAATATAAGTGCCACCCAAACCCATCGATTAAACTTACTGTGGGAGGTCGCGGGTGTGAAACCAGGCCGAGTCATACAAAAACATATAAAAATGGTACTAACAGCTACTACGCTAGTCGCTCAGCATTAAGAGGTTAGTGTCAGGACTGGTCGGCCTGGTGTCAGGATAATGTGACTGGATGGGACATCATGCTACATGTCTGCGACATGACGTCCCAGTGCTAGTCATCACTATGAACTGCCATACTGCAGACATCGTAGAGATAAGACTGAAATGTTTTTTAAGCTAAGTTACAAATCCAACACACACACACACACACACACACACACACACACACACATTCCTGGTCTCTAGCGCTTTACCCTTTAAGGATTAACTTTATTGCCATATCTTTTCCCATACTGCGGAAATGAACCTTCAGTTTATGTCGTTGATTAGATACAAGTTAAAATCCTAAGTTACGGTATGCTACATCAATCAACTATGTTAGCCAGTCATGTCCAAATAGGCCAGTTAAGTAAATCCTTAATGTCAGAACATGACCAACTCATTGCTGCCTAGAATATACAGTCAATACAAATTAGTAATTCTCGATCTTATATATTTTTCCTTACGTCTTTTTCTAAGCTATATACAGCCAAAACCACTAAATTTCGATTCCTCAGTCCACCGTAATTCACTTCATACCAAAGTTTTGTTTGAGTCCCAAGTTTGCCGACTTTGGAATTATTAAACACTCTTTTAAAAATGTACAGACAATGATGATTATCATTTGTCGGACGATGCAGACGATGATGTTCGTCGTGTTCATGTGATGAACATGACGATGATTGCTGTTGTTAGAATAAAATTTAATGGAAGTTTCGTTTTGATGTACAAAACAATCATATGTTAAATACAAATTTTGAGATATTATACTAAACGCGTAAAATTAATGGTTCCGACTCTACTAAACACAACATGACATTAAAAACAATGACTAATTCCAAAGGAATATTAAGATTCTGGTGGTAGTTAAACATTTACACTTAAATTATAGCACCGAACTCATAGGTGGCGGACATAAAATCATCTATTCCACATAAAGGACACACGGTACAAATGACATGGAAAAATGGGAACCAACCTGGAAATGGTCGAACATAAAATAGGGTATATATGGGTTTGGCTGACCAGGATTAGTTAATAATGTAATTTATATTTTAGGAAAAAGAATCTTTTGAGAACTTATCCTAGCTGAGAGTGAAAAAAAAATAGAGACATAATGTTTTATTGATGGAATTTCAGTCTTTTAATAGTCTTGAGTTTGGAACACTCATTACTAAAATTATCACCTGAGACTTTGGTGCGGAATTGAAAGCACATGTTTCAAACACATGCAGGTCCAGACAATGCCGTGGTTCATATCCTTTCCTCTATACAGAAGCTGACATCCAGGTTTCATCTATACTGATAAATATAGGTTTGATCATGAGCACTCAAAAATGTTAAGTTAATGCATTTTTAATATCATGGTGTTTGCATAGGTTTACTATGGGAACTGAATTAGTACCGTGAGTCCTATAGACACCCACAGCAATACAGTGTCTCCACATGATGCAAGTGCAATTAACTTTACTGTGCATGCAATCATATGGTTCTATTTGTGGATAACAAGCAAAATTAATAAGTTTTGTAAACCAAAGGGTGACTTTCAGTGGCATAATAAAGACATATTCAGATATATAAACTGTTACCAAGAAGGAGGACGGGAAACAGTGTGTAGATTTGACTATTTTAGGTGGAGTGTTTTGCACTTTGGTTTTCCTCTAAGCAATACATATATAATAAATATTTAAAAGTTATACAATTTACCTATTATAGAGTAACTACAGTAAGTAATATAATATTTTCTATTTGTGTTTAGAAACATAATGCTTCAGATATGATCTCTTAGGTCTCTTCCACCATGCTTAATGGTAATTACTTCTCATGACTTTTCATCCCACTAATTTCTTTCAGTGAATGTTTGAAATTTCATATTTTGCATTTTAATGGATTTATGTCTACCTTACTTTAGTTTTAAATTATATGTCTTATGGGGGGAAGTTTAGGTAATTTTTGTCATTTAAATATCTTTTCTGTAAAAATACATGTACATATAGATGGTCACCTTGACCTTTTACTCATTAATTACATAATATAACAAGGATGGTAATATATTTCAGCATTAAATTGAAGACCAATAAATGTGATATTAAAAAATGATTCTGATTAGACAGCTTTATTTTAATATTCTTTTCTGATTTTCTTAAATAAAGGTCAAATATTTAAATGTTGCTTGAAATGCACCATTGATCTTTAGGTGAAGATGAACTTGTAATATAATGTAATATTCACAAATGTAATCTTTGACAAGCAGAACTATGCACATTGATTACTTATATATTGAACTACTATTCCTAGGGCTGCCAAGAAAATCAAGGTTGAATATAGGACACACGGTACTAATAACATATAAAAATGGGAACCAGCCTGGAAATGGGTGAACATAAAATAGAGTATATATGGGTTTGGTTGACCAGGATTGGTTAATAATGTAATTTATGTTTTAGGAAAAAGAATCTTTTGAGAGCTAAACCTAGTTGTAAGTAAAAAAATTAGAGACATCTTTATTGATGGAATTTCAGTCTTTAACAGGCTGAGTTTGGAACACTCATTACTAAAATTAACACCTGACTCTTTGGTGCGGAATTGAAAGCACATGTTTCAAACACATGCAGGTACAGAAAATGCCGGGTCTCATATCCTTTCCTCAACACAGAAGCTGACATCCAGGTTTCATCTACACTGATAAATATAGGTTTGATCACGAGCACTCAACCATTTTATGTTATTGAAATTTTAATATCATGGTTTTTGCATAAATGTACTATGGGAACTGAATTAGTACCGTGATTCCTAAATGTGTTAAAGAATTGTGTGATACAGATGGCCATGTTAATCATTCAGGCTCAGGTGCAGTTTGAAATTCGCACATACAATGTTAACTGTACATTTTTAATTTGTTTGGATGAAAACGAAACATATCTGAGTGAGGCAAAGACTCATTATGTAAAATACAAATGATGAAGCGCAACCGGCATTATTTTGAAAAAAAAAAGAAAAGTTCAAACCTGGTTAAAGGATTGATCTCATGCTTATAAAGTTAGAAACCATTTGGTTGCATCTGGGTTTAAAATTAGTTTCATTAAGTAATCGATATATATATATATATATATATATATATATATATATATATATATATATATATATATATAAACATTATACATTTCTCTAGCATTGCGCTTCTGAACTGAGATTCAAGTTACTATCCCTCTTCCTCCCTCCCTGTTTCTCTCTCTATCTCTCTCTCTCTCTCTCTCTCTCTCTCTCTGTCTCTCTCTCTCTCTCTCTCTCTCAACATGCCATATCAGTGAAACAAGGAAAGAAAATACGCGTCACATACATTTAAACTAATTTCTCTATCCTGGATTGAAGGAAGTGCTGTATTTCCTTTTCAATTATAATTTGTTACATCATGGCGTTACTCAATGTTCGTTAACTCTACGTATTCATTATGTCACTTCCGCTAGAGTGTGGAAATAAAAGCTGATAATGAAAACAGGAGATTTTATTCCTTGAATCAGGTAAGATAATCACCTAGCAAAGGTAAATGGCAAGCAAATAACCACGGGTTGTAATTATTAATTTATCGTATTTCACTAATGACTTTTAGGATGCCAGAAACCCATTGACATTTTAGTTCCTAGGTTTCAATTTAATTTTCAATACATTACAATGTCAGAAATTCGAGCTCGTATTATCGTGTGTTCTCAAATTTTGACAAAACATATATAAAACTCATCTTCTGTCGTTTCTCGGAACTAATAATTATTGAAATTTTATTTGGTGCTTGAATGTTCGTACCTTTGTAAACGGTAAGTAGTGGTTGTGTTTCTTTTTCTTAATATTTGTATTACGGTTATGTCCTTTATTTCACTTCACTCATTTTGTTGTAATGATATACTTATACACGTTTCTTTTCTGGCTCACACAAGAAACAAGATGAAGTCGTCATTGGTTATCGTTGCCGTTCTCCTGGTTGCTTTCCTAGCCATTGTTAGAGGTCTTGGATACAGTGGCTACAGTGGATTGAGCGGCAATGGTGGCAATGGTGGCTATGGTGGCTTTGGTGCCTATGGTGGAAATGGTGGCTATAGCGGGGTTACTGGCTACAGTGGCTATGGAAAAGATGGAGGATTTGGCCATAAATACCCTAAATATCAAGGAGCTGGTATCGGAGGGGGTTCATCGAGTCTCTGTAAGTCAATCTAACTTTTTTAATCTCTATAAAATTAAATTACGAAACTTAACTGATTTTTGCTAAATTCATATGTATGTATGTATGTATGTATGTATGTATTGTTACGCTCAGCAGGTCAATCACCTGCGTGAATCTGCCGATTACTTTTACTATTTCTAAGGATGTCAAGAGAACAGACGTTGTCTACTGAAATACAAGACAAGACCAAAATACCCTATGCAAAGAAAAATTATCTCAGATTACTAAACACATATACCTAAAAATGTCAAGAAAATTCCCTATGTTAAGAAATTCGGGAGGGTTCATAGTACAGAACTAATCTATGCTGTTATAACTGGATAATTACATGAGTTGAGAAATATATTCACAACACCGATTTCTTATAATAAAATATATAGTAACTGAGATCTAACAAAACCATAAACGGTGACGTAATTAAAAATAGCATCTGTCCTTGGTTTATAATTTCTCACGAAATAGATGCATGGATACATGTGTATATTTAAGAATGATTGGAAACAAAAATGGTCAAAATGAAGATATTTTACGTCTGTGAATAATGAACACATGTTCACCCTCATGAGGACAATGTTGACATTGATAAAATTAGTTGAACAAATAAAACCCAACAAAATCCAACTAAAAACAACACCACCACCCAAAACAAAATGCATTCATGTATTAGAATTTGTCAGCGGTCCTTTGCTCTAGCATATCATGATATGTATGTATACATAATATTTAACTGCAACTACAGTTACATTTTCATAGTGTTAACCAAACTATAACAGAGTGCATATCACACATAAAACAGGTTTGTGGTATTGAAAGTGTCTTGGGCCTAAAAGGAGATATGCGTGTAACAAGAAGCTATATATATAATTTATTTGATTCGTTGTAGTTGTTATTGAGATTATTGTTATTATTATTATTATTATTATTATTATTATTATTGTTATTATTATTATTATTATTATTATTATTGTTGTTGTTATTATTATTATTTCAGTCTTTCTGCTCATCCTTATTCTCATCTTGTTCCCAATGATGACCATGAAAGATCACAGCAGATGACCAACTACTATATTCGTATAAAGTTACTCGGTAAGACATCCTAATCCACTTTGCAATTATACTCGCATATGAAATACGAATCTATCTATATAAATTAATCAGTATTTGTCTTTCTTTAGTCAAAAGTGAGAAAGGATGAAATCACATTGTACCATCTGCATTCATGATCCCTCTCATGCTTATAATGAATACTCCCTCCCACCATCTGCTTGGTATTTCTACACTTATAATAAATACTCCCTCCCACCAATTGATTGGTATTTCTACACTTATAATGAAGACTCCTTCCCACCATCTGCTTGGTATTTCTACACTTGTAATGAAGACTTCCTTTAACCAATTGTTTGGTATTCCTAAGTCTAATGAAGTCTCCCTAATTCTAGTTGTTTGTAATTAATATGACCTACGAATGACAGAGATTTGTTTTGCGTTTTTGTATTTTATGATTTCACTAATCAGATAAACTGTAATGTATGTCTCTCAAAGTCACCATAAGAATCGACTATTTCCCTAATTCGTGTTTAGCATATAATTAGCGTGTTCGTACGTGTGTGTGTGTGTGTGAAATGTATATTGCGGATACTATACACTGAAATATTCAACCTATTTGTCCTAGTCCTCTCAATGTAACAGTTTAGGCCGTCTGACAAACAAAGAATATATAAGAGACAACGCTAAGCTTCACACAATAATTGAAATAAGATTGGCCAGCAGTTGAAGGGGCTCGCGTTAAATAATAATTGATTGACCGCAATTGATAGGTCGAGTGTATCATTCATTTGTAATAAGTGTTGTTTTTTTTCAACAGGAATTCCAATGAAAGAAGCGATTTCTTTTAGCTTTCTCTGTCATCAAGTAAAGCCATGGTTAAAACATCTTGACCATTTCCTAAAATACACACTGAATGTACAAACAATGCAACAACTAATTACCGGTTTCTCATATAATTTGTATTTTACGTTTACGTAAGAAGGCTGTATTATACCAATATAATTTACCAGGAAAGGTTTAGTACACGAATATAATTTACTAGTAAGGCTTTAGTATACCAATATATTTTACCAGCAAGGCGCTAGGAATATAATTTATTATTGAGCCATTAGAATACCAATATAATTACTAGTAATGCTCTAGTAGACAGATATTATTTACTAGTAAGGGTCTAGTATACGGATATTATTTACTAGTAAGGCTATAGTATACCGATATTATTTGCTAGTAAGGCTCTATTATACCGATATTATTTACTAGTAATGGTATAGTGTACCAGTTTAATTTACTAGTAAGGGTATAGTGTACCAGTATTATTTACTAGTAATGCTCTAGTATACAGATATTATTTACTAGTAATGCTCTAGTATACCGATATAATTTACTAGTAATGCTATAGTATACTGATATTATTTACTAGTAATGCTATAGTATACCAATATAATTTACTAGTAATGCTCTAGTATACGGATATTATTTACTAGTAAGGCTATAGTATACCGATATTATTTGCTAGTAAGGCTCTATTATACCGATATTATTTACTAGTAATGGTACAGTGTACCAGTTTAATTTACTAGTAAGGGTATAGTGTACCAGTATTATTTACTAGTAATGCTCTAGTATACCGATATTATTTACTAGTAAGGCTCTAGTATATTGATATAATTTACTAGCAAGGCTCCAGTATACCAATATAATTTACTAGTAAGGGTATAGTGTACCAGTATAATTTACTAGTAAGGATATAATTGACTAGTAAGGATATAATTGACTAGTAAGGCTCTCGTCTATCGACATATCTTACTATCATGGATTTAGTCTACCGAAATAATTTAC
Source organism: Sinohyriopsis cumingii (assembly GCA_028554795.2). NCBI lineage: Eukaryota > Metazoa > Mollusca > Bivalvia > Unionida > Unionidae > Sinohyriopsis > Sinohyriopsis cumingii. Next base: position 141,698,942 of record CM068828.1, read on the forward strand.
TAGTAAAGGTTTAGTATACCAATATAATATACTAGTAAAGGTTTATTATGCCAATATAATTTGCTAGTAAAGATTTATGATACCAATATAATATACTAGTAAAGGTTTAGTATACCAATATAATATACTAGTAAATGTTTATTATGCCAATATAATTTGCTAGTAAAGATTTATGATACCAATATAATTTACTAGAAAGGCTCCAGTCTACCAACATTACTTACTAGTATATAGTTAGTATACCGAAATAATTTCCTATTAACTGTTTAGTACACCAATATAATTTACTCGTAAGGCTCTATTAACTGTTTAGTATACCAATATAATTTACTATTAAGACTCTAGTATACCAAGATAATTCGCTAGAAAATATATAGTGTACCGATATAATTTACTGGTAAGGCTATAGTGTACCAACTCTAGTATACCAATAGAATTTACTAGTAAGGATTTAGTATGCTAATATAGTGTACTGGTAAAGCAGTTATTTTGAATACATATTTTCCTTGCCCTCAAACGTTATTTGACAGCTGAGAAATGAAAGAAAATTGTTGATTGATGTTGATGTTATCAAATCATAGAAGGTATATTATACGATCTTATACAATTTACACGGACAACTGTATTAATGCTATTAACACGGACGACTGTATTAATGCTATTAACACGGACGACTGTATTAATGCTATTAAAACGGACGACTGTATTAATGCTATTAAAACGGATGACTGTATTATTTCATGCATTATAACAAGAAAAATCGCCGAACATTTTAAGTCAAAATTTTTTCCCATGAGCACCCTACTTAAGATCATCTTAGTATAACGAAAACTAAATATTCACTTTGTCATAATTTAACATTTTAAATATAATCAAATATTCCATTTTTCTTCTTTTACAGAAATAACGTGTTTTGGTCTTGCACAGCTGTTGAACATTTTGCCATGTATCTTGTCTATTGTAGAAATAAATGATATATTTGAGCAAAGTTTTGTAATGACCGATTTCGTTCCGTCAGCTTGCTATCTCTCTCTCTCTCTGACTCTCTCTGTCTCTGTCTGTCTGTCTGTCTGTCTCTATATATATGCACACAAACGTAGATACATATCTATGTCTTTATCTAATTATCTATCTATTTATCTATCTATTTTTATATGTGTATATGACGTTGCAACCAGCACCCAGATCTTCAGTCGTAAAAGATTTTGCAATGGCCACGTGTTGACTTTGCAGTCCGGACGCAGAACTTTCCAATCATCACCTGTTGACTTCAGTGGATTCAGGCTTACTTCAGTGGTAAAAGTGTCTAGTCGTCACGAGTAGTGAAGGGGGACGATATAGCCTCAATGGAAAATACATTAGAGACCCCCCCCCCCCACGGGACGATATAGCCTCAAACTTTTTTTTAGCACACCCTGGGACGATATAGCCTCACGGCACTATAGCCTCAAGGGGAATTTAACATGGGGAATATTGGGTCTCTTTACGGACAAGGGAAAGTGGAGTCTGTATAGCGTCTGACATCACGGTATGGGAGATTGGTAACAATGTTGCAACAATGGTAGGAACAGGTGTACACCGGACTGACCTCCATCGCGAAAACAGAGGGGGACTTAGATTTATATAACACATACAATAGACAACATACAACATACAAACACTGATACAAATGACTAAAAGACAATTTTTGAGGCAAGAAAGCAATTCGTTTTATCAGTGGCCCTGAAAAGGGCCTTTGGGATTATATTAACATTATTCCATTAACACAGAGGGCAACGCATAGGTCTTCTTTTTTTCCTCAAACTTCTCACTTCTGATCCGTAGATTAAGACCCTTTTCAAACAACCTTGTCTCTCCACATAAATTCTTCTTTTCCAAACGCTTGTATCCGTAATCCTGATAATTGTCCATGATGATTTCACATAAATCCGTACGGAACAGCATTAACGATACGAGAGTAGATGATTCTACGTTGGTCCACATCTTGTGACGAGAACAGGTGAAGGGAATGAACTGAAAGGGTTATTTATAGGGAAAGGGAGGATCGAAACGGATTGAGTTTATTCACCAATCCAAACACGCGTTACAAAATTCAGTCACAACACGGACCCAGTCTTCCAATCCAAAGAGAGCAGTCTGTGACGTCACATTCCCTATATAGATGCGCTAGCGTCTGTACGCAGTCAATCCATGCGACACAGTTTTCAATCATGACGGAACCTACGAAGACGATGTATTGGAGTGCACCGGCTGTGGAGAAGACAAGTGATGGTATAGCAGCGACTACCCAAGTCAACACAGACATACTTCCAGAAGAGGTTAATTTTAATTGGGATTTAGTCGATTTTCTTTCTTCTTCGCAAGCATTTGTTCCGGTACCAGTACCTTCGCCCCCTTCTCCTTCTTTATTACATGTGAAGAATTTTAAACAGAGACAGAAAGAAGAATTGGAGAAATGTTTGCAGCAGCAGAAGGAAGCAGAACAAGCTTTTCTCCTTCAACAACAGCAAGAAGAAGAAGAGGCAAGAAGGAAACGACAGGAAGAAGAAGCAGAGAAGAAACAAGGTCTAGGAGAGAAGGAGAATAGTGAAAGCCAAACGGTCACGGTACTCTTAGACATTTTAGCAGAGTTAAGGAGTCTGAAACAAATGTATCAGACTTCTTTATTACGACCCAAGAGAAAAAGGCCTTCCCAAGCTAAACAACCCAACCCTATTACTACGCCTGCGATACCACACTTAGTGATTTCTATCAAATCATCATCGACAGGAGGCAGTCCAGAAGTAGGCCTTGGCCGTGGCAAAGGCTTAAGGCAATTAAGCTGATTGCTTCCCATTCCTAAGTTTGTTTTTTTTTAAAAAAAACAAATACCCAACGGTCCTTTTCAGGGCCACTCACTTCTCTCGAAAAGAGATAGTATTTCAATTGCCAAAATCAATCAAAACTCAAAAGCCCTTTTTTTTAACCATACTGTACGTATGTGAATGTTTGAGTGAGTGCGTGAGTGTAGGTTCTTATTGGAAAAATCAGAACCAAGAGACACTTACGTTTTATGCCTTGTATATTTTGGTACAAATTTTACAATCCAATTCACAACACAGCACAACACTTTAAAAAGGTCATAGGATTCTTCTGTCTCTCTCTTCACTTTCTCTATTTTTTAAATTTCTTCACTTTTACAATTGTTTCCTCCTCTTCTTCCCCACTTTCTCATCTTCTCATTTTTCTCTTTCTGCACGTGTCTGAGTTCTTCCTGTTCGGAACCCCTCTCTTTTGCTCCTGTTGTTTCTTAAGGCAATCTGAAGACCAATGTCCTTTTTCTTGACAATGATAACAAGTATCTCGACTTCTGTCTCTTCTAGCACCTATTTTGCTTTTTCGACGGTGTGGACACTCTGAAGATCAAGGCCTTTTCTTCTTACATATATAGCAAATATCTTGAATTTTATCTCGAAAGGAGGGTGAGTAGTCCGTCGGCTTCTCTGAAGAAAATTTTCTTGTGACACCTCGCAAAGCTCTGATCAACAGTGCGATCTGTGTGTGCTCTTCCATCGTTCTGCTCGGTTTGAGAGGGAAATGAATATTGGAAGGGAAGTCACACACCCTTTATATATACGCTGGTCTGCCATGGATATAAAGTGACCCATGGTGTTTAAAATGTAGTCATTTGACTTTTCGCAGTCAAGAGGAAACGATCGCATAAATTAGTGAAGAAAGGGGAAGAAAGTAAGAGCCAGAAACGTGATTTATCGCCTTGTACAGTAGCTGAAGTCTTGGCACAAATTCATGCCAGTGATTTTGAAGATGACATGAGTGAACCAGAATCCAGACCCAGCTATGCTAAACAAAGCCAAAGTTCACCACCATTAGTAAACCCTGAAAATTACTATCAGATTTGAGAGACGGAAAAGCGCTCCTCTAGAAAATTTAGAACCACGGCTTACACCTACACGGTGAAGTTTAAAGATTTCAAGTCCACTGAAGAAAGCAGAGGGCTTCATCACCGAGGTGTGGGATTCTTTGTTAGTCACTCTGAAACGCCAATGTCAAGCCAAAGAAGACGATCGCTTGAGACTTTCCATTCATCACGACAGTCTGAAATCCCCTGTTTGGATCGATTTCAGCAACCCAGCAGAATTGACACCTTCCAAAGTCATCGACAAGATTCAACACGTGCAACAATCCAACAACAAATTTCACATCACCGATGGAAAAGCCACACTGTTCATGACTCACGTCTCTCTCCCCGAGGGGACCGGACAACGCAGAAGGGTGTTATTGGTGGACGACCTTCGTAGTATCAAGCGTAGCCTAGTCCAAATTAACAATCCTCATGACCAGATGTGTTTAGCCAGGGCTATCGTGGTGGGACGAACGTATGCCAACAAGAACGACACAGCAGAATGGAAAAGAGCCTGGAAAACTATTCGACAATCGGACCGAGCCAAATAACGAAGAGCAGCAGAACTCCTGTTACAGCAAGCGGGGCTGTCCAAAAACATACCTGTGGCAGTGATGAAATGCAAAAATTGCAAGATGTCTTGGATCCACGTTGCACCTTGAAATTGCACCCTCAAGGAGTGCGCTGACCTTTGTTGTTTCGAGGCAAAGATTTCCAAGACGGAAAAATATTCAAGCCTATCATCACGATGAGCATTTCGATGCCATTACCAGTGTCACCGCATTCTTGGGATACGGAGATTATTGTGAAAAATGGGGCTATGGTTATAGCAATCGAGAGCAACACAAGCATAGTGGATCGAAAATGCTCAGTATGTTTGGCCTCTCACCCCTGTCTGGATGAAGGACAAGAATGAGTGCATTGCCCTGCTTGTCAGCGCCCTTTTGTCAGTCCAACCAGATACCAACAACTTCTAAAGACGCAAGGATCAGAGCAGAAAAGTGCTTGTCAACTGCTGCGATTGTGTCCTACGTGTGGACAAGGCATACGTACCAATAATGCCAAGGCACACGTATGTTCAGGAAAGAAACGATGTCACATTTGTCACCAAATCGTGGACTTGGATCACCAATGCTATATTAAAAAATACGAACTACAACAAGAGGAAGATGAACAGAAGAAAGGGAATTTCATCTGTTTTGATTTCGAATGTATGGAAGAGACTGGCATGCGCATTCCTAATTTCTGCGTGGCCCATCGAGCGTGGGAAAAGTGCATCCAAGAACCTATCTTTAGTCATTGCCCTCACTGCAGTAAGATTCCTGGAGGACGTGAAAAAATCTTTCGGGGACCGAACACGCTGGCCGATTTCGCCCAATGGATCTTAGACTCCATCGAGGAAACGTGGAGCCAAGAGGACATCGAACGTTACGGAGATTGTCATCGCCATGCCACAGTGATGGCTCACAATGTATCTGGATACCATGGACAGTTTCTTTTGAGATAATATACGGAAGAAAGTACCGAACCTCTTAAAGTGACTTTGAACGGAGCCAAAATCATTTCCATGCAAGTGGGACAAGTACAGTTTAAAGATTCGATGAGTTACTTGGCCATGCCTTTGAGCCGAATGCCTAAAACGTTTGAAATGAAAAAAATGGCCAAAGGTTATTTCCGCACTTTTTCAATACCCAAGCCAATCAACACGTCGTCCTACCCCATTTGCCTGTGGTTCACGACTACGACCCCGACAACATGCGTACCAAACAACGAGAAGCTTTCTACGCTTGGTACCAGGCTCACGCCTCGGACCCCTTCAACTTTCAGGAAGGAATTTTAAAGCATTGTCGTTCCGAAGTGGACATTTTACGGCGTTGCTGTGGAACATTTCGAGAACTGTTCATGGAACACGGAGGGGTCGATCCTTTGAAATAAGCCTGCACCATTGCCAAAGCGTGTTCCTTAGTGTATCGCCAACGGTTCAGGCCTGAAAACGCCCTGGCTTTCATCAGTCCTCAAGCGACCAACTTTGTCAAATGTCAATACTCGGTCAAAGCCCTACGCTGGTTACATTACTTGTGCGACAAGGATAACAAATGGATTCAGCACGCCCGCAATGGAGGGGGCGAAAAGACCATTGGAACGTATTCGGTAGATAGTTGGGACTTAGAAAACCCCAAGATCGTATAGGAGTTTAACGGTTGCTTATTTCATGGAACACAGAGGGGTCGGTCCTTTGAAAGAAGCCTGTACCATTGCCAAAGCATGTTACTTAGTGTACCGTCAATGATTCATGCCCGAAAACACCCTGGCTGTCTTCATACCTCACACGACCAACTTTGTCAAACGCCAGTACTCATTCAAAGCCCTACGCTAGCTACATTACTTGTGCGACAAGGAAGACAAATGAATTCAACATGCCCGCAACGGAGGAGGCGAAAAGACTATCGGAACGTATTCAGTGGAAGGCTGGGACTTAGAAAACCCCAGAACGTGTACGAGTTTAACTTTTGCTTATTTCACGGATGTTCCCTCTGTTTCCATCAATGTGGCACTAAATATCAGTTTATGCAATGGACCATGGAAGACTTGTACCAAGCCACTTGTCAGCGACGCTTGAAGTTAGAACAGCAAGGATACCAAGTGGTAGAAATGTGGGAACACGAGTATGATCACCGTTTGAAAACCGATCCCGAATTGAAACGCATTGTAGAAAGTTACAAGCTGGTCAACCCACTGAACCCGAGGGAGAGTTTGTACGAGGAAGGACAAATGCCACCTGTTTACTGTACCACGCTGACGAAGACAAAAGAGAAGAAATCATATACTTGGACGTGTGTTCACTGTATTCTTACGTGTGCAAATATTGTTGCTTTCCTACTGGGCATCCGCAATTGCTGACGGAACACATCAACATGGACAACATTCGACAATACGAAGGGCTTGATCAAGTGCAAAGTCTTGCCTCCCATGGACGTGTGCCATCCCGTGATACCTCACCATAGTCAAGGAAAACTGATGTTTCCTTTGTGTCGTACTTGTGCTGAAACGTGTGACCAAGACCAGCCTTGTCAGCACACCCAGAAAGAACGCGCCTTGACATGAAATTGGGTCAGCGTGGAATTGTTCAAAGCTCTGGACATGGGATACCAACTGTTAGAAGTGTAAGAAATTTTTACCACGTTCCCAAGACACAAAATTATCACCAGGGCGACGAGACTCAGAAAGGCATTTTCGCAGACTACGTGGATGCTTTTTTGAAACTGAAACAGGAAGCCAGCGGCTATCCTTCCTGTTGTCACACTCCTGAAGATCAAAAGACATTGAAAGAGAAATAATGGAAGCAGGAAGGCATCACTTTAGACTACATCGAGAAAAACGAAGGCAGGCTATCGTTTTCCAAAGTGATGTTAAATTGCTTGTGGGGTAAAATGGCACAAAGACCGTGTTTACCTAAGACGGAGTATTTGACAGAACCTTCCTGCTACTTCCATATGATTCACGACAAAACCAAATACATGAAACACGTGGACCTCGTTGATCTTAGTCAATTACGAAGAAGATCTGGACTTTGTACAAGCCGACGAATTTGGAAATGCAATCATTGCGGCTTACTTGACAACCCATGCTCGCTTAAAATTGTATGATTTTCAGAACTGTTAGGTGATCGCGTTCTGTACTTTGACACGGATAGTTGCATCTACATCGATCGCCCGGGTCAACGTAACCCTGACATGGAAGGAGACCGTTTAGGAGCCTAGACAGACGAACACCCCGACGAGAAGATTTTAAGTTTCGCTAGTGGTGGTCCTAAAAATTACGGCTACGAATACCGGGACAAAAAAGGAGAAGTGCACACCGAGTGTAAAGGGAAAGGATTGTCTCTCAATTATCGCACCAGTCGAGTGGTAAACTTTGGGGTATTGAAAGAAACCATGCAGTCTGGACAGGATGGAAACTTTAAAGTGACCACCTACGAACCGAACAAGATTGTACGTTTACCCACTCACCAAATCATCAGTCGACCCTTAGAAAAGCTGTATCAAATCATGTACCAGAAGTGAGTGCGTCTTCCCAATCACTTCACCGTACCGTACGGTCACGTCGGTATAAAAATGGTTCCAAGAGGATAGTCACCAAAAAGAAGGATAATTTTGCCACATCAAGAATCGAGTATAGAGAACTCCAAGTTCAAACCATACCATTTTCCGGTCTTCTTGCCTGACTATTGTGATTGTGCCCGTCGATTGGAAACGTTTCGAACATGACCCACGGATAGTGAATGATTGCCTACTTGGAATGTTTTAGGTGGAACAGGATTCGTCTACTTGGGACCTGAGACTGGATTGGGTTACTAAGTACAGTGTTTCAGTTGCGGCTTGAAGTTACGAATGGATCAATGTATCTATAAAGATTCAGCTTTTGTGGAACATACTCAATGGACTTCTCACTGTACTTAGCTTTCTTGGCCTTTTCACTCATCACACTGCGGTACATTTATGACGGTACCTTAAAGAAGGTAGCATCTTTGTCCTGGAAGAACAAAAGGAAGACTTCCAAAACTAGACATAAAAAGAACGATGTACAAGTTTGAGACTACATTGTGGCTAGTATAAAAAAGGACAACGTCCAGGATCGATAGTTCATTTTGACTACCAAGACCAAGCAAGAAAGATAAATCCTTTTGAACAGCCATCATTCACGTTCGATGATTCTCAAGTGGAGTGCGATGCTGTGCTGGGAACTTTGTTATCACTAATACTACTACCACTACACCTACCATGGAAAGTGATGCTGTGCGTATCAAACCTGACGGTTTCGAAAGCAATGCCACTCGTCATCGTGGACTCTTTACTGGTTTTCATTCACCTTCACGTGAGGCCATGCGTCTACCACCCTACGAATGTCATCCAACACTGAGCAAACTCCTGTCGATGTCAACCTGCCCTCATCGAAACGAACCTGCGAAAGACAAATATTCGTTCTCTGTGCGTGCGCCTGAATACTGTGACTTTGAAAATCGTTTTCTATCGTTCCAAGAAAAATGGCCTAAATATCTAGGAGGACCGACCCCTGAAGAATTGGCCAGAGCCGGATTGTTCTAATTTGGGCGAAGGGGATAAAGTCAAGTGCTTCAGTGGCGGTGTGTCACGTCACCAGTGGGAACAACAAAATTTAGCATACCTGGAACATGCTCGATGGTCCCCGAATTGTCACTATTTACCTTTAGTGGGACAATATCAGTAATCCCTGAATGGATACTTTACAGGAGAACATTCGTGGTTTACCTGTGGAATTGAGAGAACGCATTTAACAAGAGCTGGTTAAAATACAAGTGAAACGCAAACTCAAAATCATTTTTTGATTGTTAAATTATGCTCCTTTCCAAAGTATAAGAAGACTGATTATGGGAGGAGACTACTTAAGTCTCAAATGTAAACGAGGATATTGGCCACGACCCAGTGATTCCAAAGGAGGACATGATCATGGATACCTTACAAGAGAACATTCGTGGTTTGGCTGTGGAGTTGAGAGAACGCATTTACCGAGAGTGGATCAAAATGCAAGTGAAACGTAAAGAACAATTACATCCGTTACGTCACCTATGTGTAAACCACTGGTACCTGAATGGTATAAGAGCACTGATTCATTTCAAAGTGTTCCATTTGTCGGTCGGACATTGTTCATCTGGACAAGGACCAGAAGACTCTGGTTTCTACTCATCCTACTACTTACATGTTGGTCATACTACAACGAGTTCCAGAGGAAAAGTTAGTGGATTGCCAACATCTTTTATGTGATCGAACGTTGTCTTTAGAGGATATTTCTCTGCGATGTGTAGTGTGTGAACTAGAGACTAAAAAATTTGGTTTAGCTACTAGAGTACAATCAGATTTGTGTAGAAAGTACACTTATTAATTCCGACAAAAGCGGATATAAAAACAGGCTACCATGCCACAACTTTTATCAGAAGTAATACAACAGATTTCGTGGAAGGAAATCAATGACACTATTCAAACAGTGGTAGATCACCAACACTTATTACGTGAACTGTGTCCATTGAATTGGGATCGTCGTGTGGTGTGTGTCTTAGTAACTTGTTGTTTGGGATTTCGTTTACCAGCCGATTCTTTGTGGACTCTTTACGAACAGTACTTACCACCAAATAAAACATGAAAGTGGTCCCTTTAAATGTCCATGAGAGACTCATTCTGCTCAAAGCCTTGCGTTTTAATCTGCATACTTCTCGACCTCTACGGGAACAAAAGATTCGTCAACTTTTAGTTACCGCAGATGTGTATGACGATGTGTGTGTAGCTTGTGACTTACACCCTCACTGGATAAACGTACGTGACAGGAAAAATTGGGGTTTTGAGGATTTGGACCCAAGAAGTGGCCCATTATGCTCCAGAGTTGTGATCCTCCATTCAAACGTCCTAGGAAGAAAGTCACCTTTAACCCTGTGTTAGTGACAGTGCCAGAAGAACCCGTCACCGAGAACAACCACTTCCTTCAGGACAGGACTGTCATGGACATTCCCGAAAGACCATTCCAGGAGGACACTTGTGTGACATTTCCCCATGTAGAGTCTGCAATAGCAGTACACATTGTCCCTAGCAAATCTTGGTTACCAAAAACATGTTGTACAGAGACTTGTTTATATTCGACATTGATCGTTTTGATGTGTATTTTATCGTTGTACGTATCCATTTAGCTTTTATGTAATTTTGTATTTCGTGTTTATTTTAAAATAATCAATAAACGTGTCCTGAAGAAAGTATAAAAACTCTTGTCTTGTGTGTCTTCGTGTCACAGGTGACATTCCTTGCACTATGGCTACCTCTGCTGTCTCTGTTTCCTCTTCCTCCACTTTCAAAGTCATCGACGAACACTTAGATCGTGCCAGTTGGGAGGCTTTGTATCTTCGCCATCCCTTTAACATGCTAATTTCTGGGCCTAGCGGTTCAAGCACAACCGAATTTGTCAAACGTTTGATAGAATATAAACATCATTTGATCAATCGTCCACCTCAACGAATCGTGTGATGTTACAAAGAGTAGCAATCGGCGTACAGCCTCTTGCGAGAACGTCAAGGCGATTCTATCGTGTTTGTGGAAGGCATTCCTAACGAACACGACGTAATCGTGTCTGACCACAGTTAAATCCACCTGGTCATTTTCGACTACATGTTATGAGAAGGCGATGAAGAAATTAAACTGTGGTTTACTCGCAAACGGCATCATCATAATGCCAGTGTCTTTTACATTATTCAAAATGTGTTTCAACAGAGTAAAGCCCATCGCCCATCAGTCTCAATGCTCATTACGTGGTCTTGTTTAAAAGCCCTAGAGATAAATCGCAAGTGCAAGTCTTAGCCAAACAGTTAGGACCGCCTTGGCTGACTCATGCGTACGACGATGCCACTCAAACGATTTGAAACCCACCCACGATTATTTGTCATTTCGTAACTATTTGTTTCACCACTGATGTCAAGACTGAGGGCCTGTCCCGTACATGTCTCCGTCGTCGACTTAACCAAAAGATGCATAAAAACCTCGGACACTTTTCGTATGTCTCACACATCGCAAACATGACGTCCCTTCAGTCTCATCTTCCCGTCAAATTGAGTCGTGCCTTGTATGGCACCAGTCGCGAAAGAAATCCACAAATATGTACTCGTGTCTTAGAAGCCAGTCTCGGAGAAGTCTTACGATGGTTTACCATGACAGCACGTCAATTACGGCAAGGCATCATTCAGATTCCTCATCAAGCCAAACGCTTTTTTGATAGAAACAAAGTAGCCTTGACACAACTGGCCGATCCCTGCATTGACACTCAAACCAAAAAGCAAATCATTTTGAAACCGGGAGGGAACGGTTCTCTAGGAGGTGTCATCATTCGCTCCCTTTTAAAATGGGATCCTAATGCCCCCAAAGTTCTCCCCAAGAATAAAGCCACTCCCAAAAAAGCCAAACGAAGCCCAAAATAGAAAAAGAGCAGCGGTGTCAAGACCAGGTCACAAGCCCAGAAAAAGAAAAGTCCACAGAAAAAGCTGGTCAGTCTGAAAAAATGAGTAGCAGAATCGCTAAGTTAATGGAACTCCAGATGCACCTGGAGTATGCCAGGAGATTATTGGATGAACTGGCTATGGAGGCAATAGCAGAGATAGCCAATATAGAAGAAGAGGAGAAGGAAAAGAAGAAGAAAAAAGAAGAGGAACAGAAAAGAACCATTTTGCCTCACCTGATCATGAGATCTGTGTGTGAGGTGAAGCCTGAAGTGAGGTCACCTCCACCGACAGTACCACAAAAACCACAACGTATTCCATCAGCACAAAGACCAGTAGCAGTAGAGGTAAATGTGGAAAATATAAGGAGGCCACAGCATCCACGCGTATGGCATAGGATAAGAGAGAGGGAAGGTTTTAACAATTCCAGGGACAGAAGATTGGGAGAGTGAAGCAAATCAAACTCCCTTAGCACTCCCAACCACAAGGATGAATTGGGAGAATGATTAGAGTAGGAGATGTATCTGTGGTGCCAGGCCGGGGACATGTCACCATTAGCCAGGTGCATTTGGAGTTCCAAAAAACAGCCCTTGTCAGGGATAATCAAAGCTCAAGAAAAGAGACACTATTCAATTTGCCAATTTGTGTGAATGTGGAGTAATGTTGATATAAACACTCACTGCTTTGCTGATGTTATTGTGTGTGTGTGTGTCTGTGTGTGTTTGTATGAGCTCACCTACGTTTGTGTAGATAGTAGATTATTGGAGTTTATAAGCGCTCGCGTACGTTTGTGTGGATAGTAAAGTGTGGTTTTTTACCTTCCCTTCTGTGTGGATGGTAGAATTGGGTTTGATTTTGCTTCTTCGCATGTGTGGATAGTATATGTTGGGTTTGATTTTGCTTCTTCACGTGTGTGGATAATATAATTTGGGTTTGATTTTGCTTCTTGACGTGTGTGGATAGTATAATTTGGGTTTGATTTTGCTTCTTCGCGTGTGTGGATAGTATATTTTGGATTTGATTTTGCTTCTTCGCGTGTGTGGATAGTATAATTTGGGTTTGATTTTGCTTCTTGGCGTGTGTGTGTAGTATATTTTGGGTTTGATTTTGCTTCTTTGCGTGTGTGGATAGTATATTTTGGTTATGATTTTGTTCCTTCGTGTGTTTGGATAGCATATAAGATGTGAAGTGAGTTGCAGGGGATGTTTTCCTTCACGTCCGTGCTTGACAAATATAAAGCCAAAGCGTTCGTCATTCGCGCCATTCTACAAAGAATAAAGGAAGATGAATATAGAGCTATTTAACGAGCTAAAAGACAGTTGATACTTTACGATAGATGCAGCCTATGTGGTGGAAAGGATAGAGAAGGAGTGGAGGTATCCAGTTACCAAGGACTTTGTGACAAGCCAAGTGACCAGTCTCAACGTTGCCAGGGATCTGGTTGATGGCATGATTGAAAAATGTTGTTTTTAGTCATTTGTATCAGTGTTTGTATGTTGTATGTTGTCTATTGTATGTGCTATATAAATCTACGTCCCCCTCTGTTTTCCCGATGGAGGTCAGTCCGGTGCACACCTTTTCCTACCATTGCTGCAACATTGTTACCAATCTCCCATACCGTGATGTCAGACGCTATACAGACTCCACTTTCTCTTGTCCGTAAACAGACCCAATATTCCCATGCTAAATTCCCTTTGAGTCTATAGTGCCGTGAGGCTATATCGTCCCAAGGTGTGCTAGAAAAGAATTGAGGCTATATCGTCCCATGGGGGGGGGGGTCTGTAATGTATTTTCCATTGAGGCTATATCGTCCCTTTTCACTACTGTCACGTGGTGACTTCTGTGGAACCGGCTCACTTCAAAAGTAAAAGAATATACTAACACCGTACATTACATACACTTTGTATGAGGAGATACAGATTCGAAACGTGTATGTCGGTTAAATTTTATTTGACATTTTTGCAATCTTGAAAATAAACAGATGCCCTTGTGGATCCAAATTAAAATCAAAATCATGTTTACATTCTGAGTTTGAATTAGATGACGTAATGAGTTGACTTTCTAACATTAGAAATCGAAGTATACCCTCGTAACACCCGTAAGTCAGAAATTAGGGCGTTGAAATCCAAAGGAGGCAGATAATGGAAATACCACCGTTGTTTTATCCGAGATCAGTATATTCTACAGGTAACAACAAACATCACATAATTAGTACCACCATGCCTATCCGTTCCTGTATCAAAGCAAAATGACCGAATCATATTCTTCAAAGTGTGAAGAAATCGTTCCAAATCACCCTGACTGTGAGAGTGATAGGCAGAAAATTTAAACTGGTAGATGCCTAATTCATACATAACTTGTTGGAAAAGACCATACATAAATTGGACCCTTGATTAGATATGACATATTTGGGACGACCAAAATGTGTACGAAACATTATCAAATCGTTGTTTTCGGTTTTAGTTTAATGTTCCTCAAATGATTCGACTCTGGAAATCTTATGGTTAATAAGCCAGATATGTTTCAGGTAAACGACCGGCACAATTTCTCATTATTCTGCTAAACGGTTTATCAAATGCAAAAATAGCTTGCAGATGAGCTTTAGGAATCTTGTGGCTGAGTTTTAATACCATTTGAGAAGTGTGACAAGATCTATATTATTTGGGAATACCACTTTTAATTCTCGGCCAATACAAATTAGTCATGATTTCCTGATAGATCCTATTGATTCCTAAGTGATCAATCAAGTGATTTACATATGCTAGACTAAAACATAACTCTTGAACGATAATGTTAGAAGCGTCAACCACTTGTTACCAGCCGGTACCTCCAGTAGTATTTATTTTTTGATAAGGACCTCATTTTTCACAAAACAATTAACTACTACTTGTATGGTTGCAAGAAAGCTAAAAGCCCTCTGTAACAAACAGGAGATCTCATAATCTTGTGCATGTTTTACAACGAGTGATTGTTTTTTTTTGTCAATTTGATTAGAGTAGAGAGAACGAGTAGAAAAATAGGATGGCTGTGATCAATATCTATTGATTGATCGAACGTTGGAGTAAGGGTGAGTTCAACAAAAGACTGACCAATAAATGTTCCAGCTCAAGATATTAAACAACTGAGCAACATCATTCTCAAGGGCTCTTTTTGTCATAGTTCTGGCAACAGCACGAGCAGAACATAAATCAGGATTTCATTCACAAGAGGATCAAGTGTTTGATCCAAACAATGCTTCTCAGTTACAATTTGATTAACCACAACCTTATCTCCCATTATTTCATTGCAAAGTAATAAATAATTAGCTTCGATAGGCGAGGAAGTCAATGCTCCGACAGTACGATTCAATACAGATACACTGAAGAGGACCATTAACAAAACCGCACTCTACCCTGAGAATAAAATAAACTTCCGCTTGACGAGGACCGGTCAGAGAACGACAAAGCTCCTAATAACAAAAGACTCTGAAAGGCTCCTGTGTACCTTTATGTTTTAATATGGATAGGCTTGACAGAATCGATAAAAAATGATATAGAACCTTTGGACATGATTTCCAATTCTCCATAAAAAGGAACTTGGGTTTGTTTCAACAAACCAATGTATTGCTTTCAATATATGACCAGAGCCTTTATCTTTTTAAATAAATGCATTTGAAATATATATGTTTGTCCTTTTTCAGCCTGTAGCCAGCAAGAAATAATGTGCCATCTCTTTTAGCAAGGGATAAGAGATAGGGATTTTTGTTCAGTATTGTCAGAAATTTGATTCCTAAAAGTTGTGCCGAATAGAAATTTTGAAGTAATATTATGAGATTGAGATTTGTTACAAAGAACTTTGGAGAGGAAGAGTTATTGATAAATGAAACGTTTCGAGTCGACGAGTAGTTATCAGCTCTTGAAGCAGCAATTTCCAATGTCGCTGTCTTTTGTCCATCAGATAGGTCTTAATATCACTAAGGATGAAATTCTGGAAATATTCATCTAATACGAGTTGTCTGAGATATTGTAATTTTGATCAACCTTCTTTACTTAATACCACCTATCGAATAGTTATTTTTATTCCCTTCGTAATGGGACATGAGGTTTTGCAGTTTATTTTCCACAATTTATGAACTTTTGTCGATATGCTTCAGGTACCAACTCATAACCGTTCGAGAAGCATTCCTTGACCGCATATATTCAGCACTTTTTTGTACCGACATTCAAGTGCAGACTTCACGATGTTTACCACATTGAGATCAGCATTATGTTGTACCGACATTGAAGTGTTGCGTTCACGAGGTTGCCAATAAAAAGACTTTGTAATGGCAAGGTCCGGTGCTCTCTGGGCCATTTCAGATTGTCAGCAGTTGTCTCAGAAGGAGTGAAGCACTGATTTACTGCAGTTTCCGTTATAGGGGTACTAACCTACTACATCTGCTAACATCAAACCTGAACTTATATGTAAAGGGGTTGGAGAGTTTATATATAATTTTCCTTTCTTCTTTATTCCTCTCTCTGCACCTGCCTTTCCCTCTCCTTTTGCTCTCAAAGAATATGCGATTGGCTGTCCACTCTCTTTTTGCGCCAATTCCTTTTGCCGCTGAAGCTTTATTAACTCTAATTCCATCTGTTTTGTTTTATAAAGTAATTTTTCACTTCCTATGAAAACCAGGACAATATTCCTAATCAAAACCAAAGTGTCATTTATCCAAAAATATTTTCCTTCCAAACCTTGAATCAGAACATGTTCAATCTAGCTTTCTTAAAGTAGCGGTCGGTTTAGAAAGATAACAATGTATGGCAGAGTCAAGCAACTAGTGCTTTTTCAAAGACCCTCAATCTTACTTAGTAGGTTTTAAAACAAAAGAGATTCTGAAAGCTTTCTGGCTTCACTAAAGATTTGTCAAATATGCGAATTAAAATTGTTCGAAGAGTCTTGATGTATCGTAATGATATAATCCAGATTGTCATTGAATGAATTCACTATCTTGCCAAAGTAGTGTGTCTAAATATCAACGAGCACTTTGTAATTTCAATGAATAATTTTGAAAGAAAAGATTTCGCTCAAAGTAACTGAAATTTTGAAAGTAAGCACTTGATTGGTTTAAAAACTTACATAAACCGTTCTGTGAAAAAATCAAGAAGTTTTAAATATTAAGGGTAGAATTAAGAAATGAAACCTCTTAACTGAGTCACCTAGGTCGATCGTAGTTCCGTTGTTAGTCGGGAGTGTTTCAAAACTAGCAATGCGATACATTGGAAACTAATTTAATAGAAACAACATTCGCACTTGGCGGACACTTTGATTTGAGAGGAAATGAGGAGAAGCAAGCATGCAGATTTGAGAAGCAAATGCGTGCGTCAGATGAAAATATGACTCGGGTGAATATTAGTGATCAGCTGGCCGCTGCTACACTTTGAATAACGAACGTTTGCTGAAGATAAACCTATTTGTTGCAGTTTTCAATACTAACTGGTAAGCGTTCAGCACTGACTTGTAAAACATAATGTACGTCAGTTATGCCTTTAAAGCAAACATACTCGCAAATGTTAGGCCGAGTACTGCATCATACAAAACACAAAGTAAGAATATAGTATCACATACGGATCATCTACCGTATACGATGTAGGATGGTGTTGACTTCTTATGTTCAGAATGATGACATCATCAACTCTTGTGTTCCAGCTTTCAACTGCAATCGGTTGACCCATGCATATCGCCGATCAACATCGGATTAATTCGTACACATGTGAAAAATGGCTGGTGTACTCAGTTCTATGCAGAAATTACATGGCTCATAATGTGATGTAACGTCGGTATTATCCATCCATCAATATTTAGGACTCATGTCCTTCAAGATTCATTAATATTCAGATGATTTTTGACATACAACTTTTTGCAAGTAAGGGCGGTATTAGCGCTTTAAAGAAAGAATGAATAATGTTGTTTGTCAGAACATAATATAAAACCCTAATATAAAATAACCAGGAAGTGAGTGATAAGTCCTCGCCCAAAGAATCAAAGTTTGACCTTGAACTTTAATAACTCTATATAACCTACTTATAACTTGATAAAATGGAGGTGCACACTAAAATTATATCGTCAGTTACGGACAAAGATCTAGCAAGCAAGACAAATCTCTCTCTCTCTCTCTCTCTCTCTCTCTCTATATATATATATATATATATATATATATATCTGATTGTGTATTACGTCGTTGCCATCCACATTTGTAGAAGTTCCTATATGTCACTTGGTGATTTTGCAATCTGAACGTATAAAGTACCGTCATTAAACATTTCGATCGGCAAGTCTTGACTTATGACAGCATGTTTAACATCAAAAGGAAAAAGAAATTCCGTGGTGAAACTTTCCAATCGTCACGTGTTGACTTTTGCGGAGACTGGCTTACTACACAAATAAACATAAATACTTCACTTTCCGATCGTCACGTGTTGACTTGTGTGGAGTCATGTTAACTTCGAAAGGACTAAGAAACTACCGTCAAAGATAGAAACATTCTGAATGAGCACATACATATTCTGAATTATGTTTGTCGATTCAATGCTATTTCTTCGATTTTGTAACCCTGAAAATGAACAGACGTCCTTGTGAATCCAACCGTAACCGAAATCAAATTAACAGCTTGCTTTTGTGCCGGATGAATTGAATTCCTGTCATTATAAATGAAAGTATGCACTGAAGCGTCATGGAATCAGATATTAGTACGCTGCAATCTAAAGGTATCAGATAATTGATTAACACCATTGTTACTAATCGAGATCAATGTATCCTAGAAGACGGTTGACAATTAATCGATAGTTGAGTAGTATCAGTCACATTAAAACCCCTTTGTCCTGATACAGGATTAGAATCTGATATGAACTTACTTCATAGGGGTCTGTTGGACAAAAGGCAATACCGATAAAAGATTTGAAAAAATCAAGGCAGCATGCTTTAAATTTTCATCTGACATTCTCCTGGCTGATTTTCTAGCCATTGTTAGAAGTCTTAGCTACAGTGGCTACAGTGGCTTGAGCGGCTATGGTGGCCTTAGTGGCTTTGGTGGCTATGGTGGCTATGTTTGCTATAGCGGGGTTACTGGCTAGAGTGGCTATGGGAAGGCTAGTGGGTTTGGCTATAAATACCCTGGTTTTCAAGAAGCCGGTATCGGAGATAGTTTATCCAGTTTCTTTCTGTAAGTCAATCTAACTTGTTAAGCTCTATAAAATTAAATTAAGAAACTTAACAGATTTTTCTATAAATCCATATGTATGCATGTATGTATGTATGTATGTATGTATGTATGTATTGTTACGCGCAGAAGGTTTATCTACCGATCGAATCAAACACCAGCGTGAATCTGCCGATTGTTTTCTCCTATTTCCAAGGCAGTCAAGAGAACATACGTAGTCTGCTGAATTACAAGACAAGACCAAAACACCCTATACAAAGAATGATTCCTATCTCAGTTTATTAACCACGCAATCCTAAAAATATGCAGAGAATTCCCTATGTTCAGAAATTCGGGAGGGTTCATTTTACAAAACTAATCTATGCTGTTATAAAGTCTCGCGAATACCGCACATTATGGCGATATAATGTATTTGAGGTGTTGATAATTGTGATTGAGATTATTATTATTATTATTATTATTATTATTATTTCAATCTTTCTGCTCATCCTTATTCTCCAATCATTCCCAATTATGTCCATGAAAGGTCATAGCAGATGACCGACTAGTATGATCGTATAAAGTTGCTCGGTAAGACAACCTAATCGACTTTGCACTACTATAAGAATAGCATATAACGTGCGAATCTATCCACATAAAGTAATGAGTATTTGTCTTTCTTTAGTGAAAAGTGTTAAAGAATAGAATCATACTGTGTCATCTGCATTCATGATCCCTCTCATGTTTAAAACGAGGACTCCCTTACACCAACTGCTTGGTATTTCTACACCTATAATGCAGACTCCCTTCCACCAATTGCTTGGCATTATTGCATATAATGAAGTCTCTATCTTAATAATTGTTTATAATTAATATGCGCTACGAATGGCAGCTTTGGCAGCCTGACAAACAAAGAACATATAGGAGACAACGCTAAGCTTCACACTATACTTGTAATAAGATTGGCCAGCAGTTAAGTAATAATTGTGTGACAGGGATTGTTATGTAGAGTGTATCATTCATTTGTAATATTTTTTGTCAGCACGAATTCCAGTGAAAGAAGCGAGTTTCTCAGCTTTGCCTGATCATTTAGTAAAGCCACGTTTGCAACATCTTGACCATTTCGGCACCGAAACTACACAATGAATACACAGACAATGCAAAAACCGTCTTTTAAATGTGATATTAGACAAATATGGTTTGGATTTGGTGAAACCTGCTTGTATTAAACAAGCTTTAGAAGAATCCCCAACAGAATTCCGGTTCCATTTGCATATAACACAAAGTAAAGCGGTCTTCCGGCCCACATACTTCTTGCAACACACAAAGAAGCAGTCATTTCGCATATAAAATGCCCATAACACACAGTAAACGGTATGCCGTCATATAAAATGCTCATAACACAGTAAAACGGTCTTCCGGCTTATACAATAATCACAAATAGCATATAACACATTACGCCAAAGCATACCATATTATTGTCCTAATGGATTGTGTTTATATAGCGTTAATATAATATATATATGGTATTTACAGGACATTTGTATGGTATTTATATGGAATTTACATAACGTTTTTATATGGCATTTATATGGTATGTGTAAAGTCTTTACAATCACTTAAATAGTTTTTATACAGTATTTATATATTATTTATATATCATTTGTATAATGTTTATACAGTATTCCTCTATGATTTATATAGTTTTTACATGACATTTATACGGTATTTATGTAGTCTTTGCATATCATTTACATAGTGTTTGTACAATACTTAGTGTTTATGCAATATTTATATATTATTTATATTAGATTTAAATAATGCTCTTATAGCATTTATATAGTATTTATATAGTCATTACATATCATTTATGTAGAATTTATAAAGTACTTGTATACCATATATATAATAATTACAGAGTATTCCTATAGTATTTATATAGTCTTTATATGGCATTTATACGGTATTTATATAGCCCTTGCATATCATTTTTTTGCGTTTATACAGTACTTATAGTGTTTATGTAGTATTTATATTTTATTTATATAACATTGAAAAAGAGTTTATAAAGCATTTATATAGTGTTTATACTTTCCTCACATAACATTAATATAGTATTATTTTTAGTATTTATGTAGCATTTATATAGTGTTTATAGAGCACCTATATAGTATTTATGACATTGATACATTATTTATGTAGTATTCATATGGTGCTTATACAGCATTTGTACAGAATTTATATTGAGTTTACTATCAGGAAAGACCGCTCTGGTGGCGTAGTAGTTAGAGCGTCCGTCTCGGATGCGGAAGGTTGCGAGTCATAAAAATACTTTAAAAAATCGTACTAGCAGCTGCCTCCCTAGGCGCGCAGCATTAAGTGGTTAATGTTAGGACCGGTTGGCCTGGTGTCAGGATAATGTTACTGGGTGGGACATGATGCCAAATGTCTGCGGCTTGATGGCCCAGTTCCAGATATCACTATAAACTATCACACTACAGACAATTTAGCAATATGACTGAAATTTTTTAAAGTTACATTAAAAATCCACAAGCACACAAGCACACACATACACACACAATATCAGGAAATGTTAAAGCGATTTAAGTATTGAAAAATTTTATCCGACGCATACAGTTTGTATTTTCCGTTTACTTGAGAAGGTTCTAGCACACTAATATAATTTACCAGTAAAGCTTTAGCACACCAATATAATTTACCAGTAAAGCTTTAGCATACAAATATAATTTACCAGTAAAGCTTTAGCATACAAATATAATTTACCAGTAAAACTTTAGCATACAAATATAATTTACCAGTAAAACTTTAGCATACAAATATAATTTACCAGTAAAACTTTAGCACACCAATATAATTTACCAGTAAAACTTTAGCATACAAATATAATTTACCAGTAAAGCTTTAGCATACAAATATAATTTACCAGTAAAACTTTAGCACACCAATATAATTTACCAGTAAAACTTTAGCACACCAATATAATTTACCAGTAAAGCTTTAGCACACAAATATAATTTACCAGTAAAGCTTTAGCACACCAATATAATTTACCAGTAAAACTTTAGCACACCAATATAATTTACCAGTAAAGCTTTAGCACACCAATATAATTTACCAGTAAAACTTTAGCACACCAATATAATTTACCAGTAAAACTTTAGCACACCAATATAATTTACCAGTAAAACTTTAGCACACCAATATAATTTACCAGTAAAACTTTAGCACACCAATATAATTTACCAGTAAAACTTTAGCACACCAATATAATTTACCAGTAAAACTTTAACACACCAATATAATTTACCAGTAAAACTTTAACACACCAATATAATTTACCAGTAAAGCTTTCGTACACCGAGATAATTTACTAGCAAGGCTTTTGCATACCGGTATTATTTACTAGTAAAGCTTTAGTATATCAATACAATTGGCTAGTAAGGCTACATTATACAAATATCATTTACTGGTAAGGCTCAATTATACCAATAAAATGTACTAGTAAGGCTGATTTATACCAATAAAATTTACTAGTAAGGCTTTAGTATACCAATATAATTTACTAGTATGGCTCTAGTATACAAATATAATTTACTAGTATGGCTCTAGTATACCAATATAATTTACTAGAAAGGCTATAGTGTACCAATATAATTTGCTAGTAAGGCTCTAGTATGCCAATATAATTTACTAGTAAATCTGTAGTATACCAATATAATTTACTAGTAAGTCTGTAGTATACCAATAAAATGTACTAATAAGGCTTTAGAATACCAATATAATTTGCTAGTAAGGCTCTAGTATACCAATATAATTTCCTAAAAAGGCTACAGTTTACCGATGTAATTTACTGGTAAGGCTATTGTGTACCAATACAATTTACCAAGAACGCTTTAGCATAACATATCATTTAGTAGTAAGGCTCTAGTATACCAATACAATTTACTAGTAAGGCTATTGAGTACAATATAATTGACTAGTAAGGCTCAGGTCTATCGAAATTGATGACGTAAAACACAACCACACTACGAGACCGTGGAAAAAGTCAACAACGGTGAGTACGATCTCCTGATCTCGTTCTTCTCTCCTTATCCTTTCCCTTTCCACTTGCAATTTTGAGAGAAAACACTCAATTTATTTAGAACTATTTTATATTCAAAGAGCTTTTGTGGTACAACAATAATTTAAATTGACGTGCTTTGCACAGTATTGCAAAAAACCACAGGTACTCGATTTCTTGCAAAATGCTGTCGGGCATTTCTGCGCACTTAAGGGTTTCCGTCTCCAATATTGACGCAAAACGCATACCGAATTCGATCGATTGATGAAAATAAAATAAAATAAAGCAATGCTTACCATTTGAAAAGTGGCAATTGTCACCAGAATATTATGTTTAAAATAATATTAATTTTTGACACACGGGATACCACCAAGGTGTTTTCATGACTCGATATATGTCGGCCTATTCAGTTTTGAAAAGATGTAATGTCTATTAATGCATAGCTCTGGTCTGTTTACGTCATCAGTTCAGCCGAGTAATTAGGTCAGGTTTATGTATAATATTACACTATTCAACTTAACAATGCCAGTAAATGGCAAGAGATGTTAAGCAAACTAAACCGATCTTGTAAAAAATTAGTAGGCTAAAGTTCAACATTTTATAAAAAGTAATCTATTATGTGGAAGAAGCTGTCCTACACATACAAAAGCGTCTGCTATCCAAAATGTTAACTTGCCGCTAGAACAGGATTCTCAAGGAAGAAATTCCCGGCGTATAGTTTGTTTCTCAATTCTTTAGTAATTTTTCTCATAAACGAGACGTTGTAAACACATTACATCCTATTCATTGTTGGTTATCTTTGACATAATAGCTTACTTTTTATAAAATGTTGCACATTACGAATTTGTTTAGACGTTCAGTTTACTTTGCTTAATATCTCTTGCCATTTATAGGCATTGTTAAGTTGAATTTTGTAAAACCAGCTATAAGCCTGACCTAATTACTTGACCGAAATGCTGACAGAAACAGTCCAAAGTAATGTATTTCATTTCTATAGCCCGATTAATAAACATTGTATATTTTCAAAGATATGAGCAAAATAGGTTGACACATCGCGAGTCATGAAAACAAAGGAGTGGTATCCAGTGTATCCCAAATTAATGTTATTTTGAACATAATATTCTGGTGACAATATTCAATATTGGTGACGGAAGCCTTTGGTGCGCACAAATGCCCGACATCATTATATATATATATATATATATATATATATATATATATATATATATATTATTCCCACTCCCTCACGCACCCCCACCCTCAGTTTTATCTAGGATCTAGGATTCAAGCATCTATGATATTTAAAAGCTCAAGACTTGCATTTGATTAATCAATTTATAAATTCTAACCAGATTGTCATCAGTGGATACCTAACACTTTCATCTTCCTGGTGTTTTAAACAAAGCGGAAATGAATTCTCGTTCTGCTTCTCCAAGTGAATACCATACATAACACAAGGCTTTAAATAAGAGTTATCAAAATTTGCGACTGGAGTATGAACTCCAGGTCCAAAACTCAGGGCCAGATCATAAAAAGTACACATGCACAAACATACAGTCACTTGTCATCTGAAGTTTGACCACCTTTGTATTCTTGCGCGTGTTTATTGGGTAGTATGCACACGGAGTAAAAAGATACATTCACCTATTCTTTGCTTTAGTGCCTATTCGAAGAGAGTCGGGGACCTTTTTAAATTGTGGACCCCCGACACACTGGATCTGATCCAGCCCAGAAAACTTCTTCAAATCACAACCTCGCATGTATTAATTTCTGATTCGCACTAAGCACTATATTGCAATAAGTGAAATAAGTAATCATGAATGCATTAAATGTCAAATTATGAAACACTTTTGCATATAACAATTCATTAAAGAGACAACTGGAGGACAGTAGCTATTATAATGTTTAATAGAGATGAGATTGATAAAATGATACAAACAGAATGACAAAATGATACCAACAGAATGATAAACTCATATGATGAAACTTTGTTATTAACCAGACTGAAATCCGCATACTTTCAAGGAGATGGAGAGGAAGGACGAAGCGTGAAGCAAGAACCAGACTGAAATCCGCATACTTTCAAGCTCAAGTCCTGAACGACCTTTAAGAGGGAGATGGAGAGGAAGGACGAAGCGTGAAGTAAGAACCAGACTGAAATCCGCATACTTTCAAGCTCAAGTCCTGAGCTATCTTTAAGAGGGAGATGGAGAGGAAGGACAAAGCGTGAAGCAAGAACCAGATGCAGAAGAGGAGAAAGACTTGCTGTGCAGCCTGAAAACGGAACTGACCAAGCTCATCGTATAGTTCAAACAAGGCAGACAAAAATGAGGGTAATTATTTATTATCTCTTGCAAAACAAGTATTGAAACATGCTGAAAAATGTTTGGTACCTGGCAAAGACTAATATCTACAAGTCAGAAGTGTTTTGCACGTCTTAGAAAATGCATACCTCTGTTGAAGGATTATTTATTTTACCAATTTATGTTTAAACTGATTTACTGTTTGTTGCTACGCACGACAGCGCCCCAGTATAATTTGATAAAGGAAGACTGTGCACAGATACCACATAAAATACAGAGGCTACATCGTTTATATGGCCGCCTTATATTATACATGTCATCTATTTTGTCTTTGTCAGTCACTGTACTTAATAACATAGGGCTATTGGTTTAGGAGTTCAAGAAACCATACATAAAAAATACATAAAGGCTTACAAATACAACACATTGTTTCTTCATATTTAAGATAACATTTTGGGTAAGAATTTTAATCTGCTTGGCATTCACTTTTTCCACCTCTGAAATGGTGATTATTGTAAATGATTTCTGTAATAAAAAACTTACTTGATGCAATGGCAATTTTTAAAACTTGTTTAATTCTTTCAATAATTGTTATGTATTCTTTAAGCATGTTATTGCCAAAGCTTACAATTTTTATGTACAAATCTTATGTCACAAGAGGTATGAATAACTTGACTGGTATGTGGGCTACATTACAGAAAACTTCTTTCTGTATAAATGATATGCGTATCAGTTGCCTTTGAGTGTGTAACGTGCACTTTGAACCGATAAAATCAAAATACTGCATCCATTTACACACTTATATTTCCAAGGTAGGCTTGCAAAATTATTACCTGATGTAAATACATGATTGTTGCAAAAGTTGAAATTTGCACTTTGAACCGATAAAATCAAAATACTGCATCCATTTACACATTTCTATTTCCAAGGTAGGCTTGCAAAGATTGTTACCTGATGTAAATAAATGATTGTTGTAAAATTTGAAATTTCCATGGTATAAAATTTTTAGCTTTCAAGCTTTTTGTGCCACATACATACAGGAATACAGTATGCTTAATCTTTTAAATAAATTTCAGGAGGACGTAAGAACTGTGGAGCCGGTCTGACTGAGAGAACTGTTGATACCGATGGTGCAGCTCCACCCAGCCTTGCCTTTAATGTATTGGAGTCAGGTTCAATGCACAGCACTACCAGAATAGTGTGTGTTGAAAATGTAAGAAGATGCTCACATACAAGTTAACGGCGTATTGTGAGAGGCAGCTCTGCGTATCGCTATTGCTGGTAATGAATATATAAACTTTTATTTAAAATGCGTACTGTCGCTTAATGCATAAGCTTAAGAGTTTATTTAACAAGTTTCAAGACTTTTAATGAGACTGCGTACTAAATGAGACATATGCTTTGATTATTTCTTTGCAACCACTGTGAATTGTAAACTGTTCTAAAACATACATGTATACATATGCAAATAATAAGGACTTTTTTTTACAATTGATTCTCATCGAGACGATTTATGTCATTACCTTGTTTCTATGTTCAATGTGGGTAACGCACTATGCTACACAAATCTAAGCTGATGATGATACATGGATAAGAGTCTCGTGTAAATATTATCTTCATCTGCAATCAGCCATTCCTAGTTGATCACAATGCAGGTGTCTATGACTTATAGAAGTGCTCCCCAAAAACCTTGAGCTGTTATCTTAACATAAATTACACTTAATATCAGTTCAAGTTGTGATGGAACTCTCAGTGCTCATTTCAAAATAAAAACTGTGTGCAGTTTTGATCCATGTTTATTTTACATTGAAATGTGTTGATGGAAGATGAATACATTTTGAATATGTGCATGTTTCTATTATTTTTTAAAATCTATTTTTTTAACATTTTATAAATAGCATATTAAAATTGGAATAATTTTTCAGGATTTGCAAGTTCTAATCCTTGATGAGGCTGTACTTGTCTTGGCCAGGATGTACAGACGGGATGCCCTTGCCTACGACGATAAAGTTGACTAGGTGAGCGCCAACATATATGTTGCCTATAGGCAGTTTATACTATGGCAGCACGGAAGGCTGGGATCTGGACAGAGACATTCTCTCTTACCGTGTCTGGCACATACGTGATAAATATCCGGATGCTTTTGGACAATACACTAGCTTCATCCTCTCTAAGCTTTAATGAACGTAAGCACTTTCTTACGTGGATGAATTTATATATAAATTAATACATTTGACTTCCTTCTTTGTTTCTTGCAACTGCATATACTACTGCATTAAACAGTAATGCTTTCAATAGATTATTTAAACACCAGTCTATTTCTGCCTATAAACAATGTGGGCAAAAAGGTCATAAATAATGTATATAAAAAGGCTTCAGATGTTGCAGATATGGCAATTTACATTATTTTCATCAACTGATATTTACAAGATATTCTATAAAGTGTAACCTGCCTTAGCAGACACCTCCATATATTAGACATTTTTCATATTTTACATAACTGAAATCGAGAAATGTTCTTCTTTAACAAAATTTGAGTTGATGGTCTTTCCTGAGAAGCCAAATTTCTATAAATTCTCCCAGAGACATCATCCTTTAGTTATCTTCTGCTCCTCATACCATGTTTGTCCTCAAGTCAATATATGAGGGCTTTATGTATAAGCTCCTTGATGTGGGGATGTGTTTTCTTTTCCTTGCAAGGGTAAACCGTCCATATGCTTCTTATTTTGTTGAAACATTGATGATACCTGTTGTAAAGAAAATTTTATTTTTGTAACTTGTATGACAATCATCCCATACTATCCCATATTGATTTTTGTTAGTAAATGTTAGAGCCTCATAACCAGTTGTTCTTGTTCTTATTTGTTCTGTCTCCAACGTACTGTTTTGAGACAGGATGCATTTCTGCCCATTTCTTCAGAAGTCAACATATTTTCATGAACAGTTATCAACTAGTAATCATCATCATCATCATATAATTTACCCCAAACCTCCTGCGGAAATTCCATGAACCCCAAACCTCCTGCGGAAATTCCATGAACCCCAAACCTCCTGAGGAAATTCCATGAACCCAAAACCTACTGAGGAAATTCCATGAACCCCAAACCTCCTGAGGAAATTCCATAAACCCCAAACCTCCTGAGGAAATTCCCTGAACCCCTTTTATCCTTAATAAAATGGGTCAGTCCCCTGGGAAAGTGCTATACGTGTCATTGGACCTAATCATTAGATTTGCATTGCTAAAATCAAACGAAATATCCACTAGAATGATAATAATACTAATTACAATATTTGTATGCAAGAAAACAGTAAAATATCTCATCACATATGTAAAACGATGTGTGCCAATTGTTGCAAAATGACTTGTACCTAATACAAAGTTTTTATGGTCTTGTACATGGAATACTATTCCATTGCCTTGATGTCCAAGCAGGGATCATTATGTACAATCAATATATACAATTATTTACAATGTCTGTGGTGAAACAAAGTTACGCTATTATGTTCAATCAATATATAAAATTTTTTCTAATATCCTGTAGTGAAACAAAGTTACGCTATCTCCAGTTCTTTGTTTCCCATTACACTTCTGCCACAATGGATATTGCAATCCAAAGAAGCTAGCTCATTCTGAATCATGTACACGGGAAGCGTGTATGAAAATCTCTTGGCACGGTACGTCAGGTTGTGCTGATGAAAAACTTCAAGTTCAGCAGTGTTTCTGCAATTATTTAAAGCATGTATTGCGTAACATGTGTCATTTGCAATCTGTTAACAGATTAATACAATTATTAAATGATCATTACTGCTAGTCAATTTTGCATATCTAGAATCTTTACTTCAGTGTTTATTGATACAGAGTGTCATAGAATTGTTTATACCTTATGTGCATGTATTATACCTGAATTTTCCAAAGACTTGAGAAGGAGAGTCAGCGTACATGTATCATGTACACGCATCTTATGAATGCTAACTTATTCAGATCTTCAATATGGTAGATATATACAGAAAAATATTCTAAAGTTGAAAATAAAAACGTTTAAAGTGGTCTTAACATTTTTCTTTTAAATAAAATGCAATTGTTGTAATCTTGAAATGGCATACCTGATATAGAAGTAATAGTCAACTCTATTTAGCAAAGTTTGGTCCAAGAGCACCTGTGCCAAGGTTGTGTCCGCTCTTCATTCTCCGACAAAGGTTCATGTAGGCATTTATAAATGCCTTGGCCATGTGAGATGATGCACTAATGTGCATTGGTGATGTGATGTAGGAAACTCCTGCAAATACCAGATCTTGCACGAAAACCAAAAATCGTTCTTTTTCATTTTTTTTTGGCAGCCTTGAAAAGAACGTAGATAAAATAAACTTAAAAATGCACGAAGAGCAATCATCAAAAGAGTAACAGTTTTCCAATTGCAGAATTTTTTATAACAGGAAGAGTGAAAACCAGCAAGTGTTGTAAAATTCAACAAATCGTTTAATTCCCAAGAATACAAAAAGAAAATTTAAAAAGAACGTACAGTATTGTGAATAAAATCACAAATAGTCCAATAAGTTCTATCACCAGTGCTAGTGAATAAAGTTCTAATTAACTTCCAATCACATTAACGAAAAACATCCAGTCTGAATGTGTTCATGTGTCTTTAGCGGCCTGTGAGATATGCCAACATTCTTTTGATGAATGACAATAATATAATCCAGGATGTCATTATCTGATTTCACAATAATTCCAATAATATAATCCAGGATGTCATTATCTGATTTCACGATAATTCCAATAATATAATCCAGCATATCCATATTTGAATTCACTATAATTCCAAGTTAATGTACAAGTCCAATAATATTATAGATGAATACTTTGTATTTCCAGTGAATAATAATTTAATAAATAATTCCTCCCAAATGAAATACTGAACACAACAGTAAGACTGACTCCAGTTCAGGTGTTAAATACAAGAATGAGTAATTTCTCAAGTCAGTAAGATCAAATAAATAACTAGGAGAAAAACAGAATTTGGATGAAGGTCCAAAATTCATTTCTAGAACAATTTAAGTTGTCAATAAGATAAAATTTGTTACTAAAATAAAGGACAAAGGAAACCTCAGGTACATGGGATAATACCAATGTCCTAAAATTAATAATCTTGCTGTTCCAGATCGGAAAGTAAGAAGTTTGAAGTGATGGTTAAAACAAAGTGCTTATGATACCACCATCCACCTAATTCGAATTGGATGGCTAAAATACAATAACTTTAGTTATTCTGAATTAACTCTAGACCTTTTAATAATGAGAATAATTGCATAACTTCTATTACAGTTACTTATAGGACAGCTATTACAATAAAAATGGGTTCATACTCTGGACCACTGTCATAATCATCTGCATGTGTTACGTCTGTCATATCAATTGCCAAGTTGTAATGTTTATAAACAAAATATTGAAAATGTATTATTAAAACTATCTCAGTAAAACTCTTAAAACTTACTTGGTAAAATCCATCAATTGAATACTTTGCCCTTATGCAAGGTTTCAACATGTGAATGACACCTGTCAACCTAGCTTATTCCACATATATTCATCAGAGAATGTCTTCCGACAGCTTAAGAACCTACAAGACTAGTTATGAAATAATTTACTACATGTCAGACTTACTTGAGGTGGTCAACAAAAGAGTCAGATAATTGCTTCTTTTGTTCAGCTCTGCCTGTTCTGGTGATTCTTCTCTAGGTAAGTTCGTATATACTTAAGCAAATACATCACAGGATTAGATTTATCCACTTGTAGAGGCTAAACATTTGTTTTTGCCAGCTCAAGATACAAAACATATTATTCCACTTTAATCTAGTTTGGTACATAGCCATGAAGGTCATGATAATTATTTTAAGTCACACGAAATATGTTGTGCAGTGTATACTACGTAACGTAGACATGCGGGTCCCAATAATTAGCATAGGCCTCGCCAAACATTTAGTTAATTTATACTAGTGGTTCCCAAACTTTTCGGGCCACCCGCCCCCTTAGTTATCCTCAGTTTCCTCTTTCTTACTCCATAGAAAGCGTCATTCAGCATTAGCACCCCTTCGGTAATACCACCCCCACCCTCAGGGAGCCATAACACCCACTTTGGGACCAACTGCTATATATAACATACTTGTAAAACTACATTTCAAATTAAATTTCATTGTTGAAATATTAATCTCTCTCTCTCTCTCTCTCTCTCTCTCTCTCTCACACACACACACACATCCAAATTATTTAATATAGCTGTGATAAAAACTAATTCTTTCCAAAAGTTTAGATGGAAACATAATGGCCACTGAAATAAAAACGTCTTGTCTGTGACGTCATACTTAAGAAATATTCAGCTGATGACTTGCTCACTTTCATGTAAATGAGTTAAGTGGATAGATGGGAAGAGAGTATTAGCTAAGTGGATAGATGGGAAGAGAGTGTTAGCTAAGTGGATAGATGGGAAGAGAGTGTTAGCTAAGTGGATAGATGGGAAGAGACTGTTTGCTAAGTGGATAGATGGGAAGAGAGTGTTTGCTAAGTTGACAGATGGGAAGAGAGTGTTTGCTAAGTGGATAGATGGGAAGAGAGTGTTCGCTAAGTGGATAGATGGGAAGAGAGTGTTTGCTAAAAGGATAGATGGGAAGAGAGTGTTTGCTAAGTGGATAGATGGGAAGAGAGTGTTTGAGAAGTGGATAGATGGGAAGAGAGTGCTTGCAACAATTGCGTGTTCGACATAGCTAGAAATGGGAACTGCATAGAGAAAGCGTATGGGGTATGTAAATACCAAATTTCAAAGTATGCAATCACTGTTTCCCTAAGTAATGATTTATCAGTAGTGAGGGCGGTGGAGCGTGGCACAGTTGAGGTACCCCACTCCCCACTTCTGAGAAAGTGAAATTCATGGTATTTTTCCTTCTAACCAAAACTAAGAAAAGTATGAAGTGGGGACTCAACCTGCTGGCACAGTTTAAAGCATATCCTTTATCAGCATTGCATTTTACATTATTGTTTTCAGTAGAATGAAAAAAAATTCGAAAACAAATTTGTAATTCTTACCCGCCTGAATCAATAGCACATACTTCAGATACTGAAGGTGTCTTCATTCTCTCTGTATATTGCGAAAGCACTCAGCCAAGTGATGAAGTGAAGCATGAGGATGTACTGGCCATTGGTTCTGTATGTTTGGATTCATTTTGTGCTATATTATTTGTACCTTCGTAGCGAAAATATGTAATAAACATCCATTTGAATTATGATTTATATTTTTAATCTGTTTCCTTGTGCTTGAAGTTAAACACTTAGAACTGAAATACTTTATTCTAGCAAGAATACATAATAATAGATCTAACAAATTTTCACATAAATAAAATAACTAGATTACAGCACAACAGTAGTGAATGGGGCCAACCTAGGGAACAATGGGACTTTAATGTTAAAACAGGGTATATCAATTCTGGGGACAATGGGAAGTTAACATGGTGGGCTTGTCTAGGGACAATGGACTTTAACGTTAGAAAAGGGTATACAAATTCTGGGGACAATGAGACTTTGACATGGTGGGCTTGTCTAGGGACAATGAGACTTTAACATGGTGGGTTTGTCTAGGGAGAATGGGACTTTAACATGGGTGGGACTATAGAGGGACAAAAGGTATTGGGACTGCCTAGGGATAATGGGAAAATACATTACAGTAGAGATAATACAGACAGATAACACAGACAAGAGACTTACACTTATACAACATGAAACAAAAAAATATTTTTGGGGGAGGCAAGAAAGCAATTTCTTTTCGAAGCATATGAGGGGCCCTGAAAAGGGCCTTTGGGTTTATGTTAACATTATTTCGTTAAAACAGAGGGCATGACATTGGTCTTCTTCTTTTCCTCAAACTTTGTCTGACTTCTGGTCCGTAGATCATAACTCTCTTAAACAGCCTTGTCTCTCCACATAAATTCTTCTTTTCCAAACGCTTGTATCCGTCATCCTGACAATGGTCCACGATGATCTGACATATATGGGTAAGTCCGTACGGAACAGCATTGACGATACGAGAATAGAGGATTCTACGTCGGTCTACATGTTTGTGACGAGAACAGGTGAAGGAATGCAGCGAACTGCGGTTATTTATAGGGGAAGGGAGGATCGAAACGGATTGAGTTTGTTGACCAATCCAAACACGCGCTACAAAATTCAGTCACCACACGGAGTCATTCCTCCAATCCGAAGAGAGCAGTCTGTGACGTCACATCCCCTATATAGAGGCTCTAGTGTCTGTGCGCAGTCAGTCCATGCGACACCGTTTTCAATCATGACGGAAACTAAGAAGACGATGAATTGGGGTGCACAGGTCGTGGAAACGATAAGCGATGAAATAGCAGCGACTACCCAAGTTAACATAGACCTACTTCCAGAAGAGGCTACTTTTAATTGGGATTTTGTGGATTTTCTTACCTCGCAAGAATTTGTTCCGGTACCAGTACCTTTGCCAGTACCTTCTCCTTCTTTACCACTTGCTGATCATTTCAAACAGACACATAAAGAAGAATTGGAGAAATTTATGCTGCAGCTAAACGAAGCAGAACATGCTTTTCTTCTTCAACAACAGCAAGAATAAGAGGCAAGAAGGAAACGACAGGAAGAAGAAGCAGCGAAGAAACAAGGTAGTGAAAGTCAAACGGTCACGGTACTTTTAGACATTTTAGCAGAGTTAAGTAGTCTGAAACAAATGTATCAGACTTCTTTATTACGACCGAAGAGAATAAGACCTTCCCGAGCTAAACAACCCAATCTTGTGACTACGCCTATCGTACCACCCTTAGTGATTTCTACCAAATCATCATCGACAGGAGTAAAACCAGAAGTAGGCCTTGGCCGTGGCAAAGGCTTAAGGCAGTTAAAGTTGGTTTAAACTAACAAATACCCAAAGGCCCTTTTCAGGGCCACCCATTTGTCTCGAAAAGAGATAGTATTTCAATTGCCAACATCAATTAAAACTCAGAAACCCTTTTTATCCCTATTGTATGTGTAAATGTATGAGTGCGTGAGTATAGGTTCTAATTCTAATTCTGATCCAATGAGAGTGAAATGAATAGTGGAAGGTAAGACACACACCCTTTATATATACGCTGGTCTGTCATGGATATAAAGTGACCCATGGTGTTTAACATGTAGTCATTTGACTTATTGCAGCCAAGATGAAGCGATCGCATCAATTCATGAAGAAAGAAGAAGAAAGTAAGAGGTAGAAACGTGATGTATTGCCTCGTACAATAGCTGAAGTCTTGGCACAAATTCATGCCAGTGATTTTGAAGATGACATGAGTGAACCAGATTCCAGACCCAGACATTCTTCACCTAACCAAAGTTCACCTGTAAACCCTGAAAAATATTACCACATTCGAGAGATGGAAAAGCGCTCCTCTAGAAAATTTAGAACCACAGCTTACACCTACACGGTGAAGTTTAAAGATTTCAAGTCCGACGTACCGTTGGAGAAAGCAGAAGGTTTCATCACCGAGGTGTGGGATTCTTTGTTAACCACGCTGAAACATCAATGTCAAGCCAAATAAGACGATCGCTTGAGACTTTCCATTCATCAAGACAGCTTGAAATCTCCTGTTTGGATCGAGTTTAGCAGCCCAGCAGAACTGACACCTTCCAAAGTCATAGACAAGATTCAACACGTGCAAGAATCCAATGATCATTTTCACAGCATCGACGGAAAAGCGACACTGTCTATGACCCAAATCTCTCTTCCCCAAGGGACTGGACGCAAAAAGGTCTTATTGGTGGACGACCTTCGCATCACCAAAACAAGCCTCGTCCAAATTAACAACCCTCAAGACCAAATTTGTTTAGCCAGGGCTATCGTGGTGGGACGAACCTATGCCAACAAGAACGACATGGTAGAATGGAAAAGACACTGGGAGAACATTCGAAAATCGAACCGAGCCAAACAACGAAGTGAAGCAGAACTCTTGTTACAACAAGCGGGCCTGTCCAAAGACACACCTTGAAAGTGCACCCTCAAGAAGTGCGCGGACCTTTGTTATTTCGAGGCAAAGATTTTAAAGATGGAAAATACGTTCGCGTCTATCATCACGATGAACATTTCGATAGCATTACCACTATCACCGGATTCCTGGGATACATATATTACTGTGAGAAATGTGACTATATATATAACAATCGAGAGCAACACAAACATTGTGGATCGAAATGCTCAGGATGTTTGTCCTCTCAACCCTGTCTGGACGAAGGACAAGAACGAGTGCATTGTTTAGCTTCTCAGCGCATTTTGTCAACCCTGCCTGTTACCAACATCTAAAGACGCAAGGTTCACAGCAGAAATGTGCTTGTCAACTACTCAGATTGTGCCCTACGTGTGGACAAGGCATTCGTACCAATAGTGCCAAGGCACATGTATATTCATTAAAGAAAACATGTCACATTTGTCACCAAATCGTGGACTTGGAACATCAATGCTACATTCTAAAATACCAACCCCAACATGAGGAAGATGATGACCACAAGAAGAAAGGAAATTTCATCTTTTTCGACTTCGAATGCATGCAAGAGACTGGCATTCACATTCCTAATTTCTGCGTGGCTCATCGAGCGTGCTAAAAGTGCATCCAAGAACCTATCTTTTGTCATTGCCCTCACTGCAGTAAGATTCCTGGAGGACGTGAAAAAATCTTTCGAGGGCCGAACACTCTAGCCGAATTCGCCCAATGGATCTTAGACCCCATCGACGAAACGAGTAGCCAAGAGGACATCGAACGTTATGGAGATTGTCATCGCCATGCCACAGTGATGGCTCACAATTTCTCCCGATACGATGGATAGTTTCTTTTGAGGTACTATACGGAATAAGGCACCGAACGTCTTAAAGTGACTTTGAACGGAGCCAAAATCATTTCCATTCAAG
The DNA here is from genome assembly GCA_028554795.2 of Sinohyriopsis cumingii. Classification (NCBI taxonomy): domain Eukaryota; kingdom Metazoa; phylum Mollusca; class Bivalvia; order Unionida; family Unionidae; genus Sinohyriopsis; species Sinohyriopsis cumingii. The sequence continues at coordinate 141,735,337 of CM068828.1, forward strand.
TGGGACAAGTGCAGTTTAAAGATTCGATGAGCTATTTGGCCATGCCTTTGAGTAGAATGCCTAAAACGTTTGGAATGACAGAAATGGCCAAAGGCTACTTTCCACACTTTCTTAATACCGAAGCCAATCAACATGCCGTTCTACCCCATTTGCCTGAGGCTAAAGACTACGACCCCGACAACATGTGTAACGAACAACGAGAAGCTTTCTACGCTTGGTACCAGGCCCATGCCTCTGACCCTTTCGACTTTCAGGAAGAAATGTTAAAGTATTGTCGTTTCGACGTGGACATTTTACGTCGTTGCTGTGGAAACTTTCGAGAACTGTTCATGGAACACAGAGGGGTCTATCCTTTGAAAGAAGCCTGCACCATTGCCAAAGCGTGTTCCTTAGTGTATCGCCAACGGTTCAGGCCTGAAAACACCCTGTCTTTCATTAGTCCTCAAGCGACCAACTTTGTCAAACGTCAATACTCGGTCAAAGCCCTACGCTGGTTACATTACTTGTGCGACAAGGATGACAAATGGATTCAGCACGCCCGCACTGGAGGGGGCGAAAAGAACATTGGAACGTATTCGGTAGATGGTTGGGACTTAGAAAACCCAAAGATCGTGTATGAGTTTAACGGTTGCTTATTTCACGGATGTCCCGTCTGCTGCCCTGAACGTGGCGCTAAAAATCAGTTTTTACAAAGGACCATTGAAGACTTGTGCCAGGCCACTTGTCAGCGACGCTTGAAGTTAGAATAGCAAGGATACCAAGTGGTGGAAATGTGGGAACACGAATACGATCACCGTTTGAAAACCGATCCCGAGTTTAAACGTATCGTAGAAAGTTACAAGTTGATGGACCCCCTGAACCCGAGGGACAGTTTGTACGGAGGAAGAACAAATGCCACCTTTTTGTTTTACCACGCTGACGAAGCTTGTGACTTACACCCCCATTGTACAGATGTACATGACTGTGATTCCATTCTTTAACACTTTTGACTAAAGAAAGACAAATACTGATTAATTTATATAGATAGATTCGTATTTCATATGCGAGTATAATTGCAAAGTGGATTAGGATGTCTTACCGAGTAACTTTATACGAACATAGTAGTCGGTCATCTGCCGTTATCTTTCTTGGTCATCATTGGGAACAAGATGAGAATAAGGATGAGCAGAAAGACTGAAATAATAATAATAATAATAATAATCTCAGTTACAACTACAACGAATCAAATAAATTATATATATAGCTTCTTGTTACACGCATATCTCCTTTTAGGTCCAAGACACTTTCAATACCACAAACCTGTTTTATACGCGATATGTACTCTGTTATAGTTTGGTTAACACTATGAAAATGTAACTGTAGTTGCAGTTAAATATGATGTATACATCCATATCATGATATGCTAGAGCAAAGGACCGCTGACAAATTCTAATACATGAATGCATTTTGTTTTGGGTGGTGGTGTTGTTTATAGTTGGATTTTGTTGGGTTTTATTTGTTCAACTAATTTTATCAATGTCAACATTTGTCCTCATGAGGGGGAACATATGTTCATTATTCACAGACGTAAGATATCTTCATTTTGACCATTTTCGTTTCAAATCATTCGTAAATATACACATGTATCCATGCATGTATTTTGTGGATATTGATATATAAACCAAGGCTATATGATATTTGTATTTACGTCACCGTTCATGACTTTGTTAGATCTTAGTTACTATTTATTTAATTATGGGAAGTCGGTGTTGTGAATATACTTCTCAGCCCAAGTAATTACCTAATTTATACGATCATACGCCATTATGAACGGTATCACTGGACAACAAATTTTTACAAAAGTCATGTTACTGAAATAAAATTAGTCAATTCTTATCAATTTTTATGTGCTGAACACGAATATGACAGTCAAATTGCAAAATTGGCTCTAGTCTTTTTGTAATCTGCAAGAAATTAATGTTTACATAACGAAATGCATTCCAATAGTAAAAGGTCAACTGTAATAGCCTACCTATAAAAAATCAAGTCATTGACTACATCTTAGATTTCTTCGCCTGTCTCTTGTACAGCTGTTCGGGAGCATCTCTGAGGAGTGTCCAGCAGTAGTCAGCCAGCATTGTAGTGGACCATTTTCCCTGGTATCTTTGTTCCATTGTTGCGATATCTTGATGAAAACGTTCGCCGTGTTCATCACTAACAATACCACAGTTGCTAGGAAAGAAATCCAAATGGGAATGAAGGAAGTGAATCTTTAGAGACATATTGCAGCCAAGTTTCTTATACTTCATCAACATGTCTTCTACTAGTTCCTTATAGTTTTCTGCCCTAACATTTCCGAGGAAGTTTGTAGAAACTAGGCGAAAAGCATTCCATGCTTGTTTTGCGTCACCTTCCAGCAAGTTGTTGAACCGGTCATCTTTGAAAAGCTCTCGAATCTGAGGACCCACAAAAACTCCCTCTTTAATCTTTGCTTCGCTGAGTCGAGGAAATTTTTCATGCAGGTATCGGAATGCTGGCAAAGTCCGGTCAATGGCTTTCACGAAGTTCTTCATCAAACCTAGTTTGATGTGAAGGGGTGGTAGCAAGATTTTCTGAGCCTCAACCAGAGCTGGGTGTTGGATATTCTTCTCTCCAATGGCTACATTCTGCCTGTGAGTCCATTCCTTCCTCATGTAGTGCATTTCCCTTGCTCGGCTATCCCACTCGCATAAGAAACACATGTATTTTGTATATCCTTGCTGCAGTCCCATTAAAAGGGCAACTACCTTCAAATCACCACAGAGGTGCCAGCTGTACTTGTTATACTCAATGGAATTCAGTAGCTGCCTTAAGTTATCGTATGTCTCTTTCATGTGGACAGCATACGCTACTGGAATAGATGGAAGAATGTTTCCATTGTGCAAAAGCACAGCCTTGAGACTCAGTTTCGAAGAGTCCACAAATAGTCTCCATTCTTGTGGGTCATGAGTGATTTTTAAAGCATTCATGAGGCCCTCAATATCGGAACAGAATATCAGATTACTTTCCTTTCTGAAGAAAGGCTCCAATTGCTGGTGGCGCTTTTGATGTGCAGTAATTGTGACATCTTCTTCTAGAAGATTCCATTGTTGGAGTCTTGATCCTAGCAATTCTGCCTTGTTCTTTGATAAGTCCAAATCACGAATCAGGTCATTTAGTTCTTCCTGTGTTATTCTGTGTGGGGTTGATGATGCACCACAGTGAAAATCTGGATCACTGCATGCTGATGGACCAGGAGAAGAACAGGTCGACTCACCTTTGTCTTCGTCAGATGAATCAAGAGAATATTCTGCTGGAGGTTCTGGAATAGGAAGTCCCTCACCATGTGGAACTGGTCTCAATGCAGACGGAATGTTTGGGTAGACTATTCTCGACTTCTTTCGCTTCGTTATTCCGCCGGAAAGAGGAGGAACCAAGCAGAAGTAACAGTCATTTAGGTGGTTGCTTGGCTCTCTCCACACCATTGGGACTGCAAACGGCATTGATGACCTTTTGCAATTCAACCACTGTGAAAGCTGTGTTGTACATGTAGCACAGCATATATGCGGAGCCCAAGGCTTGTCTTGGTCACCAACCTTGCATCCGAAGTAAAGATGATATGCCTTCTTCACTTGAGAATTGATACTTTTCTTCTGGTTGGCAAATGTCACTTCCCCACAAATATAGCAAAAATTGTCCGCGGTATTAACACACTTTCGAGGCATTACTGTTCTTTATTGTACGTAAATGGATAAAATAATAAGTTTTATGTAACAGTAGCTTGAACTGTCTCGCACAACGTCTAAAATATTTTAAATGCTGAACCTATCTGATTGGGCTTTATATAGTACACTGCTTACGTCAGCTTCAGCAGCCGCCTGGCATTAGTATAATAGGCCTACACATGTATAGTACACTGCTGACGTCAACTTACTTCAGCAGCCGCATGGCATTAGTATTGCATTGCATCAGAAAATGATGCAATCAACTGTGGATGATGTGAGCATGATGGTATTATGCAATGTTACATCATTATTCCGGATGTTGCTGCAGTCCTACTGGAGAAATTTACACAGTGAAACATAGAAAATGAGGTATATGAATATCTTCAAAACGAGAGCCAATAAAAATTTTTCACGGTTATATTCGTGTTCGGCACACCAAAATACTACAGATTAGGGCCTTTTCAAGTCAGTAATGATTTCACTGTTGACCAGTGTATTCGAGAGACTTTATAACAGCATAGTATAGTTTTGTAAAAAGAACCCTCCCTAATTTCTTAACATAAGGAATTCTCTTGATATGTTAAGGTATACATGTTTAGTAATCTGAGATAATAATTTTTCTTTGTATAGGGTGTTTTGGTCTTGTCTCGTATTACAGTAGACAACGTCTGTTCTCTTGACGGCCTTGGAAATAGTGGAAAACAACAGGCAGATTCACGCAGGTGTTTGATTTGATCGGTAGAAAGACCTCCTGCGCGTAACCACACACACACACACACACACACACACACACATACATACATACATATATACATACATACATATGGATTTAGAGAAAAATCAGTTAAGTTTCTTAATTTAATTGTAAAGAGTTTTAAAAAAGTGAGATTAACTTACAGAAACTCGATGAACCACCTCCGATACCGGCTTCTTGAAAACCAGGGTATTTAGAGCCAAATCCGCCGGCCTTTCCATAGCCACTGTAGCCAGTAACCCCGCTATAGCCACCATATCCACCATAGGCACAAAAGCCACCATAACCACCATAGCCGCTCAAGCTACTGTAGCCACTGTAGCCAAGACCTCTAATAATGGCTAGATTAGCAAGCAGGAGAACGGCAACGACAACCAATGACGACTTCATCTTGATTCTGTCGTGAACCAGAAAAGAAACGTGTACATATATATGAATACACCAAAATGAGTGACGTAAAATAAAGGACATAACCGTAATAAAAATATTAAGAAAAAGAAACACAACCAGTATTTAACTTTTACAAATGTACGACCACTCAAACACCACAAATAATTTAAATAAGTTATTCGTTCCAGGAAATGACAAAAGAAGAGTTTTATTAATGTTTTGTGAACATTCTAGAAAACATGAGCTCGAAATTCTGACATAGCAATGTATTGAAAATTAAATTCAAAGCTAGGAACTAAAATATCAATGGATTTCTGGCATCATAAAAGTGGTAAGTGAATACGGTAAATTAATAATCGCAACCCCTGGTTATTTGCTTCCCATTTAACTTTGATAGTGAATATATTACCTTATTCAAGGAATGAATTCTCCTGTTTTCATTATCAGCTTTTATTTTCGCAATCTAACGGAAGTGATAGAAGGAATACGTAGAGTTAACGAACACTGAGTAACGCCATGATGTAACAAATTATACTTGAAAAGGAAATGCAGCACTTCCTTCAAGACAGGAATAACAAGCCTGTTTCAATGCATGTGACGCGTATTTCCTTTTCTTGTTGCATTTGTATGGCACGTTGAGAGAGAGAGAGAGAGAGAGAGAGAGAAAGAGAGAGAGGGGGGATGGGGGAGGGGGAGGGAGGGATGGAGGGAGAGTGATAGTAACCTGAATCTCAGTTGAGAAGAGCAATTCTAGATAAATGTATCATGTTTGTATATCTCAATTACTTTATCAACATAATTTTAAACCAGATGCAACCAGCCTAAAAGTCAACAAATGGCTTCTAGGTTTTTAGTCATTTTCAGAAAACAAAAATGCAGGTTCATCTTCATTATTTGTATTTTATATAATCAGACTCTCGCCTCAGATCTGTTCTGTTTTCATCCAAAAAGATTAAATTTGTGCAATTAACATTGTATTTGCAAATGTCTAATAGCTTAAGATAATTGACTGAATGGCTATCTCTATTAACATATTCCTTCAAGTCATTTATGTGGCATGGCATGGCTGTTTTTGTCTCCGCCTCCTATGAGTTTAGCGCTATAATTTTAGTGAAAATGGTAAACAGCACCAGAAGCCTAAGATTCCTTTGAAATCAGTCATTGTTTGCCATATTATGTTGTAATTAGTAGAGTCGGAACCATTAATTGTACACGCTTAGTATAACATCTAAAAATATTATATAACAGCTGGCTGTTTTGTACACCGACATGAAACTTTCACTAAATTTTATTCTAACAACAACAATCATCGTCATGGTCATCACATGAACATCATCGTCTGCATCGTCGGACAAATGATAGTCATCATTGTCTGCACATTTTTAAAAGAGTGTTTAATAATTCCAAACGCGGAAAATTCGGGGCTTAAACAAAACTTTCGTATTAAGTGAATTCCTGTAGAGTGAGGATGCGGAAATTAGTGGTTTCAATGTATATAGATTAGAAAAGTGCGCGAGGAAAACATATAAGATCGAGAATTACTAATTTGTATTGACCATATATTCTAGGAAGCAATTAGTTGGTCATGCTCTGACATTAAGGATTTACTTAATTGACCTATTTGGACATGACTGGCTAACATAGTTGATTGATGTAGCACATCGTAACTGAGAATCTTAAACTGTATCTAATCAATGACATAAACTGAAGGTACATTCCCGCAGTATGGGAAAAGATAAGGCAATAAAGTTTATCCTTAAGGGCAAAGTGTTAGAGACCAGGAATGTGTGTGTGTGTGTGTATGTGTGTGTGTGTGTGATTTGGATTTGTAACTTAGCTTACCAATTTTTCAGTCTTGTCTCTACGATGTCTGCAGTATGGCAGTCGTGATTGCTAGCACTGGGGCATCATGCTTCAGATATGTAGCATGATGTCCCATCCAGTCACATTATCCTGACACCAGACCGATCAGTAATAACACTAACCTCTTAATGCTGAGCGACTAGCGAGGCAGCTGTTAGTACCATTTTTATACGTTTTTGTATGACTCGGCCGGGTTTCAATAAGTTTATTCGATGGGGGTAGGTGGCAATTTTATAGTATTTTAAGGATATTTGATCTGTTAGAGAATATTTTTCATTACATAATTTTATACTGCGGCTTAGAAAGACCATAAGAACCAAAGATATTTGCTGCTGATTATCTTGTGTGAATTTGGGAAGACATTTTCCCCAAGGCTACGATAAACTTAACGTCAGTCTTAGGTTTTTAGTTTAACACATTAGACCTAAGCTTAGAGCACTGAGCAAGGGACGTTTTTATTTAAAAGTTCAAACTTCTGTATTCTTATAATGGAAGGAGGTGCTGTGCATAATACATTTTATTTTCATTAGTAGCTCATTGTTGAAGTTCTAATAGATTATTATATAGTATCAGTCCAATTTCCTTTAGGTGAAATGACAACGTTACTATACTGAAACAAATTTTATATCCAAATTATTCTTGTGTAGTTTTAAAAGCCAATCGTTTTTTCATATCTAGCTTTGCCTTGCTGAAAGTAAACTCGACAAATAAACAAGATTTTTTTGGAGTCACTGAATGTGGTTCTAAATCAATGCGAGTGTGTTGCAAATAAACGAATTGTCAGAAACAAAGAAATTAAACCTTAGAATCATCACTAATTCATCATTTAAAAATAAATCTTTTGTTCAATTTGATTTATAAATGTAGGATATTGGCATAAAGGTGTCATTCAAGTATTAATGACCTTGTCCTACTTTAAAATTAAAAGTTAATTAAAAAACGCTACCTCAGGCAAGATAGGAATGGTAAACACAGCATATAACCAAGACGGACACATACATACATACATACATACATACATGCATACATACATACATACATACATACATACATACATATTGGTCTGCATATATAGTGATATTATTTAAATTATAAAACAGTCTCCTAATTATCCATAGCACATCTTATGTCAATTAATGATACTAGTACGTAACGTATCAACAATGAACAAAACATATGTAATTCTAGTTAATGCTTCAATCGATTTTCTCTAATGTCTAAAATGTATTTGTTGCGTCCACACAAGACTATCGATGCAGTTGTTGCTTTTGCAGCGGAAGCTGTTAATTATCTCAGGATTTTAGTATAAAACAGGGGATATCAAATTGGGCCTCCCTATCCTTCCGTCTACCCAGCTTTCGTTTCCACATAACTTCCATTCTTGTCGAGTTTCAATCAAATTTAGGATCCACCTTGATGTTAATAAAACCTGGTTTACGATCCATTGTCAGCTTTTTGCATAATGTTTGACTGACTTACAGTTCCTAATTGCCAGACACACCCGCTATCGTTTCCTATGACTACTACACCTAATTATTTCTGGATTTTAACCAAATTATGTATGTATATTTTTTAATTACCAATTATTATTGAATTTTAACCAAATTATGCATGTATATTTTTTAATTACTAATCATTATTGAATTTTAACCAAATTATGTATGTATATTTTTGTATTATCAATTATTATTGATTTTAACCAAATTAGGTGTGTATATTGATTTGTGTATTAGCTTGTTATTATTGAATTTTAACCAAATTAGGTGTGTATATTGATTTGCGTATTACCTTGGATCAATTGCGTTAACAATCGTTTTGCATCGTCATTTATTGGAATTATACTTGTTTGTCAGACTCATCCGTTGCCATAGAAACAAAAATCAATATTGACTTTCAACCAAAATTGGAGGCGCAGCTTTATTGTCATAAAACTTCAAGTGAGTTCACTTATCATTGTTTTCTGATATCATTCACCGATGATGATGCTCGTGACTGCTAGACTTTAAGTCCAGCACAATATTTCCGTTAATTTGTATTGAATTAGAACTGGAATGAATCCACGCCTCAGCATTTGTATATCCTGTTCTTAATGTGACCGTCAGCAGAGTTTAGCAGTCTTGGGGAGTCGACGCACTCGACCACTTTCATTTCCACACTGTAAAACCTTTCTTAATATCGCATTTCAACCAAGCTGATCGACAGACTGATATAGAGTGGAAATTGGACAAGTTTGATAATCAGCATTCTATGCCATTTCTTAGCAGAGTTATAGCCCCTGGTTATTAGACTTTTCACTTTCATTTGTGCACGGTAACTCAAAATTTTTTATATGGAATTTGTTCAACCAAAATTTAAATACTACATAATGTAGATATGTCCTTGAACGTGTTACGTGTGTGTCTTTTCTTCTTCTTCTAAACCAAAATATCTTTTATCATTGAGTAATGCTATGGCCGTGATAAGACTCGGCCACTTTAACTTCCGCACTGTAACTTCTATATTTACAACTATACTTCAACCATAATTTGCAGACAGCGGGGTGTTGGCAAAGCTTCAGAGAATCTTGGCTATCAGCATGCCATGTCATTCGGAAGCGTTACGGTTCCTGGTTGTTAGACCCAGCCACTTTTCCTTCTGCAAATAGACTTCTTTTTTATTTTAAAGAGATTCTAATATTATATGTCTACGCAGAACTTGATGATGAGCTATTTTCCAACATGAATGAGTCAAGATATTATGTACACACGAATTTACTGCTACATCACGCATTCTAATTACATATTAGTATGTGCTAAATAAGTATAAAAGCGTTCACATAAAGATAATGGCTTGGCTGGCACATGTATGATTTAAACGACTCTATTTTATATAATAATCAGATCCGTATTTACTTATGAGGAAATCACAGTAGAATGTCTCAGCGTTGATTAGTTATATGTTCATCATATACTATCATTCTTTGTGTGTTCATGCAGGTCGTTTAAATAGGGTGAAAATTGTTGAAAATGCAAGATTCATCTAAGCAAGAACTTTAGGCAACATTGACCAAGGCTTTGCTTTGCTGGATTACACACATATTAAAGTAGATCCACACACCAATTATACTGAGTGTAGTCACATATTCAATAATATATTGAGGGTGTAACAAATTGATATCTGAAAATGCAAAAGTTTCTCAGGCATAAAAAGTAAGTCATGATTACACTGAGCAACTTTCGGTGGGACTGAGACACGATACATGAGATTCAACCTTATAACAATTTTTATGAGGGGTGTGTAAACTAGGATGGTTGATATTAAGTTTGTAATGAATGAAATGCTGAACTTACACAAGCCACTCAAGACTGAAAAATAGGTAACAGTGGCCTAATCAATGTATGGCTGAGTTAATCGTCTACATACCAACTGGCATTAGTTCGTAAAATATTGTCTAAGATACTGAAGGTGTATTAAACAAATAGCTGAAAAATATGTCACTAGAGACCAAATGTTATGTCACAGTGACCTAATTTTTGTACGCCTTAGTTGCTATCCACATGTCAGTTTGGATCAGCTTAGTGAAGCAAAATCCTAAATACCATGAACATGAATGAAACAACATGAAAAAACAGACAAATTATAATATTCTCTCCCAAGTTTGTTTCATTTCTTTTGTATCATGACATCACTAGTACTACCTTCTTTCATCATTACATCCCTATCACTTTATTGTGTATCATAACAGACATAATAATGTCTTTTTGTATCATTGCAGCCCAAGTAATCCTCGTTTGCTTCATTATAGAAAAAGTAGTTATTTGCATCATTACAGACCTAGTTCTGTTCTTGTGAATCATTACAGACCTAGTACTATTCTTTTGTATCATTACAACCCTAGTAATGTTCTTTTGTATCATTACAACCCGAGTACTGTTCTTTTGTATCATTACAGCCCTAGTACTGTTCTTGTGTATCATCACCAATCTAGTATTGTTCATTTGTGGCATTACAGACCTAGTTCTGTTCTTGTGTATCATTACAGACCTAGTACTGTTCTTTTGTATCATTACAGCCCTAGTACTGTTCTTTTGCATCATTACAGCCCTAGTAATGTTCTTTTGTATCATTACAACCCTAGTACTGTTCTTTTGTATCATTACAGCCCTAGTACTGTTCTTTTGTATCATTACAACGCTAGTGTTGTTCTTTTGTCCTTCTTTTACATGCCTTGTATGTCTTTTAATAAGAGTTTTCAATTTTGTCTCTGTTTGTACTGAAATTATTTATGTGGTTAAGTTAGGACTCACAACTCATGTATAGATATATAGGATATATAATATGTGAAGTTTTGAGTCCTTACTTACCCACACAAGTAATACATATTTCGGAGAATTAAGTATAAACGCCCTAAAATGAAAACTGCGTCATCTTTATGCAAGAACGCAACTGGCTTGTTTGATTTATTAAACGACATCTAGACATTGGAGAAAATTTAAAACTCTAATGAAAACAATCAGCAAACCATGCCGACAAGGTGTTTAGATTTAAATTAGATACTATAAAAATCACACTTTTATAAGCATATCTTTTACACGTTGATGGGATTAAATGTTAAGATCAATGCTGATGCTACCCAAGACGTTTAAGCCAGTTATTATGGAAATTATATAACCTAAATTATAACAATCAATATTATAATCATAACTTTCTGTATTGTTTACTTTTTTTTTGCTAAGCTGGTATCTATACTTTCATTGTTGAAGATAAACTATAATATTGACTGTTATATCAGATAAACTATAACATTGACTATTATATCAGATAAACTATAATATTGACTGTTATATCAGATAAATTATAATATTGACTGTTATATCAGATAAATTATAATATTGACTGTTATATCAGATAAATTATAATATTGACTGTTATGTCTAAGCTTGGTATTTTGAACGGGGTTTTCTTGCTAAACATATTTTGAGAATGCAGGTCTGGTCTTTTGGGGTAAGAATGCGGTGGCTGTCTTGCATACAAAAAATATTTTAAGTGCCAAAAGTTAAGATCAAGCTCTCAAACGGTTTCCTCCTCAAATATTTGTAATCAGGAAGTCACACTTATACAAGGTTCAACAACATATAATTTCGGTTACAAATATGTGACAAAACAGGCTTGGTCAATATTATCTTTTCAAACTAACCTTTTAGTTATAAATTTTTGACAAAAGGGCATCGGCAGAATTACCTTGCCGAATTAATCATTACGATTGTTCTGCGTGTTCAGGCGTGATTAATGTATTAATTCAGTCATACGTCGTCATGTATTACCAAGTCCAGTTTTATTAGTTTACAACCATGCAAAAGGACTGAATATTCTATAGAAATGTGCATATAATTCCTACGTATCCCATCATCCTCTAGCAAATGTACATGGTTATATTACAGTTACATTTCTAACATCCGGAGTCAAGTGTATGTGGAAATGAAGAGGATAATTGAGTTTCTCCAAAATTAGGAAAGTGTCTCAGAAAACAGTGGCCCACAATTTCATATTATGTTCCAAACTGTTACGTCCATATAAATGAATTTTTTCTCCATGACATTTGAAGTTTGATTACATTCAAGTCAATATTGTGGGATATCTTGTAGTTGATGGATTGCTGATTACCCCACCTGTCAATCAACCATTAGCAAACTGCAGCAGATTATTGCCCACCTGGCACTTCCATCATGAACTACGTGAGAGTTTTACTTAATAACATCCATGATGAATGATTGTTTCCGGGATTGTCCGCTGTGATTCCGTTACTTACAGGAAGCCACTATATTAACTGTACAATTCACGTGTCATAGCTTTACAGTTTCTTAACCAATTTGTGCAGTTCCATTGTATACTGGGAATTCTTTTAGCTTCAATGAACGTTTTGGAAATATTAATAACTTTGAGTGTTACGTAGTTTGTTAGGCTAATGAGAAGTCATAGCTATCTTTCTTTGGCAATCCATTAATTACAAATTTGTCTTGCTGAATATATGGAACATACTTTAGTAATCCATTAATTAGAAATGGAACATGCTGACTGTGTGGGACATAGGTTATTAAGACATCAATTAGAAATGGAACATTCTGTATGTTTGGGGCATGTTTTGGAGAATATTTAAAATAAATTAATGGGATGATGAAATGTCATTAAACCTTGTTCAACTTAATCCCGTTAAGCATGCATGTAAGCTGTTAGTTTGCTAATTTCACAAGTTATGTGATTAAGAATTATTATATGTTAGCTCTTAGATGATGCAGAATTATTTTATGTCAGCTGTCAGGCGATTCAGAATTATTTTCTGGAAGATGTTAGTTCTGATACCATATCAAGTTAGGTCATTCAAAATATACCAGTCGGCTTTTAGTTCTGATAACTTTACAAATGATGCAAATTATGATTATTAACGATGTAATGTGTAAATACATTTAACTTTGGAGTTGGTATGTGTGTACATAATTACAATAAAGATACATGAGGAAAGCGTGTACAAGGCCCAGTTTAGCAATAGCAAATCTACTCAAGTGTTCACCCTCTATTAACCTAGCATCTGTTTAGCAAAAGCAAATCTACTCAAGTGTTCACCCTCTATTAACCTAGCATCTGTTTAGCAAAAGCAAATCTACTCAAGTGTTCACCCTCTATTAACCTAGCATCTGTTTAGCGATAGCAAATCTACTCAAGTGTTCACCCTCTATTAACCTAGCATCTGTTTAGCGATAGCAAATCTACTCAAGTGTTCACCCTCTATTAACCTAGCATCTGTTTAGCGATAGCAAATCTACTCAAGTGTTCACCGTCTATTAACCTAGCATCTGTTTAGCGATAGCAAATCTACTCAAGTGTTCACCGTCTATTAACCTAGCATCTGTTTAGCGATAGCAAATCTACTCAAGTGTTCACCGTCTATTAACCTAGCATCTGTTTAGCGATAGCAAATCTACTCAAGTGTTCACCGTCTATTAACCTAGCATCTGTTTAGCAATAGCAAATCTACTCAAGTGTTCACCGTCTATTAACCTAGCATCTGTTTAGCGATAGCAAATCTACTCAAGTGTTCACCGTCTATTAACCTAGCATCTGTTTAGCAATATCAAATCTACTCAATTGTTCACCCTCTATTAACCTAGCATCTGTTCAGCAATAGCAAATCTACTCAAGTGTTCACCCTCTATTAACCTAGCATCTGTTCAGCAATAGCAAATCTACTCAAGTGTTCACCGTCTATTAACCTAGCATCTGTTTAGCAATAGCAAATCTACTCAAGTGTTCGCCGTCTATTAACCTAGCATCTATTTAGCAATAGCAAATCTACTCAAGTGTTCGCCCTCTATTAACCTAGCATCTGTTTAGCAATAGCAAATCTACTCAAGTGTTCGCCCTCTATTAACCTAGCATCTGTTTTAGGACAATATGCTTCTTCGGCCTCTCAAACCGAATGCAATGACACTTCTATCCAAAAGAATTCAGTAACGAATTCCTAAACAACATCACCGGGTTCCCTCCAACCAAATACAGTAACACTTCCCTTAATTAAATTATTCATTGGGATCCCTCAAACTGAAATACCGAAACTTTCCGTAAACAGGATAAAACATTGCAGTCAGTTTTATAGAGGCTGCCGGCAATAAGAGATGTATTGTGATATCGTCCGCTTTTTATGCAGGCACCATATTATCACGATATTAACACTACTCTCTCCAAAGTAAAGCTCTCAGAAGCTTCCTTGTTTTTCTACCGACATGTGCAGGTAGACTGTTGATACGTATATGTAATAAACATGATCTTCTGTACCTTGCATGTAGACTTATTAATGTTTATATGTAATAAACATGATCTATCGACATTTGCAGGTAGCCTGTTGATACTTATATGTAATAAATATGATCTTCTGTACCTTGCATGTAGACTTATTTAAGAGTTTAACGTTGTTTTTTCTGAGTTCATCGTGGTATAAACTGTCAGTTGCCGACTCACACGGCAAATAACGCCCGAAGGACGTTATGTAAGCTGTGTGAGTCGGCAACTGACAGTTTATACCACGATGAACTCAGAAAAAACAACGTTAAACTCTTATAATTGAAAATTTAATTATTTGTTATGTTATTTTGTTTGCATCATTAAAAAACAGAATTCTTAATTGAGCGTAGTAATACATGTTTGTGGTTTTTCTGTTACGTAGCTATTTATAGCACTTGGGATGTCCAGCTTGATCGCAATAAGGTCATCATAATACCAGTCCTTCAACCAATGGAAGCCAAATTTTTTCAATAATGTTTTTTTGTTTGTTAGAATGTTGTTGTTTTTTTAATGCTTACTTAATGTCTGCCTTAAATGGCAGTGTTTATCTTATGCTGTACACGTGACTCTATTTATAGAAGTGGAAAAGTAGTTCTCCTTACAGTTCATACAGAAATGAACGAGATTCGTTTTGATCACGTGGTAACATTCTGACCAATGGAAATGTTACTTTCCTGTACCAGCTACTGGCATTGCAATTATTAATGTTTATATGTAATAAACATGATCTACCGACATTTGCAGGTAGCCTGTTGATACTTATATGTAATAAACATGATCTTCTGTACCTTGCATGTAGACTTATTAATGTTTATATGTAATAAACATGATCTACCGACATTTGCAGGTAGCCTGTTGATACTTATATGTAATAAACATGATCTTCTGTACCTTGCATGTAGACTTATTAATGTTTATATGTAATAAACATGATCTACCGACATTTGCAGGTAGCCTGTTGATACATATATGTAACAAACATGATATACCAACCTTTGCAGGTAGAATTGTTGATGTTTATATGTAATAAACACGATCTACTGACCTTTGCAGGTATATTGTTGATGCTTATATGCAATAAACATGAAAAGAGCATTATGTAATAATCCCAAAGACACAACGTATTACGGTACGCATGTTACTCTGTTTTATTGCTCCGTATTGTAGCGAATTGGAAACAGTTATGTGGAACAAACAGCCGATCAAATAGACATAATAATACTGAATTACATTTTTGCCGATGTTGTTGTCATGCCGATTAAAATAAGAATCCCATGCAATGAATCTATATGATAAAATCACTATTGCCCAGTCCGCAGAACAAGCTATCTTACAGAGAGGTAAGTGTAGTCAGTGGCGTCACTAGGCGGGTACGGGGTGGGGTGGGGTGGGGCAGATCGCACCGGATGACACCATCAGAGTGGGTGACACCAAAATGACATTACTTCTGTATGGTCTGTTACGGAAGTAGGTCCATGGAGGTGACGCCATGAGTTACCGTACTGGGTGACACCAACCCTAGAGACGCCACTGAGTGTAGTTAAGTTTACGATATAAAGGAAATAACTTCTTTTAATCGTGTGCCACGAGCCACGAGTCGTAAAGTGAATCCTGAGGTGACCAATGAACGTCCTCATGTCAATCAAAGCAGAGGGCCTAATGTCACTCGGTTAGGTAGTTTACGAATGCCCAGTGTTAATTCCAGAGGTGGCTCATTAAGGCCCTAAAGCCAATCCTCGACATGTCCTTTAGAGGTTGTGACCTAATAGGGCCCTACTAGGTCCCTAATGTATAAGGTAATGCCATAGCTGGCCCACTAATTTATCAAATTTTATTCTGTATCACTGCATTGAAGTATTGCTAACGTGGATATTAGCATAAACTTCTGAGATGTTCCGATTGCTATATTTTAAAAAAATATATTTCTATTGTCCCGTAATATGGTGTCAAGGTTGAGGTAATTCGTATTCTACTGATTGCTTTTTTTAGCTATGCATAAGGTAACTAAACTGTGAACTGTTTTGACCAGACTAATGTTTCGTGAGATGTGGGTCTACATAGTTCACTGAATAGTGTGCATTATGTGAAAACGAGTCCATGCATCTTGCTGTAGAGGTGTACAAGTTTTTTTGTGGAAAGTTTGTCTTTAAAACTAAGAATTACACGTGGACCCGTCATCACCCACCTGGATCACATAACAACTGACCATTTCACTACAAATAGGCTTTTATATTATTCTAATAACACAGTCTATAGAAACTATTTCCAAACCCTTATATCATGTCAAAATATATTATTTTACTATGGTGTAATAACAATTCTTTCCAATGATAGATGTATACTTGTTATATGCTGATCTTTTTCTCCGATAACTTTACATTGACAGAATCGTGCAATATTACCCGATACTGAGCTCGCGTGCCAATACACATATTGCATTTACGTGCATAAAGGAACTACTTTCTATTGTAAACAAACAATAGGCGCAGACGCCAGCACGTTTGATTTGTAAACAAACCATGTACACTCGCGTAGTTAGGCGTTTTACGTTGTGGTTGTTTAAATTTGTTTCTGAATGAAGTAAAGCAGATGTTTCGTGCACTGCCACATACCAGCTGTTTTAGCACATTCCGCGTTAACCTTTACGACTCAATGTTTCGGATTTAGGCTTGCTACACAACAAACGCAAAAAGGGTCCTTACAAATAACATACAAGTGACAAGGCATATACTGTCTTCTTTAGCTGGTGATGAGAATGGCAAAAAAAATAAACTTACAGTTTTACATCCTGAATTTCCTCAAAATCTACTTTCTTAGTTCTGCAAATCCGAATTACATGAGCCATGTCATAGGTTCTCAATCTTGATTACACATTTCGAAATTGTACTGTAATTTCGAATAGAAGTGCAATTACATCCTCCTTACTGCACTCAAAATGAAATAAGCATTACATTCCATTCCATAGCGTCTTTTTCATAATTGCAATTGAAAGACTTCATATTTTTCCCACATTATGATTTCAAGCATTCAGTGACAGAAACAGAAACACATTTGCAGATGTCAACACGCTTCTCCCTCGCTTCTTCATTCCGATGTATTTCATGTTGAATTGTTACATATAAATCCGGCCCATAATCACGAAATTTCGTAGAATTGATAAAAGACCAACATCTATTCATTCCAGATCAAATGGAAAAGTTGTTGCAATGTGCATTCATTCACAATATGACAACAAATTTCAATTTTAACTAGACACGCCATTTTATTTCGAATGTTATGTCGAGCGCGCGACTTAGTTCAGATGTATCTGGGCGGAGATATATGCGCAGTAATAATGTTATTGTTGTGTAATGATGAATCTGCGCTGGTGTATTTAGTTTGGAATGCGGCATACATTCAGTTACTTTGTTTCTTGTAGTGTATTTTGTTAATATAGTTAAGCATTAGGTAGAATAAAAAAGAGCATACAATTAAAAGGTTACTGCATTTGTATGGGAAAATATGAATTCGTTTTGTCGGATGGATATAATGCTCTTGCTCAAAGTCATCTAAGAGCTTTAAACGTTATGGATGGAGAGACATGTGGTTTTCAGGCGATCTGTATATCAAACCTTTCATTTGATTATTTTTAAGGCTATGCATTTAATTGCTTTCGGTAAATCAATATGGATGGGCGCTTTATTCGAGGAAACGTATACTGGGTCATTTCTGTGTCAATTGCTGAAACTACCCAAATGATTTGTGAGTAATTATATGGAGTATATGAAATGCCAGAAAATAATACATAATACATGTGCATATCACCAAAGATATCAAACTTGCTTCCAAATAATTTAAGAGAGTTCGATATTTCTTCAAATAATCATTCTCGCAAAATTTTATAAACTTTAGACAAACAAATAATCGCGAACAATTATATAATTTTTTAATAATACAGATGAAGATAGTTTAGTATTGCAATGTCTATGCCATCAGTTCATCTATTCAGATATTTCCTAGGTTGCAATGTTTTGCATCAGAAACACAGCTATGCATTGAATTCGTTATGTTTCTTCACTATAATAACCCATGAGTATATTAATGTTTCAAGATTATAATCATCTGAGGTTTTGCAAACGACATTTTGCAGGTCGTTTAACTACTCATACTGTTACTAGTTAGATTTCTATTTTATATTTTTCATTCCGGTAGAAAATCCAATAAATTTGCATTTTCTTCGCTAAGTTGTATGATTCCATTTATTAAAATGTATGTGTGAAGTATCCTATAGAAAAGCTGGTATCTTCTTTGCATCTTTTTAACAAGGGGAGGAGCTCAGTCTAATTCAAAACCTGTAATCATCAGTAATGAACATCAAGACAGACTTCCTTTACTTTCCTTCGGAAAGATAAAACAGTTTTGTTGAATGAGAAAAAAGATTGATAACATAGAAAATTATATTTGCTACATTTTATAAATTATTTTATTGAAATGTGTACTTCCTTTATTCTGAGAAACAATTTTACATCTTCTTTGCATTTTAAGCGAGGGAAAGAACTCATTGTGATGATAAATCTGTAATTGCCAAAAGTATGTACTATGGATTACTTACTTCCTTTGTTTTCCTAACGAGAGGGAGAGAAATAAATTTTCTAGAAAAGGAAGCAAACTGATTACACAACAAGTAAATAAAGATTATTTCATACAGTGTTTAATTTCATTAATTTACCTAAATGTGTGTGATTTAGATTTTTAACGTAGCTCTAACAATTTTGCAGTCTAATTGCTACGATGTCCGCAGGATGGCAGTTTAAATGGGTGTCTATCAGTGGGGCATCATTGCGCAGACATCTAGCATTTTCAAAGACCCAGTCACATTATACTGACACCAGGTCGACCAGTCCTAATACTAACCATTTCATTCTGAGCTTCAATCGAGACAACAGCTAGTACCATTTTTATAAGTCTTTGGTATAACTCGGCCAGGGAACTAACCTTAATGGATACATTGTTGATATAAGACTATTTACAAAGATTACGCAACATGTGGTCCCAATTATATCAGCATGTATCTTAAAATTGATTCTTGATTTAAGAAATTTGATTGGTCAATTTTAAGTCAAAATTGTATCGCAGCCAATAAAATGAATCCATTCCTGGCGTAAAATTTCATCAAGACTTAATTTCTATTAGTGGCATCAGGCCTAATTAGTAACAGTCATTAAAGCGATGGCATGCTGAACCAAATAATGACGTCATATAAGTTTAAAAAAACTCTTGTCATACAAAGAGATCAGTATAATTCGGATGCGGGGCGACAGTTAAATGATTTGAAATACTAATTGATCAAGGTATACCATTAGACGTCACGTGCTAAATTGGAAAATTAAGTGAGCGTGGCTTGTCAGATAAAAATAAAACTCTACTTCTTTGTTCCAAATAATTCACGACAAAGAAACGTTTATCTGTTCCGAAAAATTCACATTTCCACAGAATATTGAACCATACATAGGGACGGTCCGCTTTTTAGGATTCTCTGCATCAGCTTGTACAAGTGAGACTGAGCGGATTGCCAACCAAATGGATCGAGTTTTATTTTAACCTTTTGCTTCAGAGTATTTTCATAAGGAAATACAATATTTTGTGGAAATACTGAGTAACCTTAAGGCTCTTAATGACTGTATTATAATTGCAACAGATACGGACAGCCTACAGAAAAAGGAATTATTTTAACAAACTATGTTACAGCTATGGAAAAGACACTTGTTCAATCATCTGCAAACCATTAAATATATTATGTAGATGAACGAGAGAAAGAAATAAATCTCCCATTTTCCTATGTTAGGATTTTGGGTGGCACTTCCTTCATTTGTACCCATTCGGAAGAGGAAGAGGAAGAGGAACTAAAAAGAGTCTCTTGAATAGACAAATAACCGTCATTCTTAAATCAAAACTAAAATTATTAACGAAAGGGGAGAATTCTTAGATGTAGTAATACAAGGGAAATAATCTTACATAGGGAATAGTCAGGATACTGGGAACATTGGTAAAGGAAATATATATAGATAGATAGATATATGCAAACAGACGAAAAGAGACAAGTAGATACTTTGATAAATGGATGGTTAGATAGATGCGGTTGAATTCATTCATATTACCCCTCACAATGCCTTGTTAAAATAAAACCGAAGAGGTTCGAGAAGTAAATATATTGATACGACGGTTTGCTACGGTTCTTTTAGTCATAACATATTCTGGGTTCGCCTGGTTGGTACTGACTTGAGGTGAAATGAATGTAATATTTTCATTGTGGTGTTTGTATTGATATTTCGGAACAATAAAAGGCTAGAATAACAGAGGAGATTATAGAGAACAACGAAGAAATATGTACTATTTATGACTATGTTTTACTTTTTATTGTGTTCTCTTATTTCCTGTTTCTAATACTCATAAGATCACAGTGACATTGACATACACATTAATAATTTTCCTTCATGACCATATATATTTACTATACGACATAAGCAAACAAGATTTTTAAAAAATACACAATGTTTCATGTATACTTTAAGAAGCAACTACCTCAGCATACGTGTTTTATAAACTAAATTTGATAAAATGAAGATTATGTTTTTATAACATCAAAGCATAATCCCTTTTGGTGGAGAATTGTACTAACCCTATTTATACAATCTCTATAAAATAAAACCTTCAAATAAAAATCCGAAATTTTAGACAAACCCGAACTTTTGTATAAATCAAAATCTGGGCAAATCCGAATTTTGGTATTATAATTACATAACCCTTTCAGAGATGGTTTTAACTGGATACAATTAGTCATGACTGATACAAATTTAGATTTAGACTTTTGAAATGTTGGTATTAAAGGAGAAAGACGGTTCTGGCTTCAATGCTGTCAGTCTCTCGTCTGCTACGACGGGGGCCTTATTTATAATCTCTGTACCCTTGCTGAACATCGGATGTTTACATTAACATAAACAACGGGGACACTCGAGTTTATCCGATCCGGGTTAGAAACGGGAACGATACCACCTCGCGATCAGCAGCATATAATGCCGAGAACAATGGCGCCATTACAAACCTATCGGAACACGTTCCGGGAGGCAATATTTGATTAAAATACAATGTAGACAAGTAAAGCAACATAAAATACAGTCATCTAGTAATACATAAGTATCTAACACTCGAAACATGGTGACCAGTTGAAATATTTATCAGAATGGATGGAATGGGTGTCGGTCGATCTTTATTCAAAGCCGACATGTGCTTTCAACGAGGGACCGTCTCAAGGCATCGTAATCATTGGAAACAAGTACGCAACATTTTAAATAATTGTACTCAACATATAGATAAAATCAAATTGTGAGACTGGCATGGCAATATATATATATATATATATATATATATATATATATATATATATATATATATATATATATATATATATATATATATATATATATATATATATATATATATATATATATATATATATATATATATATATATATATATATATATATATATGCACATTTTTTTTTTCTCCGTTAGCTTTGCATTGTCAGAATCGTTCAGTATTTTACGATATTGAACTCGCGTGCAATTGAGATTGAACTCTGGTGAATAAAAGACCTACTTTCTATTGTAACCAAACAATGGACGCAGACGCCAGTACGTTTGACTTATTTTATTTGTCTGTGGATGAAGTAAACCAACTGAATGAACTAAAGCAGATGTTTCGTGGACTGCCACATACCAGCTGCTTCTCTATAAAATACACGTGTATAGAATAAAATGATCCCAAACAAGACATTCATATCCTGGCTAAAAAGCTTTCTCCTATTTGGACATACGCCTTTGAATTTATAGGTGACAGGAGGGTCCACCGACAAAGGAGAATTTAGATAAAACATTGCAAACTCTTCAGTTATTTTCATAGAAATCAACGAGGGGATACATTGTGTTTCTTTATACAAGTATGCCAGGACATACTGTAAAAAGCAATATTATTCCAACTTTGTTGATACGTCTTACGTTGTAGGACTATGAAAACATTATCATACAGGCCCTCCTATCTACTACAGTAGAACTGAATTATATATTCCCTTCACAATTTCCATGTATAAAACCATACTCCGTAGTTGGAAACGTTCAGGATAATTTGGAAAAATATAGCCATCAACGACGAGTGCAGTTTTTAGGAGACCGAGCAGCCTAACATAAATGAGCTACAGGTGTTGAGTTACCACAAGTATATGTCCTATACATAATGGCCCATGCATCTGGATAGTGACTGTCGTTTTGGAGAAAGAAAACGTTTCGTGGAATTCCAGTATATAAAATTTTAAATAAAGATTTTTATTTGCATTAAATCGTTTGTGTATTTTGTGCTTTTATTTTATATAGCACGTAAATAAAAAAGGTACTGTGTTTCAAAACACTTCATATTTCCTTTCATAATAAAGCTCCGTATCATGTGAATATCATGCTTGAAATACATAAATCATCTGAAGATTATCCTGCTATTATGCATATGTAAAGGAAAATGAATCTCTGAAGTTTGTTACAGATGTTCCCTGAGACATGTGACTGTTTAAAAACATAAAAAGAGCACATGTTAAAGTGCTGCAAACTAACTTTAAAATATATGTGCAAATTTAATATTTATTGACCCTTCTTTACTGTTCTCATTTTTATAGTTAATTTAATATCCTTGTACATTTATTATTTGTCATTTGTTTTTATTTAAGTATAAAAACATTTATGTCAAATACATTCCAGGCAATACTATAAATATGGCTTTTCATCTTGATCATGACCACAAGGAAACTGGATCAACAAGAGGTGATGTTCCCTCCCCACCCAAACAGACTAAGATTGATGAACACTTCAAGAAGCCAACATAGAGGATGTCAGCTACAAAGCAGAAAAAATTGATGACTCACTGTTGAAATTCATTGTATTCCACTGATCCTCGTTAACCATAAATATTTTAGAAACATTGTGATGCTTTTTAATCCAAAATATGTTTTGAATGATAAAACTATACATTACTAATATTTATTTAAATTGACATTGACAAAACAAAATGGTAATAGTCCACGTTATTCTAGACGTCAACAATGCAAGGTGTTGAATTATGAATTTTCATACTTAAATTACGCAATGTTTCATTAAATAGAATGCTGTTCTAATTAAACGTTACATAAATTCATTTTTTCACTATATGTAGGCATAACCAATATGCCAAATACACGTATGTTCTGTCTTCGTTAACTACCATAACTAAATGTTTCAATTTCTAGATTTTCAAGAATGAAAATACCAGTTCGTAAATCAGTGTCATCTAAGCTAGCTGAGAAGAAATACAAGGCTGATAAATAAAGAAAAAGAGGAACTACATGATGTACTTGATATCGTTGTAACTCATTATGCATGGACTCCATTAAACACAGAAAGTTATAGTACCATGACTGCACATATTTTTCTTTTATTTCCAAAAATTGGGAATTGAAAAGTGTTGTGTTAGAAACCCTAAAATCTGAAGCTAGTCAGACAAAAGAAAGCATAAAAGAAAACATGTTGGCCACTGACTGGCAATGGAGTCATCAAACACCAACCGGGGTCATTGATAATAAGTCAGTTTTGATTTACTTTAGTGGACTAGATTTGGTTGTTATGGTCACTGAATCAACCTTATTGTGAAAAAGCTTTAGCTATACCAAAACTGTCACGAATCGTTGCAAAGGGGCGCAAACATGTGACCTTGTTCCATCAAAGCACAAGCATAAATACTTTGCTAATTAGTAACCACCAGTTACTACTTGACGCATGCGATAGAAGACACAAGCTCAAGATGGATGTTCCAACTAGATGGAATAGTACTCAGGACATGATTGAAAGACTGCTTGAGCAGACACCTGCTATTATTGCTATTGTCTGTGACCCAAAATTAAGTAAATCAGCAGCTTCAGCATTGAATGACTATGTCATTTGACGAACAAGCATTAGTTTAAAAACTTGTGGAAGTTCTTTCACCGCTCCTGAATGAAACAAACAGTGTTTACAGAGACAAATCACCAAACCCTGCATAAAGTGATCCCAATACTTCTTAAACTTGCCAGATGTGTAGCCACCAATGTTAATGATCTACTACTTCCAATTGCCAAACTTAAAGATGTAATGAGACAAGAACTTGACAATATAACACAGGACAAAGATCTAGGCCTGTTAGGCTGTTTATTGATGCCATCTATGGAGGATCTTGAGTTTCTACCTGACAGTGAGCAAACAGATGGACATGCTCTGCTTTTGAAGGTTGCTCTTGATATGGCTGATGTCCGAGTAAATGTCAAAGTGGAGCCAGAGACTAGTAATGGACAGCTTTCAGTTCAGACACATTGCCACCCCGAACGATAGTACCATTACTGCTAATTGTCATATATGACAAAAATAAAAGTGTGGTTACACCTGGTTCACCAAAAAAAAAAAAAAATAAAGCAATGATCAATGTTGACATGGATGATTGGTTACGAGATGTTGTTTGCCCTTGTGAAAGTCAAAAGCCAATAATATATGTCATCCACCAGAAGGTTTCTAGATATCTAGTTGCTGCTCCATCTGATACCAATCTTACAATGTTATAGTGGTGGAAACAAAACTGCCAGTTCTACCCTCGTCTTATCTTAACAGCTCAGAAGTACGTACTTTTTCAGGCATCATCGGTATCCAGCGAGAGAGTATTTAGTCTGGCTGTACATCTATCTATCTATCTATCTATCTATCTATCTATCTATCTATCTATCTATCTAGATTATTTCCCTTTACGCACATTTGTGCGTCAGGGACGCACACTAGAGAAAATTGACGCACACATTTTGTTGCCGTGCGTTTTTTTGACGCAAGGGATTGGCATAATGCGATAACAATTTATTTAATATCCAATGCTTTGGATGAGGGATGGCATCGTATATACTTCGAGCATAGGTATAGTCTGGTTCCCTGTTTCGTATGCTCCCTGCGTTGCACTCCGCTATATGGAGCATACGAAACAGGGAACCAGACTAGCATAGGCAATGTTATGACAGAATAGCTTCCCCTAATCTCGCGAGCTCTCACGCGATTTCCATCGCGCTCAGCAAGATATTGTCCAGATGTTTAACCTCAATGCTTGTTGCACTAAAATGTGATCTCAAGATTAAAACAGTGTGCACTAAGAAGCATTAGCCAAGAAAGTGAAAGAAGCAGAACACAAAAAAGTAACTGTGTATCTAAATTAAATGCCAAATGGAGAGAAAAATTCCCTTGACTGGAATACAGACCATCCATTTGGATTACCGGTGTGACTTCTGATTACTTGATTGCGAAGACTGCAAAAGTGAATAATTCTTTCGTGACAGGATTGAGAATTTAACAAATCTGCCCTTGTTTGCCAAAAGATATCTAGAGAACACATTATCACCCAAGACATTCACAACAAAGAAATCGGTAAACTTGCAGAGACAAATGCGTTATTTGGATTACACAGTCAGGGGGTCATTGCAGATTTTTTTGGTTTTTAATTTTGCTGCAAGAAAAGAAAGATCTAAATGTTCAAGTGTAACTTAAAGGTCACCGGCCATACTCCAACATTTTCCTATTTATATCAGATTTGCATTACATGATTAAAAATAGTTATACTGCACACAAAAAAATATTTTTTTTTTATCAAGTGTAAAGAAGAAATAATTTAATTGCTCGAAATAGAAGCATACAACGCTGTTACTTCCCCTTAGTTACGATTTCCCACCTATAGAGGACGCAACCGGAAATGACGTATATTTATCCCTGCAAGACGAAGTACACGCTTCTTGTTGTCGAAAAATAAAACACTATAAACTATGGATAGGGAATATTTTAGATGAAACTAATGAAAACTAATTTACTGTTCAGCCTTATATCGGTATGCGTGCACGACGCACTAGATTGTGTCGCTTTCAAAACTGTTCCATTGTTTCAATTTGTTTTGAAAATTCCTGTTAATACAGGTAAAAAGAATCAATGCTGGCTTCCCTGTGTCGGCAGACTTTATAAAAAAAGATGAAAGAAATCGGCACACTTAAAGAATCCAAAAGAACCAAACTTGACTTCCTTTTGTCGGCCGACTTAAGAAGAAAAAAATCGGCACCCTAAAAGGATACCAAAGTCAATTTTCCGGGGCTGGTTTGCATTGTAATAAAATAACCTATGTATTTGATATCCTGTCGATAAGATTAAACAATGAGTTTATTGCTCGATGCCAGTTGTGTTAATCACCAGGGCTTCTATTTGTTTGCCATATGTAATCATAATTGATGTCTGCAGGGCAAATATTATACACAATAATAACTTGCTTTAATAATACGTTTGGAACCCATGCTAGCAAAAAGATTATCATTTGCACTCACAGTGAATGTATTTTGAAATAATGATTTTTTTTTTAATTATTTGCGAGAGACCGATTAATAGTTAACCTGGATACAGTACAATCTGGGTCAGTTTGCAATAAGTAACTTATCATGCGTAAATGGCAGGTGCCTTCAAACAATCGGGTGATACTTTCGTCTCATTTGCGATTTTGTTATTTGACATAAGCGATACACACACAGTACACTAAGGATGCATACGCAAGCCAGCATCCGCTACATATACGGAGTTTGTGGATATATATTTTTTAAAAATAATTTTCGCATGATGAAAAAAGAAGGAATATATGATAACAATGAAAGGTTAATTTCTTTCATTTTATTTTCAAACAATTCTATGTTTATCAGTTTATTTTGTACCGTAAGTGTGTGTGTGTGTGGGGGGTGGAGGGTGGGGTGTGTGGGTGGGGGCACAAATTAAACACAAAATGATTTCTTTTCTAATTTGTACGGAATAATAGAACCAACATGATTAACGATATTGACCAGTAATGACAAGCTTTCAATTTACGCGCGCAAACACTAAGACAACTTGAAAAATAAAAAGAAACAATAAAATTAACTGGTAAGAGCTTCATATTGCAGCAACTAAATACTGACAAAATGCTCAACGTTATTCTCTCTCTCTGTCTCTCTCTGTCTCTCTCTCTCTCTCTCTCTCTCTCATGTGTAATCTAGTATGTATTATATGCAGCTGTTTCACAACTTGAAGCCTAAAATTAAATATATTTGTTATAATATCTCATGTACACTACCCTTAGCAAAACGTATACGTATTATGAAGTATAGTATCTGTTACGTATTTTTGTTTTATAAATGATTATTGATAATTTGACTGGAAGACTTAAATTGAGAATGTCGTTGTGCAGATGCATATATTTGTTAGCATAAAAAATGTACATAAAAATTTTAATTAGAACAATCAATATATGTCAGTTTGTGTTTTCTCTCATAAATATGTACGTTACGAAGTATGATTATTTTCTTTCAAAGAATATCAAAATAGTTTGTTTAAATTTAGTTTTTTCCCCCCTTAAAACCTATCTTACATAACATCTACTTTTTGTTGAAGAAGAAGAACGTACAAACTATTGTTAAGTTTGGCCGAACTGTATTTCGAGTTGGGCCGAATTGTCTTTGGGCCAAATTCACTATAATCCGGCATAAATTATACAACTTTCCCATCCCTCCCCTATTCGATCCCACAGATTAAATACACTTTTTTCTGGCAAACATGGTTTTTCGGAAAAAGAAAGAACGCTTTTTCCCCCATCATCACTCTTTGGTTACATCCGTATGCAACACAGTGCACCATACTTGCTGTATAAAAGCACGATCGTACGCTATATCATATAGACATTTACGTGGGGAAATTAAGCACTTGAATGGCTAGGTTGAATAGAAGGGATAAATGTACGTCATATCCGGTTTTGGCACGCGGAAACTACCGACTGTTTACGGAGATTGCCGAATAATTTTTTAATTTTATACAGCGGAGTTTTAAGTCTAATTAAACATTTTTATGGTGTGCATACATCACCGATGCGTTTTGTTTATGACTATAATAATATCACACGTTTGTACAATATAGGTGGCCGGTGACCTTTAATAAAGAGAAGATGAATCATTAGTTTTTTTGATTTTTGGATAAATATGTTTTAGGATGAAGTACAACGAAACCGATGATAGTACACATTTTATGACAGGCAGCAAATTGACTGCCATTTGGTTAAAAAAGATTTATTAGGCTTTTTCTATTGGCTTATAAATAATGTGCTGGTCTATAATATTGCTACAAAGAGATTATAAGGAGACTGTTAAAAGTACGACTTTAAACTAAAAGAACAATGAACTAATACAATTCTTCTTTGAATGGACAATGCATTTGTGTTAATTATGTGTGTTGTTTTTTTTTGTATTTTGAGAGAGAGAGAGAGAGAGAGAGAGAGAGAGAGAATTGCAATTTGCAATATCCTATTTCAAGCTGAAATAATTTGTCAGTACATTTTTGACCCCACACATTTCTTATTTGACCCCCAGTTGTGACACCAAGGTTTTTGTTTAACCCTCAACTTTACACCCCTGGGGGATACACTGATCTGATAGATAGATAGATAGATAGATAGATAGATAGATAGATAGATAGATAGATAGATAAGATAGATAGATAGATAGATAGATAGATAGATAGATAGATAGATAGATAGATAGATAGATAGGTAGGTAGGTAGGTAGGTAGGTAGATAGACAGATAATAATAATAATAATAATAAGGATTTTGTATAGCGCCTAATCTTTAGAAACTCTAAGCGTTTTACAACATTAGACAACACCTATAACATTAAAAACATATATCATGATATGATAAAAAAAACAACACCATGAAAGTAGGAAATATAAAACATGCTGAAAATATTTAATGTAGGAAATATGTTTGGGTCTTTAAGTTTATTCTTGCAGTCGAAATAGGTACGTTTTAAGAGCACCCTTGAATGGGATCACTGTGTCGTTGTGTCTAAGTTCAGTGGGCAATTCGTTCCATGTTGCTTGACCCCGGTATGCAAAAGAACGTTGTCCATATGACTTCGTCTCAAAGTGGGAATAATGAGTATACGATTGTCAGAATAGGAGCGTAAGTATATTGCTGGTGTGTACACATGGGTGAGGTCCGATAGGTATGTTGGACTGGAGTCCGTCAGTGAAACGTAGCACAGAGAACACATTTTGTGTTTGATTCTGGATCGAATGGATAGCCAGTGTAGAGCAAAGAGCAGCGGGAAGGTGTGCTCTTATCGTGGTACTCTAAGGATTATCTGAACAGCTGTGTTTTGAGCTTTTTGAAGTTTCTGGGTAGATATTGAGAGGAACCAGACATAACTGAGTTACAATAGTCCAGTCTTGAAAGTACTAATGAACACACAAGTGTTTTAGTGATATCAACTGAAAGATATTTGCGAATGGAACTGATGCGTCTCAGCTCAAGATATGCAGCCTTGCATATGTTCATGACATGTTGGTGGAATGTGAGAGTACTGTACTGACTGTGCGAATTTAATGTTTGTGTTGCTGATATTTATTGTTTGAGCTAAAGGATGTGAATGAGAAAGTCTTTTTGTCTTGTGATCAGACTTGCCTCAGTTTTATCATCATTCATCTGCAGCTTGTTACGTGTCATCCATGATTTCACATCAGAACAACACCTCTCTACACCTTGGATGGTAGCATCAACTTCAGTAGGGTGGTTAGATTTGTATATTTGGGTATCATCAGCGTACAATTGGTGCGACACTGGATCATGACCTATGACACTTGAGAGCGGCTGAGTGTATAGAATGAAGAGAACAGGTCCTATAACAGATCTCTGTGAAACACCACAACATAGATCAAATGGGTTAAAGCGTATTCCATTTGAGGACACAATTTGTGTCCTGTTGAGTAGGACTTGAACCACAGTAAGACTGTATCATGAATGCCAAATGCATGCTGGAGACGGTGAAGTAATATATTATGTCCTAATGTGTCCAATGCAGCAGACAAATCAAGGAGGGTGAGCACTGTTATCTTTCCACTATCCAAAGCAGAGAGAATGTCATTAACTACTTTTAGAAGAGAATGATATATGCATGGATGGGCGGGAGGGCGGACGGACGGACGGGCCGGCTGAATAAGCACACACTGATATATATATGGACGTGCAGACAGACAGACAGACAGATAGATAGATAGATAGATAGATAGATAGATAGATAGACTGACGGAAAGAAATCAGTCTTTATTTAACATTAACACAAATATATTATTTATTTATTTAATAGACAAGGAATGTGCCAAAATTTTCAACAGTTGTCCAGAACTAATACACGGTATTTCTGAAAAAGATACGAATTGGAATGGTAGATTTCATTTAAAAAGTAAAATTAGGACAAAACATACATTTCGGTTGCGTTATATTAATATCATCTTAAGCAGGGTTCACATCAGGAAATATTTTGACGTAAAATGTTTGTTAATTTTCTTGTTATAATGTATGTATCAATAGTGTTAATACAGTCGTCCGTGTAAATTGTATACGATGTTATTCTATCGATGACTTCGTCACATCCCATCAACCAATAACTTCCTTTCAATTCTCAGATGACCAATAACTTATGAGCGTAAAGAAAATATAGAGTAAAAATAACTGCCTTACTAGTAAATTGTATTGGTATACTAGATCCTTACTAGTAAATTATATTGGTATACTAGAATCTTAATAGTAAATTATATTGGTTTAATAAAAACTTACTAGTAAATTATATGGGTACGCTGTAGCCTTACTAGTGAGCTATATTAGTACACTAAAGCCTTACAAATAAGTTATATCGGTATACTGTAGCCTTACTAGTAAATTATATTGGTACACTAAATCCTTACTAATTAATTATATTGACATATAAAAGCATTATTAGTAACTTATGCTGGTATGCTAGAGCCTTCGAAAGTAAACAGATTGCACTGGTGTAAATGATAAATCACCAATGAATGCAACATATAAATATTTTCAATACAAAAACATCGGTAGCATTTCATGATAGTAAACACTATATAAATACTATACAAATGCTATAATAAACACCATATAAATGCTACATAAACACCATATAAATGCTACATAAACACTATATAAATGCTATGTAAACACTATATAAATGCTATGTAAACACTATATAAATGCTACATAAACACCATATAAATGCTACATAAATACTATATAAATGATATGTAAACACTGTATAAATGCTATGTAAACACTGTATAAATGCAATGTAAACACTATATAAATGCTATGTAAACACCATATAATGCTACATAAACACCATATAAATGCTACATAAATACTATATAAATGATATGTAAACACTGTACAAATGCAATGTAAACACTATATAAATGCTATATAAATGCTGTATAAGTACGACATAAATGTTAGAAAGATACTATGTGTACACTATATCAATGCTATATGCGTTTTAACCACAAACCAGACAGAATTGGTGTCCTAAACAATTATAATGAAAATTCTAATAAAACTTTAAAATTATTACTATCTAATTTCAAGTTAATTGACTCGTTTCGAAAATTAAACTCTTCACATAAGATAAATACATGGTATGGGAATACGCACGACCATTACTTAACAACATTAGCTAGCAGATTTAATAGATTTTTGTCTCTAAGAGAATTTTCTAACTAATACGACGATGTCCCCATATCTATTACAAGTAATTCATACGGCTATTGTTACCGGAAAGGTAATACCTCACATTTAAACCATACCATATTAAAAACTCTAATTACAGATATTATCAATAAAAAATTAGAATTTTGGAATATTTTAAAACCTAAAGTTAAAGATGAACTTATTAATTAATCTAGGCAACTTTCCAAACTTAGATTTTTGGAAATCAAATTACTGAAACAAGACTACCATCTGTTACGACGGACGTATTACACCACTAATAACGAGGAACTCCACCTGCAATAAAAACATTACGATGACCATTAAAAATATGCAATTTGATATGCATAAAGTTTCCGTTATTAGGACTATAACTTAAATTTTAGATTAAAACGAACACGCAAGCATCTTTTATGTCAATTAGAAAATGAAAACGGTTCTTGGACAAGCATTAACGAGATTCAACACAGTAATGTGACATACATTTTTTGTCCCGATAATGTACACTCTTTCGAAACGTTCTATTCGAACTTATTTACGGCCAAAGAAATTGACCAAAATGTACTAGATGAATATTTTGAAGTGGTTTACCTCAGTTATCCGCAGAGCATAACGACATTCTTATGGGACATACAGCCAAAGAAGATATTCCAAAACCACTAAACTATGATGGATTCCAATATATCCCAGGGATGGATTGACTAAAGAGTTTTAAGCCACATTTTAAAAAAAAAATATGTATTGCTTTGTTATTTGGGTGTGGGGTCCTTTGGGTTTGTTTTATATTTAAGGTGAGATGTTAGTTCAATTATACATTCTGAATTTTTAATCAATCACTTTCATGGATTCACAAAATTTATCGTATATTATGCTGTTATGTAAGACCCGTCAACATTTAAATAAATATGATTAATTTTAGGCTAATCTCCCTTTTAATATTGCATTATTAGCTCGTATCGAAAATCGTCACTAATTGCCTAGGAAATGTTTTGACCAAAATTATACACATGGATTAAATATGTGGAGTTAAAGGTCGTTCAAGTTAGATATATTATTGATTATCGATCTTTTACAATGATCTAAGCTCTTCAGTTTTAGTCAATAAGTTTATTTTCACTCCCAATGTTCAATTGCGGACATTATGTATAGCGATCTTAACATGAGCAGAAAAATAATTATCAATGTTAAAGAACCAAAATGAGACGATGATGTGGCAACAAAAAAGTATATGAAAAGCAATGACGGCACGATCAGAACTGAGATCAGTAAATGCGTTGCTAAAACCGGTGATGCAATGACTGGTCCTCTCATTATGACTAATAATAAAATTACTGATCTTAGAGAACCAGAATCAAACAAGCTACAACGAAGAAATACGTCGATAATAGCAAGATTCCAATGACGATCTCGTTAATAACAATTAATGGTGGTATGACCACATTTAGATCTGAGTATTCTAATCATGTGACCCTGTTAAAAAATTCCCTAGAAACATAAATAGAACCATTAATGAATGTTTTGGGGAGTCCAGCAGTCATCGAAATTAAGCTCTCTGATATCAAAATGATTACCGATGGTGTATTTCATCGTAACCCAATCAACGCTGTGTATACAGTAGCGTCATGGATCGGCAGTATGAACACAACTCAATAAATCCATCAAATAGATCGCTGAGGTTACTGGTGCGTACATGTTCTCAGTACTCAGCTTTACAACATTTACAATATCTATCACAATTTACTGCGTTATCCAGTTAGTGAGTCTTCTGGATCTGTGTTAGTGATAATGGAGCAAAAACTACGATGAAACATATCTGGTGGAACCCAAAGAAAAAGGCCTCGGTGTGTTGTATTATTGGTGTATTGAATTCGTCGCCGATATACCACCTACTTAAAATGTTAGCAATCTATATAATGAACCAATTACCGAAATATCGACACCTGACTATAGTGTCGATATATATCATTCGTCGATCCGAGCTGTGTTAGATTGGCCAGATATAGCACCTGTTGATTAAGGACAACCACGCCTTCAACGATGTGATTATGTTTCAGACAAACTTGCATTTACAAAATATCCAGAATATAGAAATCTTAAGGCATGGTAGGACGTACCACACAATATAACTTTCCATGTTGATGGTAACAAATTACATCGAATGGACATTCTATGATGTAATTTTAGCTGAAGAAATCCTAAAGCAAAAAACTAAAGATGGAAGTTCCAGTGTAGCGCTGGCTAAAGAAATAACGCAAGAATATAAACGTGTACGTGACTAATTACAACGATTAGTTCACCAGTACAAACGCGAGTTTCAAAATGATAATCTTAAACAAAGAAACAATAGAACTATACAACATCTGAACCAAATAAAATCTGACGATGACGATTTCATGAATATGTGATAAAGACACAAATTCATAAAGGTCACAAAATGAGAATAGACCTTATAAATGACCGCAATCCACTTTATCAAGATAACACATGTAAGGATAATTGTCATGCATACGTTTGATATCACAGAGGCAAATCTGCCAACTGTTAAAATGTGATGGCTTAACGTGGATGGGTTGACGAAAATTGTCAGTGATATCACTGATGAATATTTTCCAAATATACTAGAATCACGGAGAATCGACGGCGGTGGTTGTCATATATCACCAGGTGTTGTCAATATCGCATGAACGATCACAGTCGATTTGGTGTGTGATGCGATCGATGGCAGCTACCAGACCCAGTATGGGCCTGGAGTAGACCTTGAAAGATCCAGGCAGGCATAGCAGGGATATAATCTCTACTCATTTACTCCTGAAGTTACACCTGGAATTTAATTGCGTCAGTACATGTTAATCTGGTTTATCTGCGATGTCATAATCATCTATTGTCACGGTTACATTTCAGACTTACTGACCAGCACGGACACCATCTTGATTTAGGAGATGAATCTTTGACGATAAGTTGACTATGAGATCCTGACAATATATAGGGAGCAAAAAAATCCCGCTCGGGTATTCATCCCGAAATGGCAAAATAAGGTTAAGATTTCATTGGGCCCATATAACCATTTCTAGACCTGATGGAGGTCTCCTATCGGAATTAGGCAATTCGGGACATTTCCTAAAAATCAAGCATGTATGTCCCGAACTGACACGTGAAATTTTAGTTGACCATCGATCCGGTCGGAATTCTGGACCCGACTGATTTTTGTGAAATCTCCTAAAATCACAATAAATATTATATACTGAATCAGATTCAGATTCTGAATAAAAATTTTAATCTGAATAAAAATAAATATTATAATCAGAATAAAAATAAATATTATAATCAGAATAAAATTAAATGTTATAATCAGAATAAAATTAAATGTTATAATCAGAATAAAAATAAATATTATAATCAGAATAATCAGAATAAAAATAAATATTATAATCAGAATAAAAATAAATATTATAATCAGAATAAAAATAAATATTATAATCAGAATAATCATAATAAAAATAAATATTATAATCAGAATAAAAATAAATATTATAATCAGAATAAAAATAAATATTATAATCAGAATAAAAATAAATATTATAATCAGAATAAAAATAAATATTGTAATCAGAATAAAAATAAATATTATAATCAGAATAAAAATAAATATTATAATCAGAATAAAAATAAATATTATAATCAGAATAAAAATAAATATTATAATCAGAATAAAAATAAATATTATAATCAGAATAATCATAATAAAAATAAATATTATAATCAGAATAAAAATAAATATTATAATCAGAATAAAAATAAATATTATAATCAGAATAAAAATAAATATTATAATCAGAATAAAAATAAATATTGTAATCAGAATTACAATGTATTTTATAATCAGAATCAGAACCGGAATCTGAATCTAAATCAGAATCAGAATTAAATATTATGATCAGATTTAAATTGGAACCCTGATATAATCCCTGACATAATTGGGGGGGGGGGGGGCGGAAGGCGGTTACAATAATCAAAACGCGCGTTATTATTAGGTGTTACAATTTTCACTTTCACTTTCACAATCCGATTATTTATAATTGTACATAATTTGTTCAACTGTCTTACACGCACACAGACATTCCTTTCTGTTTCATATTCTGGAGACAACTTTCATCTAATTTTCTCAATTGCCTGTGCGAGTGGAACGAATTGCCGGACGTTTTTATCATCACATGCATAAAATAACGATTGTTTCATTGCCTGTTGAAGTAATTTGGGAAACCTGTATTCGGTTGCGAGTGTGTATCTTTCTTCAGATTTTCATTCTTGTAATATTTCAAAATCATTTATGATTTTTTTCAGGATTAAGTTGATCAGAAAGTTTTAGACATGAGGTATGGTCATGTAATTTTGTAACCGCAGACATAATCGCATTCATATTTTCGTGATTCATTATATAAAAATTTTTTTACTTTAATAACATATTGTTTTAAGTAGCGAAAATATACAGTCCATTCTTGGGGTTATCTACCTTCACCCACTCTGGTGTTTTCCAGAGTGAGATATTGAAATATTATGTTTGTTTATATTTCTTTGACAATGCTGAGTAGGTTATATTATCTGCGATATGGCTTACCGAACGCCAGGCGAATATCAAAATATTTACTAGCCTCATTCATTGATGGAAATGTTATTTCTACGCCAGTCTGTATATTTACAGATTTAACTTGTCTTGGATGCGTATTATTTTTTTCAGTATTTCCCCGTGCAGAATTCTGACTGTGTAATAGCCTGAAGATTATTCAAAGAATTTTCAAGTTTTTGGCCGTTAATGTGATCAATCACAAAACCATCTTTGAACGGGTTTTTAAAAGATTCATACACAAATCTGTAACAGCGATACTTTCTTTCCCTTACAGCGATAATGAAATAACCAGCATTAGTGACAAAACCGCCTGGTCTTTTGAGGGGGTAGTTTCTAATCACACCAGCACGCGAATCTTCATAATTCTTGATGACCAGATGCGTTACAAATTCTTCGGCGTTATTTCCTTGCTCCATTTATATAGCGTATATCACTTGTCTAAATTACTGCTGCTAGAACAAATATTTAGGATGCTGCTAGCCCGAAAATCTAGCGAGATAGCCTCGAGAGTTTTAAAAAGAAGATTCAACGCCATCATTTTGTTTATCATAATACTGTTTAAAAACTCTGTATTTTCTACCTCCACAGGTTACGCACACTTGCGTTGTCCCCCTGACCCGCTTGTTAAATTTCAGACATGGCTTTGGTCCTAGACTCACTTGTCGCACATTCTACAGGTAGTATGCACATAAATCCGTTACACAAGTCAAATATAACGAGATGTAGATCCAATAATCAACCACTTGTAACTACTCTTTGCTTGAATCATTGTATATTAGAAATTGAAGTTTAATTTAAATATATATTCTCCTTAATTATTTGATGACGGAATTTACAGGATTATCTGCAATCAAGCCCTCTCAAGCAAAGATTCGATCTTGAGAGAATAACCCCTGACTTGCCGAGGCGAGCTCTCGTTGATATTGATTTGACTAATACGACTTTGATCAATCGTATCCGTGAAGCCAAGAGAGAGAGAGTTTCGCAACGATGGCACAGCTTATGTGGGGTCAACATTCAGAATTAGGCAAGACGATAAAACCCAAATTGATGCTACACTGAATGACCAGCGAGCAAGGACAATCATTAATTATCTTGAACAAATATACCTTTTTAGAATAAAATTTATCATAGCGGCAGACGCCGCCGACATAACAAAGATCATCTGAGACAAACGTGACCCTGTTCGAGAATCACACCGCACAGGGAATGTTGTCACATTAGGTAAAAATTCCAAACCAGGAATACTGACGGGTATCAACAAGCTATTATGAGCGAGCATACCAAGTGACGGCAGTTGTTTATGAATTATATCTGCTGAATGACAAACCTAGCGTTGATGATCTTCGACCAATGAAAGTTTCGACCTTGAATTGCGTTGATGAAAAGAGTTATAGAACATTTCACAAACGCGATACATGGAAATGCTTTAACGGATCTGAGACGCAAAATAATAAATGAATGGGCCGGGCGCGTTAAAAAAATGGAGCTACGATCAGAGACGCTGCTGAGTTGGAAAAGAAATCAAACTTTCCAATAAGGGTGAAGACACTAACTAGTATAAATCAAAATGAGCTTTGATACAGATTGTTGATCATAACGCTCACGCGTAGACGTTGGACATAACATTATCTTTACGAACTCAGACTGTTAAATTTTATGACGTTGATGTATTCGATTTTATCAGAAATATCAGTAATGGTGACCCTGTTTCCGTGTGCTTGCTTCAGAGTTTCGAATGTAGAAATTATGATCAGTTTGTATGGACTAATGGATATATTTATCGTACAGACTGTCTTATTTCAGAGATGATGAAGATTGCATTGCGATACACGAACAATGTTTTTAAACGATTAATTAGTATTTGCTTCACCGTTCCGTCATTTGCTGTTCACTTACCTCAGGAGGAAAATTCATGGAAGCCAACACGGCTAGAATTTCTTGAAGATATAAAACTATGCTGTGTCGAATACACGGCTGATTGTGGAATACCAAATATGATTATAAGGATGTTAT
The DNA here is from genome assembly GCA_028554795.2 of Sinohyriopsis cumingii. Lineage (NCBI taxonomy): Eukaryota > Metazoa > Mollusca > Bivalvia > Unionida > Unionidae > Sinohyriopsis > Sinohyriopsis cumingii. The sequence goes on from CM068828.1 coordinate 141,774,182, forward strand.
TTCAGTTGATATGGCAGCATGGTATCCTGGATGTTTTCTTGGAATGGGAGGGTGTGCTAAGTATTTTAAAAGATTTTGACTTCCAACACACGAGATGACTCGAGTTGCGATCTATGGACCCTTGCCATATTTTGACTTAACTAGATTCGCATATATTGATCATTCGAGTTTGCATCGGAAAATCTTCATCCGGTTGTCGATGTTTGGTTTGGTCGTCATTTCACAAATTTGGTTGGACTCCTATAGTTTTATTACGATATATGCTTGATGCAAAGATATTAATATAGTTAACGGTGAGTGAAGTAATAATATCGTATCGTCCGCAAAAACAAGTCTGGCTGCCAAAAACACACGATGATCTCAGGGCTGACGAAGATGTCGATTACAATATTAAAGACTTTCAAATTAAGCTTGCAAAAGATCTTGGCAGAAAAATAATTGGGAAATTTACACAAGGATGATGATATGATCATATACGACATTGTACAAGATTAATTATCGGTGATACTGAGTTCGATTTCATAATTGCTGATAAAACAGAGAGAAATAAATTTGTAAATCGAAATGTTAACTTATCGGACGGAGCCAAATTAGGAACAATTGTGAGCTACATTGATGGTGATTCACCACAATTCACTGATGTAAGATTTCCGATGGTATCGTATGATTCGATAAACTTAGTATCGATAATAAAAAGATTTCCTGATACCAGGGTTAGAGTTGCCACAGATTCATTGTATCTCAATAAAAATACGCAGGATTGTTAAATGAATTATTGATCGGCGTTGATGCATCATGGAGAATAAAAAGAGAATAAATACTCATTTCTTCTGAATACGCTGAGGAGACATAAAAACAGTCGAATGTCATCAGCACCATCGGTATATGATCCTGTGGCAAGACAAAACACCGTTTATCTCAACGGATCTGGCTGTTCTGGTAATACAACACGATTGATAAATCTGTTTCTGAACCATGGTGTAGGGGGTTATATGTGGTAGTACTAACTCCGACTGACCGGCTTGCCAGAGAGTTGAAAGAAAGAGGTTTAAAATCTCATACGTAGCACAGTTTCTTTCCGTGGAAGGGAAATGCGTGGACACCTGAACGAATGGGTAAGAAATATATTCCTAAGATCATTATCTTCGATGAAATATGCACGGTATCTGTGGACGTACTAAAAATGTTTATTGAATGGGTAATGACTCGGAATACTACTGTTATCATGTGTGGTGATCGCGGTCAATCACCACCTCGAGTCGGTGAATCGCCAAATCACTGGTTAAAAGAAATAGTAGGTTATTATAAGGAAATACTTGATGTTCATAAAACTATTGATGCATGGTTGAAAGAATTCAAGAAGCTAATCAGATTACTGCCGGATAAAATTCAAAGTGACATAATGCGTAAAGTAATTCCAGAAACAATAATCGAGGAGTTTTGGAGTTTGTAGAGGCCTGCTGATTTTATAGCTGCAAGTCGGAAGAAAGTTCGTGATTCACTTCAGCAGATATTATTTATGTTACATAAAGAGAAATTTTCAGATCTACCTGTATCATTGTTATCGTCCAGCATATACAAGTAATCAAAATATTGATGTTGAAATTCCTGGACCCTTGACAGAGTCAATGAAGAAACAAAAACTCGTTCCTAATGATATTGCTGTTGTTCCTGTGGATGTTTTTGAGAGCTCGTTAACGATGGATAAATCTCCATGGACTCTAGGATATGCTATAACAATTCATTCGTCACAGGGATTAACTATTTCGGATACTAATATATGGATTGTCGTTGATCGTATCGAATGGTCAAATTTATCTAATCTAACAGTGTCTAGATCAGAAGAATTTATCAGCTACGGAGGATTATCATAGACTGCGCAATGAATTCGAATCAAACTGAGGAAATCAACGCATCGTTGTTGAACGATATAGTAAGGAAAAAGTTAGCTGTTTGTCAGCGATGTGACACAAAAGCGTGACCATGATCTTGATATTAAATTATCATAACACTGAAGCAGGAACAAAACAATCACTGTATTCGCTGTAACAAAGTAATATTGTGGCAGTATTCCCTTAATGACACACAACAATTTACCGTGGATAAAATTAATAGTAGTCTCGGTCAATCACGTGGAAATGTGATGCTGATCTGTCTTGAGTGTAATCGACTTCGAGGAGTCAGTGCCTTATTGTTAATGAATCACCCTTTACAAAAGTGAAGGCGGTGGTAATTGTGTATCTTCAGGAATTATTTGTAATTGTTCACGTACAAATCCACTTTGAGGAGCAGTTGAATCTAGTTTGTAGATTGCAGGTGTACTCGTGGATCTAATCACGCTGGACATTTTATGGGTGGTTACACTTCAGACTGGGTCAGTCGCACTTTTTGTACCACCGCCAAGTTCACTAGGTTCATATAAATATCTGACAGTCAATTTACCAAGTACTGGTTGTTTGAAAAAGAGTCATGTCATTGTACTGGTATGCGTTTTTTTTGTGATTGCATTGATGAGTTTCATAGAACTTTCACGAGTAATTTCATTATTTAATTTAACTATCACACTTGGCAGCCTTATGTGTGCGATTGACGTATACCAGTTTTAATAGTATCATGTGGTAAAAACAAAATATATGCCTGGTGAATCTCGTTGGGAGTGCCGAAATCAAAATGTGCGTACTGATCTTTTTGAACTAGTGGTAGATAAATTTGCCACATTACCTGTCGTGCTAACCAATCTACAGCAACAGAACATGTGACACCTACCGCATCTGCGAGTTTACTAATCGCTGCTCTACCCCTCCAATATCCTCTTGGGCTATAATAAACTGAGTCCATATAATAGTTATCTATGATTAATTACTGGACCCTAGCACTAGTTTATCTTTCATCGCAGATCTTATAAAAAATTAGCAAGCGATTCTCTGAGAAATATTTTTACTTTAGAGTTTGTATCAACTTCACGTCTGCAATATGTCGTTGTTGCAGATCTGGATTTTATTCCCAACGTCATGACATGGCACGCTTGATCAATCGCGTTTATTGGCTATTCTCCACGTCTTGTTTGATCTTTCTCATCAAGTCGGGCATAAAGTCGGGTTCCAGGACCACAATAATTATATCCAGGAAGATGATTCTCCAGGATACTTAACCCATGGAGTCCCTGGTAATTTTCCCAGTGAAGTAGCGATATTTTCGCCTATTGCATGAGAGACAAATTTGTATTTTTTTGTACCACATTTCATATACTTGCATGTAAGTGCACGCTTTTTATTCCTCGTCGTTATTGTTTTTAATTTACTGGTTTTGGTGTGTGCTCTGCATCAAACACAATATAAATGCATATGTTTTTTATATATTTCTACAACATTAATGTCATTGATTTCTCAGCGACACGAACGCAAGAGTCAGTCAAGCATCATCAAGTGCTACCAAATTCTATCAGAGCAATTATCATAGGTCCATCTGGGTCTGGTAAGACGCAATTGTTGGTTAACCTGATAATGAGATGGCCCAAGTGGAATATGTTGTATGTAGTGGAATCATCTGTAGACTATCAGCGATGCCACAACGTGCTCGAAGATTTTAGTGAAAATGCAACATTGTTGGACGAGGACGGCAATGATATTGATTTTATGACCGACATCAACGATGCGCCTTTAGTAGGCGATCTCAACGGTGGCATCAACAATCTCGTACTATACGATGATGTGATGATAGACAAGCAATCAAATCCAGCTCGGATATTTTACCAAGGCAGACAGAAAAACACCTATAGTATATATGTTACTCAGCGATATAATCAAATACCTAATGTGATCAGAGATAACTGTAATCGTCTGGTTGTCTTTAATGGCGTTGATACCCACACTCTAAGAAACATACACCAGACTTGGTGTTCAAGGGACATGGATATGATTAAGTTTAAAACCTTCTTCTCAAAATTTAAAGCGATTCCTCAAGGATTTATCAAGATAAATTTACATGATCCTCGGTCGCGATATCGCATAGGTCTAGATAAAATTTGTGGTTGCCACCTAACTGCGTCTCGATTGCAGCAGGGAGGGTGACGATCAACAGTGAATATCCCGGGTCGGTAAACGAGGACGCATACAAATTTGACACGCAAGCGTAAAGAGAAATAATAACGAAAATGCGCTAACTCTGTCGAGGCATCTGTTCAGTGCAAACCGGGTAGAGGTCCCGGTTTATCGTTATTGACGTTTGTCTGCTCAATTTTGTAGGAAGTTTTATTTTCAAAAACGGACTGATCTAAAGAGTGGTCTGTTCACCCTCCTTGCTGCTAGAGCTGTACAAAATAATTTTGGAAGGTAAGAAACTTACTTGTGTCATTTAAATACGATGATAAAAGGACAATAAAAAGTATCACGGCATATTGACCTATCAACAGTGGCCCGTCAATTATTATTTATCGCGATTGCTGACCAATCTTAACACAAGCATAATGTGTGGCACTGCGCAATCTCATCTAATGTTTTTTAGTCAGACTTATAAAACTCTTAAATAGAGATGATTCGGACTTCTGGTATATATATTTCTATATCATCCACGATATTTTACACAAACACACTACCACACACACGTGCACACACACATGGGATGCTAGATATGTATTATGAAAATAGTCGATAGTTTGTATAACTTTGTGATGCATGTGTAAACATTTATATGACCATTGAAATAACAATGTTCAAAAATACAAACATAAATGTCTCATTCGTACAGCGTAGTAATACCAAGCAACTGTTGAGAGGAAGTCTTTATTATCGATATAATAATACCAGTAATTGGTGGGAGGGAGCCTTCATTACAGACATAGTAATACCAGTAATTGGTGGAAGGGAGTATTCATTATAATCATGAGAGGGATCATGAATGCAGATGACACAATGTGATTTCATCCTTTCTCACTTTTGACTAAAGAAAGACGAATAATCATCACTTTATATGGATAGATTCGCACTTTTTATCAGAGAGTCTAATAGCCGTGAAAAGTGGATTTAGGGTCTTACCGAGTAACTTTATCCCACGGTAATAGGCGATGACGTGCTCTTATCTTTCATGGTCATCATTGGGAATAAAATGAGAATAAAGATGAGCAGAAAAACTGAAATAATAATAATAATAATAATAACAATAATACACCCTAAAGACATATTATATCGCTCGCTTCCTATTACATACATTTCCCTTTTAAGATCCATGATACAGCAGTCAAAACCACACAACCGTTTTATAGAAAAGGACGCTGAAAAAGATTCTATAGATGAATACGTTTTGTTTCTTTGTTTCTTTCTTGTTTTTGATTTTTATTTGTTTTGTTTTGGTTTGGTTTGGGAGTTTTGTTGTTGTTTTGTTTGGATTTGTTCTTTTTTCAATTATCTTTATCAAATTTAATGTTGTCTTGAATGAGTGGACTTGTGTACATTATTCACGGGCGTCATATATCCTCTAACTGACCATTTTCATTTCTAATCAATCTTACATGTGCGCATGTATACATGATTGTTTTTTCCGTGACTACTTTATTTTTGTACTACTTTATTTCTATTTAAGTCTCCGTATATTAGGTTTGTTAAATTTTAGTGATGATGTTTAGATTATGTATATCCGTTGTTGCGAAGAAAATTCTCAACATAAGTAATTAGCCAATTTCTAGGAACAGACGTCGCAATGTACGGTATTCTCTAGATTTTATTATGATGGCATGATAGCATTCGTAAACTGGACCTTAATTTCTTATTTTAAGTAAATTCATGTAAGCGCAAATTATATCCAAGATATTTCATTATTATATTAGTAATTATAGGCTATTGGTTGCTTAATGAATTTAGAGAATTATTTAAAAGAAACTATGTCGGCTACGAAAAGATAATATTATTTCCGCATGGCTGTCTTTTTTCATATCTTTTTGGTTTAAACCTCTTGTTTTCAGTGTTCTAAGGTGGCTTATCTAGTAAAATTCCTTTTTCTCCTGGATTCGGAGCTACAGCAGTGGTTGTGAGCAATTGCAGTAAGTGTTATATCACTAAAAGTGTGGCCACCGGACAAGTTGAAGTAAACTAGTTTACTAGTTTCCATTCCTGTAGAAATAATCATATAAATCTTTACTGTTAGTTGTCAGCTTATTGCATTTTTCTTAATCAATCCCTGACAAGCATGATCCCTTGCTATATCCAGTGCACTTGAAAGGACTCTTTGTGTGTGTGTGTGTGTGTGTGTGTGTGAGAGAGAGAGAGAGAGAGAGAGAGGGGTTTCTTGATGTCATAGCATAGACAGATTTAAAGAAAAGAAGATTGACTTACGTAAACTTGATGAACCACCTCCTTTACCGGCTCCATGAAACCCAGGGTAGTTATAGCCAAACCCACCAGCCTTTCCATAGCCACTGTAGCCACTGTAGCCACCAGCCTTTCCATAGCCACTAAGGCCACCATAGCCACCAGCCTTTCCATAGCCACTAAGGCCACCATAGCCACCAGCCTTTTCATAGCCACTGTAGCCACCAGCCTTTCCATAGCCACTGTATCCACTATATCCACCATAGCCACTAATGTCACCATAACCACTAATATCACCATAGCCACTGTAGCCACTGTAGCCAAGACCTCTAACAATGGCCAGAAAAGCAACCAGGAAAACGGCAATGATAACCAATGACGACTTCATCTTTGTTCTCTTGTGAGCCGGAAAAGAAACATGTAGGTTTACATCAATAAAACAAACTGAGTGTAGTAATATAAAGTACACAATCTTAAAAAAATCTTAAAATAAAATAATTCAAACTGGCCAATACTTCACTTTTAACAAAGCATTAAAGCAACTCAAAATTCAAATAATTTCTTAGTACCAATACAATAGAAGGAAGCTTTTTTTTAGTAGTTGTTAAAATAGAGGAAACATGTGAACAGCCGCTCTAAATTCTGGTATAGCAGTGCATTTAAAATTAAATTTAAACCAGGAGAATAAATATCATTGGAATCTTGGCATCATAAGCGTTATTCGCGAGAATAAGCAAATTAATAATTAACACCTTTGGTTATATGCTTGCCTTTGACGTTCAATATCTTACCTTATTCAAGGAATGGAAATGATCTCGCCTGTCTGTCAGCTATTATGTCTTCAATTTAATGGAAAAGTAGGAAGCATTATGTAAATTAAGCAACATTTAGTAACGGCCTTAGGTAAGAAATTATAACCAGCAGGAAATGAAGTACTTCCTATAACTCTGGAATGAGAAATTTGTATATATGTATATTTTCTTACCTGTTCTTTTACTTGCATTGCCTATTGAGAGAGAGAGAGAGAGAGAGAGAGAGAAGCCCTAATCTCAGTTCACATGAGCAATGATAGAGAAAAGGCCATTCTAGATATTAGATCTATATCCTAGATTAGTTTAACAAAACTAGTCGTAAAGAAAACGTGACCATCGTAATGATCACCCAACAGCATCTAGCCATGATAGCAAGCCTTTGACCATTATGAATTTTTCTTCCTTCAGAAAATGGAAAACAACTTTCAAGAAATGGGGGGAAAACGCAGGCCTGAAACAACCAGCAGAGATTAAACAAACAAACTGATCAGGATATGATGGTTGTATATATATATATATATATATATATATATATATATATATATATATATATATATATATATATATATATATATATATATATATATATATATATATATATGTATGTGTGTGTGTGTGTGTGTATGTGTGTGTGTGTGTCTTTCTGCTGCTGTAGTCCTTAATCCATACAAAGTCTCAAAGACAAATCACACTGTTAACTCTTGTAATGGAATAAAACACAAAATACACGGCTTCCTGCTCTATTTTGTACAAGTAGCAAGGTTCAAATAAGTCTTATTCGCCTATAAACAGATAAAGTTCAGACCTAATGAAGATTTATGTGATAAGTTTAGACAAACATGCTCGTCTCGAAATGTATGATTTTTGATGATACATTTATTTTCAAGAAAACTAAAACTGTTATGTATATCTGATTTATACTGAGTGCTTGGCCTTTGTCGATGATTGAGGGCAATGTTCTGGCGTACGTGGATTGTCTCATTTTCGTAAAGATTTGGGTTAAGGCCTAACCTTATTTATGAACTTAGAAAGTTCTAGAAGTGAACTTCTCTGCAACTGGACGGAATTTTCCAAATAAAATGACCCACCTACTGGGCCATTTTGTTGTCTTACGTGAAGTAATATCAAACACAGCAATCCAGGTACATTATAATCCTTGTAGACTAGATTTGATTTATTGTGAAAGACTAATTTGCACAGCTAGGTATGTGCCAATTTTTTATACGTCAGCTATTTATCACGTTACTGAAGACATGTACCGCTACGGAGGATATATATTTGCAGGAGAGACAAGTATCAATAATTGAGACATGTAATTCTAACGGTGAGGAATATATACACCGGAAACATGTATCTATACGGGAGACTAGTTCCTCTACTGGAGACATACATCTGTGCCGGATACATGCATTTGTATGCGAGACATGTACCTCTGCGGGAGACATTTATCTGTATTGGATATATGTACCTGTACGGAAGAAATTTACCTTTACGGGAGACACGTATCTATACAGGAGACATATATCTATAGTGAAAACATATTCCTCTACGGGAGACGTGTATCTATACAGAAGACATGTTCCTCTACGGGAGAGACATATCTGTCCGAAATCATGTATCCATACGGGAGACACCCGTACCGGGAACATATATTATACTGAAGACGCATATCTGTACGTGGAAATATATCCGTACGGGAGATAGGTACATCTGTGAGAGACATATTGATGTACCAACGGCGTGTTTCTGTACCGGGGTACATGTACTACCAAGGGAGAAAAAATTATTTGCATGGAAAACGGAAAGCTATACTGAAGACGTGTACGTGTACAGGAGGAAAATGTCTATACGGAGAGCTTGTACCTGTTCAGTAGTCGTATAACTATGCGGAGACATATATTAACAGGCAAATGAGTTTTGCGGTTTGAGGAATAAAAAATATTTTTTATTTTGGTAAATCCTGCTGATGAGAGGCCAGGACATGAAAATGAATGGACACCAACACAAATTTTGATGTATTTTTTGAGTACTTTCAAAATAGCTCAACACCAGGTAAGATTGAATCTAAGATAATAATAATAATAATAATGAGGACTTTGTATAGCGCCTGATCTTTAGAAGCTCTAAGCGCTTTACAACATTAGACAACACCTATAAGACAAAGAAAACATATAATAATATTATTACAAAAACAAACACCATGACATTAGAAAAACATTAAAAAATAAAAAATCATGCTGAGAGTATTTCAGGTAGGAAACATTATTAGGTCTTTAAGTTTGTTCTCTCAGTCGAAATAAGTGAGTTTTGAGTGCCCTCTTGAATGTGATCAATGTGTCTTTGCGTCTATACATGTATAAGTACTTCGTGACCGTCATACATTACTTTAACTTCCTTAAATATAGCGTTTCAAGTTTCAGTTTGGTAAATGTGTCGCAATGAGCATGTTAAAGGTTTGAGCAGTTACAAAATTCCGTAACCTGTAGGTCTAGCTTGTGGTGAAATTATGACCAGGGGACTATCTCATGAGACTTTCGCATAATGGGTGTCAGATGTGTCAAACATAGCATGACGTCACAAGCGTAAGATCTTAATCTTACATAATTTTGTTACGGACTGTTCTTAATTTAAGTAATATCATCATATGAAATTACTGTCTGAGTACAATCTATTGAAGCGTCAGCATACTGACTTACAGATGGGTCAAACGAACATGACGTCATAATAGCAAGGTAAAATCACAAGAACAAGTTTAAAAAAGGTCTGAAACTTAAAGTTCATATAACTTCTAAAGTAATAGACTCAGTTTTTTTTTTCTTCTATAAAATTAGATTCCTGGAAATCATTATTTGACTATAAAATTAGATTCCTGGAAACAATTATTTTACTTGAAAATTAGATTCCTGGAAATTATTATTTAAGTTTAAAATTTGATCCCTAGAAATAATTATTTTATAATACAAGTCGAACCCTTATAGTCATTATTTACAATAAAATTAGTTCCATATAATCATTATTTTACAATACAATTAGATCCCTAGAAATCATTATTTTACAATACAATTAGATCCCTAGAAATCATTATTTTACAATACAATTAGATCCATAGAAATCATTATTTAACTTTAAACTATATTTCTGGAAATCGTTAATTTACAATGCAAATAGATCCATAGAAATCATTCTTTTACTTTAAAATCAGATTTCTGGAAATATTTTTTTTTTCTTTTTTTTACAGTGCAATTAAATTCCTAGAAATCGTTATTTTATATACAAACATATCCCAAGAAATCATTATTTTACTTTAAAACTAGATGCCATTAATCATTATTTAACTATAAAATTAGATCCATAGAAATCATTATTTTACAAGACAATTAGATCCCTAGAAACAACTATTTTACTTTAAATTTAGATCAAATTAAGATCTCTGTAATCAGTATTTCACTATAACGTTAGATCCCTAGAAATAATTATTTTACTGTAAAATCAGATCGTTAGAAATCATTATTTAACTTTAAACTTCAATCTCTATAAATAGTTATTGTACTGTAAAATAAGATCCCTAGAAATAATGTTTATACCATATAATTAGATCCATAACAATTATTTTATGGAATTGTAAAATGAGGTCCCTAAAAACCATTATTTATTTGCAAAAATAAATCATTAGAAATCATTATTTATATATAAAATTAAATCTAAGGCAATCATTACTTTACCATGAAATTTGATCCCTAGAAATCTTTATTTTGCTGTAAAATTGGATCCCTAGAAATAATTTTTTAATATAAAATTAGATCCCTAGAAATCATTATTTATTTATAAAATTTTATAAATTTAAATCCCAAGAAATAATTATTTATTTATAAAATTTTATAAATTTAAATCCCTAGAAATCATTATTTATTTATAACATTTTATAAAATTAAATCACTAGAAATCAATATTCATTTATAAACTTAGATCTAAAGCAATCATTATTTTAGTATATAAATTAGATCCCTAGAAATAATTATTTTACTATAAAATTAAATCCCCAGATATCGTTATTTGACTGTAAAATTAAAGGACTCGAAATCATTATTTAACTATAAAATTAGATCTATAGCAAGCATTATCTTAGTATATAAATTAGATCCCTAGAAATCGTCATTTTGTTGTATAATTAGATCCCTATAAATCGTTATTTTACTGTTAAATTAGATCCCTAGAAATCATTATATTACTATAAAATTAAATCCCTAGAAATCATTGTTCATTTATAAAATTTTATAAAATTATATCCCTAGAATTCATTTTATATATATATATATATATATATATATATATATATATATATATATATATATATATATATATATAAATATAATTGGATAAAATTAAATCCCTAGAAATCATTATTTATTTATAAAATTTGATAAATTTAAATCCCTAGAAATCATTATTTATTTATAACATTTTATAAAATTAAATCACTAGAAATCATTATTCATTTATAAATTTAGATGTAAAGCAGTCATTATTTTAGTATATACATTAGATCCCTAGAAATAATTATTTTATTATAAAATTAAATCCCTAGATATCGTTATTTGGCTGTAAACTTAGATCACTCGAAATCATTACTTAACTAACAAATTAGATATATAGCAAGTATTATTTTAGTATATAAATTAAATCCCTAGAAATCATCATTTTGCTGTAAAATTAGACTCCTAGAAGTCGTTATTTTACTGTCAAATTAGATCCCTAGAAATCATTCTTTTACTATAAAATTAGATTCCTGGAAATCATTATTTAGTTATAAAATTAAATCCCCAGAAATCATTATTTATTTATAAAATTTTATATAATTAAATCCCTAGAAATCATTATTTATTTATAAAATTTTATAAAATTAAATCCCTAGAAATCATTATTTATTTATAATAAAATTTTAAAATTAAATCACTAGAAATCATTATTCATTTATAAATTTAGATCTAAAGCAGTCTTTGTTTTAGTATATAAAATAGATCCCTAGAAATAATTATTTTATTATAAAATTAAATCCCTAGATATCGTTATTTGGCTGTAAAATTAGATCACTCGAAATCATTATTTAAGTATAAAATTAGATCTATAGCAGGTATTATCTTAGAACATAAATTAGATTCATAGAAGTCATCATTTTGCTGTAAAATTAGATCCCTAGAAGTCGTTATCTTACTGTCAAATTAGATCCCACGAATCATTATATTACTATAAAATTGGATCCCTGGAAATCATTATTTTACTATCAAATTAAATCCCTAGAAAACATTATTTAACTATAAAATTAGATCCCTAGAAACCATTATATTGCTATAAAATTAGATCCTTTAAGATCATTATTTAACTATAAAATTAGATCCGTAGAAATAATTATTTTACAATGCAAATAGATCCTTAGAAATCATTATTTTACACTACAAATAGATCCCTAGAAATCATTATTTAACCATAAAATTAGATCCCTTAAAATCATTTTTTAACTTTAATGTTAGATCTCTTGAAATCATTATTCAACTTTAAAGTTAGATCCCTAGAAATCATTTTACTATACAAATAGTTCGCTAGGAATCACCTTACTATGCAATCAGATCCCTAGAAATAATTATTTCACCATAATAAAAGCTTTCCAATGTATGCAAATTATGTTTGTAGGAAATCAAAAGTCATAGTTATAATTGCATGCTAATATCATCAGTGTAGATGGAAATATTTCACTTCAGTTTTTAATCTTTTATAAATTTTCTTAAACATGTATTATTGCTCTTTCAAACAAAACAATTTGGGATTGGACTTGAGGTAATTTACTCCACCCAGTCTTTAGTAAAACATGCAAATAAATCAAAATTTCAGAATATCTTTTACAACAATTACTGTTTAATCAGCTTCAAAACAATTTAATTCAAGTTAAATTTGGAGCCTCTGCACTGAGATAATGAAACAAACAGCAATCCTGTTCTAAAGCAAACTTTTCGAAAATAATTATCTAGCTGAGGGATAACATTTTCACCTAGCATATAATTTATTAAACCCTTAGAGATAAAGATCAACTGAAGAACAAACTTGACGAACGTTTGGACGTTGATAAAGAAAAGAATATGAAAATCCAGAATCTTCGGATAATAATATATTTCTGAAGCAAACCAAAAACAAAACTCGCCAAACTACGGGATACTTTTTGTAAGTGATCCATATTCACTATGCATCCTGGTGTGTAGGTAAATTATCCATAATCACTATGCATCCTGGAGTGTTAGCAAGTGATCCATAATCACTATGCATCCTGGAGTGTTAGCAAGTGATCAATAATCACTATGCATCCTGGTGTGTAGGTAAATTATCCATAATCACTATGCATCCTGGAATGTAGGTAAATTATCCATAATCACTATGCATCCTGGAGTGTTAGCAAGTGATCCATAATCACTATGCATCCTGGAGTGTTAGCAAGTGATCAATAGTCACTATGCATCCTGGTATGTAGGTAAATTATCCATAATCACTATGCATCCTGGAATGTAGGTAAACTATCCATAATCACTATGCATCATGGTGTGTAGGTAAATTATCCATAATCACTATGCATCCTGGTGTGTAGGTAAATTATCCATAATCACTATGCATCCTGGACTGTTAGGAAGTTCTCCATAATCACTATGCATCCTGGTGTGTAGGTAAATTATCCATAATCACTATACATCCTGGAGTGTTAGCAAGTGATCCATTATCACTATGCAACCAGAGATGCATACTCTACAATATGTCTCATGTAGAAAAGAATGCAATTATTTAAATTCCCGTACTGAATATAATTAACACAAAAACAGAACCATGAATTGTAATCTTTATACTTTGTCATTGAGACTTGACTTATTGTGGACGAAAGATTAATGAGCACAGCTACATATATAACACGCCTTATATACCGTAAGTGTTTATCTTTATTCTGGAGACATGCATCTGTACTGTGAACACACACACACGCACACACACATACACACACACACACTTATACACACTTACACACAAACACACACATATTCTTTTAAAATATTTGACAAATTTAATGTCATTTTCTTTTCCCATACATTTTAGTTCTCAAAAGGCACTAAATCAACTTAATTAAAACTGTTATGAAAAATACAGAAAATATAGCAAAATTGAGATATTCATCGAATCATCGAATGAGCACTTAAATATCCCTAAAGATAAATGTTTCCCTTTAATGGATGGTGAGAAAATCCTAATTATTTCTATTGTTAAGCTGTGGGCGTTGATGAACAACTATTGTTTAAGTTCAGAAACGATTCCGGCGATGCTTTTCACCTGTCGCATCCGTTCTCACAATTTTATGATTATGTTCGACGGACATGTTGATGAAAAATTTATGGATTGATAGTTACTTGTCTAAATGATTAGCTGATATTACAAAACGTTTCTCCCAGCACATTGTTGTACGATTGATTCAATCCATTATGTAGCAGAATGAGCCCGGGGAAAACATTTCTCTTCCAATGAGCAATTCGGTGCTTAAAATTTCGATACCGATGCATGCGAGTTTCCTGTTGTTTCGCGCAACACTGGTCCTATCTAATAATATGACGTTGATCAAGTGTTGTCCTTCCAGTACACATTAGTGCAAATAGTTCCATCAAATTAGCACTCTGAACGTCTCAAGAAGGAATAATTTCCGATTCAATGATAATGAGAGATATCTGAAGTTTGATATTAGAAAACTTTCGTGTGATGAAGGACTAATTAGATAATGTCTTATGGATCCGGCGAGTTTAGCATGACTGGCGATGACAAAGCATGTGTTTGAAGTGGGATGCTAGTGAGATGAATAAATAATAATATCAATTTGATATCTGGTAAAGAATGTTTGTCTTGAGATTATTAGGAGATCGATTTTGGAAATATTACCATAATACATTGTTTATTTCGGATAGGAATTTCACGCTTCGAAATGGATTGATAAAACTGCTTTTCCAACTAAATCGCTGGTATAGAAATGAGTTCCTCCCAGGTCACTCGGATGCTAGTAATTCACTTCAATCACCAGCAGAATGAGCCAGATGGACAGGATGTCTGATACAGAGATCACGATTTGTCATTTTCCTTGTTTTTGTCTGGAGAAATACATCCAGAAATAATTGCGTTCTGATTTTTGTAGCTTCTGAAACATCAAATCTGTGTTGGATGATGGAGGACATTAGTGGCTATCTTTCGAATCGCATAATGCTAAATTGAAAGGATGATTAGGGTTCAACGATGAGCAAATGGATCCCTTTAGGTATATGCTAATGGGTTCTATTAATAATCTATGGGTGTTGATGAGCGATTATTTTAGGTCCTGCAGCGAATCCAGTGATAATTTGTAGATATCGCTTGGTTTCACTAATCATTATGATTTTGTTGAAAAGAAACTTTGCTGGAGAACTTCATAGATTGATTACGACTTCTGTAAATGAATAGTTGATATGGAAAAACTTTCCTCCCAGGCACATTTTGGTGGAATTGGTTCAATCCAATCTGCAGTAGAATGGCCCAAGTGGAATATAGATCTGTTCGAGAGAGAAAAGGAGTCTTATTTTGTCATGTTCTCTTTCACTTTGTCCTTGTGCTAGAAGCGGAATGTACTTACAATTCCAACACAACAACATGCGATTGTCATGTTCAATGGTCCTGTCTGACAATGTGACGTAGATCAAGTGTTGTACTTCCAGTACACATTAGTGCAATTATTTCCATCAAATTAGCAGTTGAACGTCTCCAGCACCAATCAGTTCCGTTTCAATGATGGTGATATATATCTGATGGTTGATGTTTGTAAACTGTATGTGTGATGAAGGGTTAATTTTCAATTCTGATATGGATCTGTTGATAATTGTAATTTTGCTGGAGAAGACAAAGCATATACTTGAAGTGGGATGCTGATGTAATGAGAATCAGAATCAGTGTTTTCCTCGTACCATTTCATCCATCCCTTGCTTTTTTAAGGCAACTCAGTAGCAGGTGGTTCGATCGTGAGAGATATTCATAAGTGTTGTGTTTGTATATTGTTACGACATTGATGTGACAACTGTTCCCGTAAGCTGATGCTTATCTGCGATGGAATGATAACTCTATGTTATGAATTGTGAATACTCAGTTCTAATTGAAAAGCTGATATTGAAATGTGTAGTACCAATATGCAATTGTTTTATGATGTTTTCTTCTTCTAACATTTAATGTTTTTGTCTTCTATATAATCGAAAGCTAGAGAATATCATCCAAAATAATTGCGTTCTAATTTTTGTGGCTTCTGAGGCATCGAATCTTGGCTGAATGACCCAGGACAAATCACATTAGTATCTTTCTTTTGAATATGATGGTGCTATATGGAACTGATGACAATGGTCTTGAGTATAATGTGACGATGAGCAAATGCATTCTTGTTGGTACAGACTAGTACAAAACACTTACTTTGTATGAGCACTAGAAGATCTCGAAGGCTGAATGTTTTCGTTTAAAGGATGGTGAGAAAATCCTAATTATTTATATTATTAAGCCGTGGGTATTAATGAAAAACTGCTTTTAAGTACAGAAACTATTTCGGCTATGATTTTCACCTGTCGCATCCGTTCTCACATCCATATGATTATGTTCGACGGACATGTTGATGAACAATTTATGGATTGATAGTTACTTGTCTAAATGATTAGCTGATATTACAAAACTTTTCTCCCAGCACATTGTTGTACGATTGATTCAATCCAATATGTAGCAGAATGAGCCAGGGAAAAACATTTCTCTTCCAATGAGCGAATGGATATCCTTTCCTCTCTTTCTATTCCACATTGTCCATGTGCAAGCAGCGAAATGTGCTTTAAATTTCAACACCGATGCATGCGAGTTTCATGTTGTTTCGCGCGACAATGGTCCTATCTGATAATATGACGTTGACCAAGTGTTGTACTTCCAGTATACATTAGTGCCAATAGTTCCATCAAATTAGCACTTTCAACGTCTCAAGAAGAAATAATTTCCGTTTCGATGATAGTGGATATAGCTGATAGTTGCTATAAAAAATGTGCGTGTGATGAAGGACTAATTAGATAATGTCATATGGATCCGGGATGAGTTTAGCCTGACTGGCTATGACAAATCATGTATTGAAAGTGGCATGCTAATGAGATGAATATCAGAATCCAAGGTTTTGCTCGTATCATCAAATCTTTCTTTAGATAGTGATGAAACTAAAGCAGTATCATTTGGATCCATGGTGAGGAATATTCATGTCATACGTTTGTATATTGTTACCGCAATGATTTCGCAACCGTTCCCATACGCTATGCTTATCGTCCTTTGGAATTATAATATGGTAAGGATTGGGAAAACCCTTTACTAGCTGAGTAGCTGAGAGTGAACTACATTTCACCCAGCACATCATCATGCCAATAGTCACATTCAATCAGCACCATAATGGGCCAGTTGGGAAACATGTATGTTCCAGGAATGAAGCTTCTTCGTCTCTGTTGTTCGTTTCCACGTTGTCTCTGTACAAGCTGTAAAATATCCTGAATCATCCAGCACAGCTGCGGTCTAATTTGTAACTTGATTAGCTTCACATCTGTGCTGGATGGTCAAGAATCAATTTAGTATGTTCACGTTAGAAGCTATCGTTTTGATTTTCCAATTAAATCGATTGTATAGAAATGAGTTCCTCCCAGCTCACTCGGATGCTAATAACACACTCCAATCAGCAGCAGAATGAGCCAGATGGACAACATGTCTGATCCAGAGATAACGGTTTGTCATTTTCTTTGTTTTTGTCTGTAGTAAATCATCCAAAATAATTGTGTTCGGCATTTTGTAGCATCTGAAATATCAAATGTGTGTTGAATGATGGATGTCATTAATAGCTATCTTTCGAATCGCATAATTCTAAATTGAAAGGATGACTAGGGTTCCATCTGTAATGTGACGATGAACAAATTAATTCCTTGAGGTACATACTAATGGTTTATATTAATAAACTATGGGTGTAGAGCGATTACGTATGGTCCTGCAGCGAATTCAGTGATAATTTGTACCTGTCTCTTAATTCCGCTAATCATTATGATTTCGTTGAATAGAAATGTTGCTGGACAAATTCATAGATTGATAACGATTTCTCTAAATGAATAGTTGATATGGGAAAACCTTCCTTCCAGGCACATTCTGGTGGAATTGATTCAATCCAATCTGCAGCAGAATGGCCCAAATGGAAAATAATTCTGTTCGAGAGGGAGAAGGAGTCTTTCTTTCGTCATGTTCCCTTCCTCATTGTCCATGTTCTAGAAGCGGAACGTACTTAAATTTCCAACACAACAGCATGCGATTTAGATGTTCAATGGTCCTGTCTGACAATGTGGGGTAGATCAAGTTTTGTACTTCCAGTACACATAAGTGCAAATATTTCCATCAAATTAGCAGTTGAACGTATCCATGACTAAGTAGTTCCATTTCAATGATGGTGAGAGATTGACGATTGTTGCTGTTTGTAAACTGTTCGTGTGGTGAGTGGCTAATTTTCCATTTTGATATGGATCCGGGGTTAAATTTAATTTTGTAGAGAAGACAAAGCATGTACCTGAAGTGGGATGCTGATGCAATGAAAATCAGAATCAGCGTTTTCCTCGTACCAGGTCATCCATCTCTCGCTTGTTTTGAGGGTAACACAGTACCGGTTGGTTCGATCGTGAGAGATATTCATAAGTATTGTGTTTGTATAGTGTTACGACATTGATGTCAGAACCGTTACCGTAAGCCGATGCTTATTTGCGATGGAATTATAACTGTATGTTTTGAATTGGGAATAGTCAGTTCTAATTGAAAAGCTGATTTTTAAAATTTTAGTACCAATATGCAATTGTTGGAGATGACAAAGCGTGTATTTGAAGTGGAATGCGAATGGGATGAATATCAGAATTGACCGTTTATCTTGTATCATCACATCTTTCTCTAGCTGGTGGCGAAGCTAAACCAATACCAGTTTTATTCATGATGAGGAATGTTCATGTTTATTATGTTTTTATATTATTACGAGACTGATGTCGCAACCGTTTCCATACGCTTTAGCCTATCTCCGGTGGAATTACGACAATACGTTATGAACTGGGCAAACTAATTACGTATTGAATAGCTGATAGTGAAATAGTTTCCACCCAGCACACCCTCCTGCCAATAGTTACATTCAATCAGCACCAGAATGGGCCAGATGGAAAACATGTATGATCTAACGATGATGCTTTCTTCTCTGTGTTGTTCTTTTGCACTTTGTCTCTGTGCACTGTGTAAACTATCCTCAAGCATCCAACACAGTTGCATTCTAATTTGGAATTTGTTTAGCTTCATAACTGTGCTGGATGGTCATTAATCAATTTAGTTAATAATTCCATCCAATCAGAATTGGCCAGGTTGGGAACATTTCTGCCCTGCAGATAGAATGCAACCACGGTATACTGTAAATAAATTAGGGACCCTATATTTAATTTTCTTAATCAGCAGATTGAATTTGATGGGACGTAGCGTGTGTTTTTGTTTTGAAATTGTTGTCTGTGGATAGGTAAAATTTGTTGCTAGCGAAGAATAACTAATTATATCCATTTTATGTCAAAAATATGTCTGAGCTCCAAAAAGGTAGCAGCAGCCATTGTAACGTTGGATTATTAACCTTTTATAGGTGGCAGATGGTGAAAGAAATTAAAGAGCGTGTTGATAAAACTAGGTGTCAACAATGAAGCATACCATTCCTACAATTCACTAGCTACGCTATTGATAAAGTAGGCAATTACACCTGTGCAAAAATAGTTATCAGAGAGGGCCAATAAGCATAAAAGATACTTGATTAGCAAACAAGAAAGACTTCAACGAACTTAATAAGTTATTGAAAATTCTTACAGCAAACAAGTGCTGTCCTGTCAATCTTAAGATGATCAGCCTGTCAAAAGAATGCATGTACTTAACGACTTACATACACCAGTAAATAAGTTTTACAAAATCCTATTGTAATTCTGAATCCGTGATGAAAGGTTCCATAATTACGGAAACTGCCGAAGTGCTAAAAATATACCGTAGTATGTACCACCAGAAAAAGACAACGGTAATGCAACGCACCGCTACTAAAGGGATAAGCATCAATGGATACGAGAACAAATTGGCACAACACACATAACATATTTTTATGTTAGATGAATAAGTAAATCTCTCGTATGCCTCCGTAGAAGCTGATGTCGGAATTGAAGGTAAATATTAGCAAAAGAAAAGGGCAAAAACCAGGCATTACGAAATGCCCAGAAACGTGTGTATATAAATATCATATTTTGAATCTTTTTCTCAATTCTCTGTAATAGAAGCTAAGACATCTCTGAATGCAGAAAGTTGTGTAAATTATTTTAAAAAAACAAATCTTTATGTGAAACAAAAAGTTATCAGTATATTGGGAAAACGTTTGCTTTTTAATGAACGGCATTATGGAAACTGAATCATCTTGTTTCCTATAACCAAATTGAACAGCTATAGTAGAAAAAAATGAACGCTACAATTTATAAACATATGTGGGATAATTATCGTAATGAGGTAAATCATAATTAGTAGGTTAAAGACTATGCATTGTGTACGAAAAGTGATCAGCATATATAGTCTTAAAACAACCAAGATTAAACATATGTTGATCAAATATCAAATATAGGCAGAATATATTTTTGATTACTTTGATAATAAGATTTAGTTGTTGTAACGCACTTTTTACATTAAAGTGTTTTCAAATTTTACAACATTCTTTATGTATTCAGAAAAGGCTGTAGCTAGAAATATGTAGTGAATGAAATCATGCTCAAACATAACGAATGGAGAAATAAAGTATTAACTGTTGTAGCAGAGTAGAATGTTGGGTTAAAGATGAAGTGATGGATGTTGCTAATTAATTTCCATACTGGTTATTTACCATCACAATGTCATTCATGAAACACTGAACATTTTATCATTAAAGTTGCAAGGGATAATAAAACCATTTTCAATTGAAGTAAGAGATGTAGAAAAAAAGTTATTCTGACCAACACACTAGTGTTAATACTTCCAACGACAGAACATAAGAATATAGGAAGTGACAATGTGTTGAATTTTACGTTTCGTTTCCCATGGTTTTCATCAATAACGTGAAGTGCTTATGTTTGCCGACAAAACAGACTTGTGCTAATTCATTATCCTGAAAACCTGGATATTAATTAGATTTTCTCAGAAATTTATAATTGAAATTTTGAAATGTTTCAAATATTAGCAAATACAATTTAGAATAATAACTCACGATATTACCCTGACTACATAAGTACATTAATAATAATCAGAAGACTTATCACTTTTACACCTTGAAAGTAAAAGATCGTATATATTCCTACCTTGATTTTATCTTCTCTTCCCGGAAAACCGATAACGTATGTCGTCCAACAAATATTGTAAATATTCAGTGAATAAACTTCACAACGGCATGGTAGTAAAACAGATGGAATTCCAGCTTATATATTTCTACCTTTCGACTTGATTTAATCTTCTATTCCTGGTCAAGTTGTATGTATTTATGTCCAACAAATATTGTAAATATCCAGTAAATATATTTCACATCGGCATCGTAGATGAAAAGTCTGGAGAGCTTTGCGCATCTAAGAAACAGGTACTATACATACCAAGGTTGTGTGCTCTTGTTTTGGCATTACTCAGGAAGTGTCACTGAACAATAATCACTTCTAATTGTCAAATGTCTAGATCGTATTGTTCGCGACATCATTTGTATTGTTTGCGGATAGCTGAAAGTGCTTTATATTGGGTTCCTTCCTGGTGATCACTGAGGTGGATCAGTGTTGAAAGTTAACTCGGCTTTTATTCGGTAAAATGAAGTTAGAGAAACGGATATTAATCCAAACTCATTAACCCAATTAATATATTGTGAAAGGTTATTCTTTACCAAACATGATAAGTAGGAAGTTTGTAAAGGTGGATAAATAATTAAACGAAAGATTGTCAATCTAGTATATTTTATAGCGGGTAATTAAACCGTGATGCGAATTGCGATCGTTTGAAATATGTATTAAATAAATGATTTTAATAAAAATTAATTACTTTCTTGTCATGGAATAGGATACGTAGAGGATTTAGCAGCAATTATAATGGTATTTTCAGCTCTCTTATTATTAACAGTACAATTTTTTTTATAATGTGGCTGGTATGATTACGGATGCTTTATAGCTTATACGCCCTTGTTCCGTCACGGACGCTTCATATTTGATATGCACTTGTTCGTTTAAGGACTCTTTCTACTTTACACGCTCTTGTTTCGTTACGGATGTTTTATAGTTTAATCGCCCTTGTTCGGTTATGGATGCATTATAGTTTATACGCTCTTATTCCGTTACGGATGCTGTATAGTTTATACGCACTTGCTGTGTTATTGCTTTATAGTTTATACGTCCTTGTTTAGTTACGGATACTATATAGTTTATACGCCCTTGTTCCGCTTCGGATGCTTTATTGTTTGTGCGCTCTTTTTCTGTTACGGATGCTTTATAGTTTATACGGCCGTGACCGGTTATGGATGCTTTGTAGTTCATACACTCTTGTTCCGTTATCGATGCTTTATAGTTGATACGCCCCTTGTGTGGTTACGGATGCTTTATAGTTTATACTCACTTGCTCTGTTACGGATGCTTTATGATTTACACCCCCTTGTTCCGTTACCATTGCTTTATAGTTTGCATGGCTTCCACATAATTCTTAAGAGCTTGGTATAATTCGTCGTTATTGTGTTACTAAATCTGTACCCTAAACGATCCTCGCGTTGTCCACTATATACAGATAAAACAAAATGTGTTCATGGCTCGCAATGGACTCTCACTTCTTGAGTAAGAAATAAAACTCATCGACCTTGAAGTCAAAAGGTCAAAGTAACGGCGACTAAAGCCAAAAGGTAAATGGTTCTCGCACAATAACATTACATGTATATCACACAACCGGACTTATCTTTGTGTATGGCTCAAACTTTAGATAGAGAAGAATGATATTTATATTGGAGTAACAAATATTACGGTATAAGGTCACTGCGACTGATAGCAAAGTAATGATTTCCCCACTACATAACATTAATTCTCCATAACATGGCTGAGCTGTAACCTTTGGGCTACTTTCACTTTGGGCCGAATAATTGGGGGGGGACGTCAGAGTTCAAAGTCATTGTGACTGAAAGGGAAAAGAAAATGGTTTCTAATTGTAAAATGTGGATGTTAACGAAAAACTTTTTTTTTAAGTTCAAAAGCAATTCCGGCGATGACTTTCACCTGTCGCATCCGTTCTCACATCCTTATAATTATGTTCGACAGAAATGTTGAGGAATAAATTGATGGATTGTTAGTTACTTTTCTGACCGCTCCGGTGGCCTAGTGGTTAGAGCGCCCGCCTCGGATGCGGGAGGTCATGGGTTCGATCCGCGGCCGAGTCATTCCAAAGACTTACACAAATTGTACTAACAGCTACCTCGCTTGGCGTTCATCATTAAAATGTTAGTATTATGAGTAGTCGGCCTGGTGTCAGGATAACGTGACTGGGTGGGACATCATGCTACATGTTTTCGATTTATCCATCATGTAGCAGAATGAGACAGGGGGAAAACATTTCTCAACGAGGAATTTGGTCTTCTATCCTCTCTTTCTCTTCCACATTTTACATGTGCAAGCAGCGAATTGTGCTTAAAATTGCAACACCGATGTGTGTGCGAGGTTCATGCTGTTTCTGATACTATGACGTTGATCAAGTGTTGTCCTTCTAGTATACATTGGTGCAAATAGTACCATCAAATTTTGTACGTCTCAAGAAGGAAGAAGTTCCGTTTCAATGTTAGCGAATGGCATCTGATGGCTGCTACTAGAAAAATGTGCGTGTGATGAGGAACTAATTAGATAATGTCATATGGATCGGGAGATGAATTTAGCATGATTGTCGATGACAAAGCATGTATTTGAAGTGGCATGCTAATTACATGAATATCAGAATTCAAGTTTTTTCTCGTGACATGACCAGTTGGTTTCATGGTGAGGAATATTCGGGTCTTACTTGTGTATATTGTTCCGACATTGATGTGGCAAAGGTTCCCATACGCGTATGCTTATCTTCGTTGGAATTATAATATGTTACGGAATGAGAAAACTGAGTAGCTGACAGGTAATTACCTTCCACCCAACAAACTCTCCAGCCAATTATTACATTCAATCAGCACCAGAATGGATCAGTTGGGAAAAATGTACGTCCTAGTAATGAAGGTTCTTCCTAACTGTTGTTCGTTTCCACGCTGTCTCTGTACAAGCTGTAAAATATCCTGAATCATCCAGCACAGATGCGTTCTAATTTGTAACTTGATTAGCTTCACATTGTGCTGGATGGACAAGAATCAATTTAGTATGTTCACGTTAGAAGTTATCGTTTGGATTGGGTATAACTGACACCGTGACAATGACCAAATGTTTTGTTACCCAGACACAATAGTGCTAAAATTTCCATCTATTTTGCATAATATTGTCTCCAAGGCGAAATATTTCCGTTTCGTGGAATGCGCGATACTTCTCACCATTGGTATAAGCAGACTGTGCTTGATCTGCAAGGACAAATGTCATAGCTGATGAAAGACACGAATTATATTCTAATGTGGATTCCGGAGTAATATTCACTCCCGCCTAGGACAGATATCCTAGCCATTAATAAACCGTGTTTGCTGTTCATGGAAATGCATGACAGCTGATGAAGGGGATACATTCCTCAATTTGAAGGGGTTGACGAATTGAAAAATTCAGATAAAAGTCCTCC
This sequence comes from Sinohyriopsis cumingii, assembly GCA_028554795.2. NCBI lineage: Eukaryota > Metazoa > Mollusca > Bivalvia > Unionida > Unionidae > Sinohyriopsis > Sinohyriopsis cumingii. The sequence goes on from CM068828.1 coordinate 141,799,197, forward strand.
TTGTACCTTCTCCTTTCTGCCATCCTAGTACTGAAGGGATAATAATATCAATTTGATATCTGGTAGAGAATGTCTTGAGATTAGTAGGAGATCAATTTTGGAAACATTGCCGTTATCCCTTGCTTCTATCGGATAGGAATTTCACGATTCGAAGTGGAATGATGAAACTGTTGTTCTGGTACAGAAATGGGATTCTCACAGCTCACTCGGACGCTAATAACACATCAAAACTGGAAGCACAATGAGCCAGACGGACAACATGTGTGATCCAGAGATAACGATGTGTCATTTTCCTTGTTTTTGGCTAAAGAAAATAATCCAAAATAATTGCGTTCTGAATTTTATAGTGTCTGAAACATCAAATGTGTGTTGGATGATGGAGGACATTAGTGGATATCTTTCGAATCGCATAATGCTAAATTGGAAGGATGACTAGGGTTCCATCTGTAATGTGACGATGAACAAATTAATTCCTTTAGGTACATGCTAATGGTTTCTATTAATAAAGTATGAGTGTTGATGAGCGATTATTTAGGTCTTGCAGCGAATCCAGAGATTGTACCTGGCGCTTAGTTTCACTAATCATTGTGATTTTGTTGAATACAAATGTTGCTGGACAATTTCATAGATTGATAATGACTTCTCTAAGTGATCAGTTGATATGGAAACACTTTCGTCCCAGGCACATTCTGGTGGAATTGATTCGATCCAATCTGCAGCAGAATGGCCCAAGTAGAAAATAGTTCTGTTCGAGATTCAGAAGGAGTCTTCTTTCGTCATGTTCACTTCCACATTGTCTATGTGTTAGATGCGGAATTTGCATAAAATTCCAACACCACATCATGCATTCTCCTGTCTGACAATGTGACGTACATCAAGTATTGTACGTCCTCTACACATTAGTGTAAATATTTCAATCAAATTAGAGGTTGAACGTCTCCAGCAAAAAGCAGTTCCGTTTGAAAGAAAATGAGAGATATATGGTGGTTCCTGTTTGTATACTGTGCGTGTGATGAGGAGCTCAGTTTCCATCTGTTATGGATGCTTTGATAATTTTAATTTGTCTGGAGAAGACAAAGCATATACTTGAAATGGGATGCTGATGTAATGAAAATCAGAATCAGCGTTTTCCTCGTACCAGGTCATCCCACTCTCACTTGTTCTGTGGTTAACACAGTACCAGTTGGTTCGATCGTGAGAGATAGTCATAAGTATTGTGTTTGTATATTGCTACTATATTGATGTTACAACTGTTCCAGTAAGATGATTCTTATCTGCAATGGAATTGTAACTGTGTTATGAATAAAAAAGCTGAATTCGAAATTTGTAGTACCAATATGCAATTGTTTTATTTTATTTATCTAACTTCTATTGTTTTTGTCTTCTCTATAATCGAAAGCTAGAAAAAATCATCCAAAATAATCGCGTTCTAATTTTTGTAGCTTCTGAAATATCAAATCTGTGTTGTATGATGAAGGGCATTAGTGGCTATCTTTCGAATCGCATAATGCTAAATGGAATGTAATGTGACGAAGAACAAATGAATTCCTTTAGGTACATACTAATGGTTTATATTAATAAACTATGGGTGTTGATGAGTGATAATTTGTACCTGTCGCTTAATTTCGCTGATCATTATGATTTTGTTGAATGTTAATGTTGCTGGACAACTTCATAGATTAATAACGATTTCTCGAAATGAATAGTTGATATGGAAAAACTTTCCTCCCAGGCACAGTCTGGTGGAATTGATTCAATCGAATCTGCAGCAGAATGGCCCAAGTGGAAAATAGTTCTGCTCGAGAGAGAGAAGGAGTCTTCTTTCGTCATGTTCCCTTTCACTTTGTCCATGTGCTAGAAGCGGAATGTACTTAAAAATTCCAACACAGCAGCATGCGATTTTCATGTTCAATGGTCCTGTCTGACAATGTGACGTAGATCAAGTGTTGTACTTCAGTACACATTAATTGAATTATTTCCATCAAATTAGCAGTTGAACGTCTCCAGCACGAATCAGTTCCGTTTCAATGATGGTGATATATATCTGATGGTTGATGTTTGTAAACTGTATGTGTGATGAAGGGTTAATTTTCAATTCTGATATGGATCTGTTGATAATTGTAATTTTGCTGGAGAAGACAAAGCATATACTTGAAGTGGGATGCTGATGTAATGAAAATCAGAATCAGCGTTTTCCTTGTACCAGGTCATCCCTCTCTCGCTTGTTCTGTAGGTAACACAGTACCAGTTGGTTCGATCGTGAGAGATATTAATAAGTGTTGTGTTTGTATTTTGCTACGACGTTGATGCTACAACTGTTCCCGTAAGCTGATGCTTATCTGCGATGGAATGATAACTCGATGTTATCGATTGGAAATACTCAGTTCTAATTGAAAAGCTGATTTTGAAATTTGTAGTACCAATATGCAATTGTTTCATGCTATTTTTCTAACATTTAATATTTTTGTCTTCTATATAATCGAAAGCTGGAGAATATCATCCAAAATAATCGCGTTCTAATTTGTATGGCTTCTAAGGCATCGAATCGGAACTAAATGACCCAGGACAAATCACATTAGTATCTTTCTTTCGAATGTCATGATGCAATAGGGAACTGATGACAAAGGTCTTAAGTATAATGTGACGATGAGAAAATATATTCTTGTTGGTACAGACTAGTACAAAACAAATACTGCGAATGAGCACTAGAAAATCTCCAAGGCTAAATGTTTCTGTTTAAAGTATGGTGAGAAAATCCTAATTATTTATATTATTAAGCCATGGGTGTTAATGAAAAACTATTTTTAAGTATAGAAACGATTTCGGCGAGTATTTTTACCTGTCGCATTCGTTCTCACATCCATATGATTATGTTCGACGGACATGTTGATGAACAATTTATGGATTGATAGTTACTTGTCTAAATGATATTATATTACAAAACGTTTCTCCCAGCACATTGTTGTACGATTGATTCAATCCAATATGTAGCAGAATGGGCCAGGGAACATTTCTCTTCCAATAAGCGAATGGATCACCTTTCCTCTTTTTCTATTCCACATTGTCCATGTGCAAGCAGCGACATGTGCTTTAAATTTCAACACCGATGCATGCGAGTTTCATGTTGTTTCGCACGACAATGGTCCTATCTGGTAATATGACGCTGACCAAGTGTTGTACTTCCAGTATACATTAGTGTCAATAGTTCCATCAAATTAGCACTTTGAACGTCTCAAGAGGAAATAATTTCCTTTTCAATGATAGTGGATATATCTGATGGTTGCTATTAAAAAAATGTGCGTGTGATGAAGGACCAATCAGACATTGATTTCGCAAGCGTTCCCAAACGCGATGCTTATCTTCGTTGGAATTATAATACGTCAAGGATTGGGAAAACCCCTAACTAGCTAAGTAGCTGATTGCGAACTACCTTTCACCCAGCACACCATCATGCCAATAATTACATTCAATCAGCACCATAATGGACTAATTGGGAAACATATTTATTCTAGGAATGAGGATTCTTCCTCTCTGTTGTTCGTTTCCACGCTGTCTCTGTACAAGCTGTAAAATATCCTGAATCATCCAGCACAGATGCGTTCTAATTTGTAACTTGATTAGCTTCACAACTGTGCTGGATAATCAAGAATCAATTTAGCATGTTCATGTTAGAAGCTATCGTTTTGATTTTCCAAATGAATCGATTGTATATAAATGAGTTCCTCCCAGCTCACTCGGATGCTAATACAAAACTCCAATCAGCAGCAGAATGAGCCAGATGGTCAACATGTTTGATCCAGAGATAACGATTTGTCATTTTCCTTGTTTTCATCTGGAGAAAATCATCCCAAAAATCGGTGTTGATGAGCGTTTATTTTAGTTCTGGCAGCGAATTCAGTGATAATTGGTAGATTTTGCTTAATTTCGCTAATCATCATCCTTTTGTTGAAGAGAAATTTTGCTGGACAATTTCCTCGATTGGAAACAATTTCTCTAAATGAATAGTTGATATGGAAAAACGTTCCTCCCAGCCACATTCTGGTGGAATTGATTCAATCCAATTTGCAACAGAATGGCCCATGAGGAAAATAGTTCTGTTCGAGAGAGAGAGAGAGAAGGAGTCTTCTTTCGTCATGTTCCCTTCCACATTGTCCATATGCTAGAAGCGGAATGTACTTAAATGTTCAACATAACAGCATGCGATTTAGATGTTCAATGGTCCTGTCTGAAAATGTGGGGTAGATCAAGTGTTGTACTTGCAGTACACATTAGTGCAAATATTTCCATAAATTAGCAATTGAACGTCTCCAGGACGAAGCAGTTCCATTTCAATGATGGTGAGTGATTGAGGATTGTTGCTGTTTGTAAACTTTGCTTGTGCTGAGTGGCTAAGTTTTCATTTTGTTATGGATCCGGGGTTAAATTTAATTTTGTAGAGAAGACAAAGCATGTACCTGAAGTGGGATGCTGATGTAATGAAAATCAGAATCAGCGTTTTCCTTGTACCAGGTGATCCCTCTCTCGTTTGTTTTGAAGGTAACATAGTACCGATTGGTTCGATCGTGAGAGATGTTCATAAGTATTGTGTTTGTATATTGTTACGATATTGATGTCAGAATAAACTTCACAACGGCATGGTAGTAAAACAGATGGAATTCCAGCTTCTATATTTTTATCTTTCGACTTGATTTAATCTTCTATTCCTGGTCAAGTTTTATGTATTTATGTCCAACGAATATTGTAAATATCCAGTAAATATATTTCACATCGGCATCGTAGATGAAAAGTCTGGAGAACTTTGCACATCTAAGAAACAGGTACTATACATACCAAGGTTGTGTGCTCTTGTTTTGGCATTACTCAGGAAGTGTGTCACCGAACAATAATCACTTCTAATTGTCAAATGTCTAGATCGTATTGTTCGCGACATCATTTGTATTGTTTGCGGATAGCTGAAAGTGCTTTATATTGGGTTCCTTCCTGGTGATCACTGAGGTGGATCAGTGTTGAAAGTTAACTCGGCTTTTATTCGGTAAAATGAAGTTAGAGAAACGGATATTAATCCAAACTCATTAACCCAATTAATATATTGTGAAAGGTTATTCTTTACCAAACATGATAAGTAGGAAGTTTGTAAAGGTGGATAAATAATTAAACGAAAGATTGTCAATCTAGTATATTTTATAGCGGGTAATTAAACCGTGAAGCGAATTGCGATCGTTTGAAATATGTATTAAATAAATGATTTTAATAAAAATTAATTACTTTCTTGTCATGGAATAGGATACGTAGAGGATTTAGCAGCAATTATAATGGTATTTTCAGCTCTCTTATTATTAACAGTACAAATTATTTTTATAATGTGGCTGGTATGATTACGGATGCTTTATAGCTTATACGCCCTTGTTCCGTCACGGACGCTTCATATTTGATATGCACTTGTTCGTTTAAGGACTCTTTATACTTTACACGCTCTTGTTTCGTTACGGATGTTTTATAGTTTAATCGCCCTTGTTCGGTTATGGATGCATTATAGTTTATACGCTCTTATTCCGTTACGGATGCTGTATAGTTTATACGCCCTTGCTGTATTATTGCTTTATAGTTTATACGTCCTTATTTAGTTACGGATATTATATAGTTTATACGCCCTTGTTCCGCTTCGGATGCTTTATTGTTTGTGCGCTCTTTTTCTAGTTTATACGGCCTTGACCGGTTATGGATGCTTTGTAGTTCATACACTCTTGTTCCGTTATCGATGCTTTATAGTTGATACGCCCCTTGTGTGGTTACGGATGCTTTATAGTTTATACTCACTTGCTCTGTTACGGATGCTTTATGATTTACACCCCCTTGTTCCGTTACCATTGCTTTATAGTTTGCATGGCTTCCACATAATTCTTAAGAGTTTGGTATAATTCGTCGTTATTGTGTTACTAAATCTGTATCCTAAACGATCCTCGCGTTGTCCACTATATACAGATAAAACAAAATGCGTTCATGGCTCGCAATGGACTCTCACTTCTTGAGTAAGAAATAAAACTCATCGACCTTGAAGTCAAAAGGTCAAAGTAACGGCGACTAAAGCCAAAAGATAAATGGTTCTCGCACAATAACATTACATGTATATCACACAACCGGACTTATCTTTGTGTATGGCTCAAACTTTAGATAGAGAAGAATGATATTTATATTGAAGTAACAAATATTACGGTATAAGGTCACTGCGACTGATAGCAAAGTAATGATTTCCCCACTATATAACATTAATTCTCCATAACATGGCTGAACTTTAACCTTTGGGCTACTTTCACCTAGGGCCGAATTATTGTGGGGGGGGGGACGTCAGAGTTCAAAGTCATTGTGACTGAAAGGGAAAAGAAAATGGTTTCTAATTGTAAAATGTGGATGTTAACGAAAAACTATTTTTTAAGTTCAAAAGCAATTCCGGCGATGACTTTCACCTGTCGCATCCGTTCTCACATCCTGATAATTATGTTCGACAGAAATGTTGAGGAATAAGTTGATGGATTGTTAGTTACTTTTCTGACCGCTCCGGTGGCCTAGTGGTTAGAGCGCCCGCCTCGGATGCGGGAGGTCATGGGTTCGATCCGCGGCCGAGTCATTCCAAAGACTTACACAAATTGTACTAACAGCTACCTCGCTTGGCGTTCATCATTAAAATGTTAGTATTATGAGTAGTCGGCCTGGTGTCAGGATAACGTGACTGGGTGGGACATCATGCTACATGTTTTCGATTTATCCATCATGTAGCAGAATGAGACAGGGGGAAAACATTTCTCAACGAGGAATTTGGTCTTCTATCCTCTCTTTCTCTTCCACATTTTCCATGTGCAAGCAGCGAATTGTGCTTAAAATTGCAACACCGATGTGTGTGCGAGGTTCATGCTGTTTCTGATACTATGACGTTGATCAAGTGTTGTCCTTCTAGTATACATTGGTGCAAATAGTTCCATCAAATTTTGCACGTCTCAAGAAGGAAGAAGTTCCGTTTCAATGATAGCGAATGGCATCTGATGGCTGCTACTAGAAAAATGTGCGTGTGATGAGGGACTAATTAGATAATGTCATATGGATCGGGAGATGAATTTAGCATGATTGTCGATGACAAAGCATGTATTTGAAGTGGCATGCTAATTACATGAATATCAGAATTCAAGTTTTTTCTCGTGTCATGACCAGTTGGTTTCATGGTGAGGAATATTCGGGTCTTACTTGTGTATATTGTTCCGACATTGATGTGGCAAAGGTTCCCATACGCGTATGCTTATCTTCGTTGGAATTATAATATGTTACGGAATGAGAAAACTGAGTAGCTGACAGGTAATCACCTTCCACCCAACAAACTCTCCTGCCAATTATTACATTCAATCAGCACCAGAATGGATCAGTTGGGAAAAATGTATGTCCTAGTAATGAAGGTTCTTCCTAACTGTTGTTCGTTTCCACGCTGTCTCTGTACAAGCTGTAAAATATCCTGAATCATCCAGCACATATGCGTTCTAATTTGTAACTTGATTAGCTTCACATTGTGCTGGATGGACAAGAATCAATTTAGTATGTTCACGTTAGAAGTTATCGTTTGGATTGGGTATAACTGACACCGTGACAATGACCAAATGTTTTGTTACCCAGACACAATAGTGCTAAAATTTCCATCTATTTTGCATAATATTGTCTCCAAGGCGAAATATTTCCGTTTCGTGGAATGCGCGATACTTCTCACCATTGGTATAAGCAGACTGTGCTTGATCTGCAAGGACAAATGTCATAGCTGATGAAAGACACGAATTATATTCTAATGTGGATTCCGGAGTAATATTCACTCCCGCCTAGGACAGATATCCTAGCCATTAATAAACCGTGTTTGCTGTTCATGGAAATGCATGACAGCTGATGAAGGGGATATATTCCTCAATTTAAAGGGGTTGACGAATTGAAAAATTCAGATAAAAGTTCACCTTGCACCGTCTCCTTTCTGCCATCCTAGTACTGAAGGGATAATAATATCAATTTGATATCTGGTAGAGAATGTCTTGAGATTAGTAGGAGATCAATTTTGGAAACATTACCATAATCCCTTGCTTTTATCGGATAGGAATTTCACGATTCGAAGTGGAATGATGAAACTGTTGCTCTGGTACAGAAATGGGATCCTCACAGCTCACTCGGATGCTAATAACACACTAAAACTGGAAGCACAATGAGCCAGACGGACAAAATGTCTGATCCAGAGATAACGATTTGTCATTGTCCTTGTTTTTGGCTAAAGAAAATAATCCAAAATAATTGCGTTCTGAATTTTATAGTGTCTGAAACATCAAATGTGTGTTGGATGATGGAGGACATTAGTGGATATCTTTCGAATCGCATAATGCTAAATTGGAAGGATGACTAGGGTTCCATCTGTAATGTGACGATGAACAAATTAATTCCTTTAGGTACATGCTAATGGTTTCTATTAATAAAGTATGAGTGTTGATGAGCGATTATTTAGGTCTTGCAGCGAATCCAGAGATTGTACCTGGCGCTTAGTTTCACTAATCATTGTGATTTTGTTGAATACAAATGTTGCTGGACAATTTCATAGATTGATAATGACTTCTCTAAGTGATCAGTTGATATGGAAACACTTTCGTCCCAGGCACATTCTGGTGGAATTGATTCGATCCAATCTGCAGCAGAATGGCCCAAGTAGAAAATAGTTCTGTTCGAGATTCAGAAGGTGTCTTCTTTCGTCATGTTCACTTCCACATTGTCTATGTGTTAGATGCGGAATTTGCATAAAATTCCAACACCACATCATGCATTCTCCTGTCTGACAATGTGACGTACATCAAGTATTGTACGTCCTCTACACATTAGTGTAAATATTTCAATCAAATTAGAGGTTGAACGTCTCCAGCAAAAAGCAGTTCCGTTTGAAAGAAAATGAGAGATACGTGGTGGTTGCTGTTTGCGTGTGATGTGGAGCTCAGTTTCCATCTGTTATGGATCCTTTGATAATTTTAATTTGTCTGGAGACGACAAAGCACATACTTGAAATGGAATTCTGATGTAATGAAAATCAGAATCAGCGTTTTCCTCGTACCAGGTCATCTCTCTCTCACTTGTTCTGTAGGTAACACAGTACCAGTTGGTTCGATCGTGAGAGATAGTCATAAGTATTATGTTTGTATATTGCTACGACGTTGATGTCACAACTGTTCCAGTAAGATGATTCTTATCTGCAATGGAATTATAACTGTGTTATGAATAAAAAAACTGAATTCGAAGTTTGTAGTACCAAAATGAAATTGTTTTATTTTATTTATCTAACTTTTATTGTTTGTGTCTTCTCTATAATCGAAAGCTAGAAAATATCATCCAAAATAATCGCGTTCTAATTTTTGTAGCTTCTGAAATATCAAATCTGTGTTGTATGATGAAGGGCATTAGTGGCTATCTTTCGAATCGCATAATGCTAAATGGAATGTAATGTGACGAAGAACAAATGAATTCCTTTAGGTACATACTAATGGTTTATATTAATAAACTATGGGTGTTGATAAGCGATTACTTTAGGTACATGCTTATGGTTTCTATTAATAAACTATGGGTGTTGATGAGTGATAATTTGTACCTGTCGCTTAATTTCGCTAATCATTATGATTTTGTTGAATGTTAATGTTGCTGGACAGCTTCATAGATCAATAATGATTTCTTGAAATGAATAGTTGATATGGAAAAACTTTCCTCCCACGCACAGTCTGGTGGAATTGATTCAATCGAATCTGCAGCAGAATGGCCCAAGTGGAAAATAGTTCTGTTCGAGAGAGAGAAGGAGTCTTCTTTCGTCATGTTCCCTTTCACTTTATCCATGTGCTAGAAGCAGAATGTACTTAAAATTCCAACACAACAGCATGCGATTTTCATGTTAAATGGTCCTGTCTGATAATGTGACGTAGATCAAGTGTTGTACTTCAGTACACATTAGTGCAATTATTTCCATCAAATTAGCAGTTGAACGTCTCCAGCACGAATCAGTTCTGTTTCAATGATGGTGATATATATCTGATGGTTGATGTTTGTAAACTGTATGTGTGATGAAGTATTAATTTTCAATTCTGATATGGATCTGTTGATAATTGTAATTTTGCTGGAGAAGACAAAGCATATACTTGAAGTGGGATGCTGATGTAATGAAAATCAGAATCAGCGTTTTCCTCGTACCAGGTCATCCCTCTCTCGCTTGTTCTGTAGGTAACACAGTACCAGTTGGTTCGATCGTGAGAGATATTAATAAGAATTGTGTTTGTATTTTGCTACGACGTTGATGTTACAACTGTTCCCGTAAGCTAATGCTTATCTGCGATGGAATGATAACTCGATGTTATCGATTGGGAATACTCAGTTCTAATTGAAAAGCTGATTTTGAAATTTGTAGTACCAATATGCAATTGTTTCATGCTATTTTTCTAACATTTAATATTTTTGTCTTCTATATAATCGAAAGCTGGAGAACATCATCCAAAATAATCGCTTTCTAATTTGTATGGCTTCTAAGGCATCGAATCGTGGCTAAATTACCCAGGACAAGTTACATCTTAGTATCTTTCTTTCGAATGTCATGATGCAAAAGGGAACTGATGACAAAGGTCTTAAGTATAATGTGACGATGAGAAAATATATTCTTGTTGGTAAAGACTAGTACAAAACACATACTGCGAATGAGCACTAGAAAATCTCCAAGGCTAAATGTTTCCGTTTAAAGGATGGTGAGAAAATCCTAATTATTTATATTATTAAGCCATGGGTGTTAATGAAAAACTATTTTTAAGTATAGAAACGATTTCGGCGAGTATTTTTACCTGTCGCATTCGTTCTCACATCCATATGATTATGTTCGACGGACATGTTGATGAACAATTTATGGATTGATAGTTACTTGTCTAAATGATATTATATTACAAAACGTTTCTCCCAGCACATTGTTGTACGATTGATTCAATCCAATATGTAGCAGAATGGGCCAGGGAACATTTCTCTTCCAATAAGCGAATGGATCACCTTTCCTCTTTTTCTATTCCACATTGTCCATGTGCAAGCAGCGACATGTGCTTTAAATTTCAACACCGATGCATGCGAGTTTCATGTTGTTTCGCACGACAATGGTCCTATCTGGTAATATGACGTTGTCCAAGTGTTGTACTTCCAGTATAGTGCCAATAGTTCCATCAAATTAGCACTTTGAACGTCTCAAGAGGAAATAATTTCCTTTTCAATGATAGTGGATATATCTGATGGTTGCTATTAAAAAAATGTGCGTGTGATGAAGGACTAATTAGACATTGATTTCCCAAACGCGATGCTTATCTTCGTTGGAATTATAATACGTCAAGGATTGGGAAAACCCCTAACTAGCTGAGTAGCTGATTGTGAACTACCTTTCACCCAGCACACCATCATGCCAATAATTACATTCAATCAGCACCATAATGGACTAATTGGGAAACATATTTATTCTAGGAATGAGGATTCTTCCACTCTGTTGTTCATTTCCACGCTGTATCTGTGCAAGCTGTAAAATATCCTGAATCATCCAGCACAGATGCGTTCTAATTTGTAACTTGATTAGCTTCACAACTGTGCTGGATGATCAAGAATCAATTTGGTATGTTCACGTTAGAAGCTATCGTTTTGATTTTCCAATTGAATCGATTGTATAGAAATGAGTTCCTCCCAGCTCACTCGGATGCTAATACAAAACTCCAATCAACAGCAGAATGAGCCAGATGGTCAACATGTCTGATCCAGAGATAACGATTTGTCATTTTCCTTGTTTTCATCTGGAGAAAATCATCCCAAAAATCGGTGTTGATGAGCGTTTATTTTAGTTCTGGCAGCGAATTCAGTGATAATTGGTAGATTTTGCTTAATTTCGCCATCATCATCCTTTTGTTGAAGAGAAATTTTGCTGGACAATTTCCTCGATTGGAAAGAACTTCTCTAGATGAATAGTTGATATGGAAAAACTTTCCTCCCAGGCACATTCTGGTGGAATTGATTCAATCCGATTGGCAGCAGAATGGCCCAAGAGGAAATTAGTTCTGTTCGAGAGAGAGAGAGAGAGAGAGAGAGAGTGAGAGAAGGAGTCTTCTTTCGTCATGTTCCCTTCCACATTGTCCATATGCTAGAAGCGGAATGTACTTAAATTTCCAACACAACAGCATGCGATTTAGATGTCCAATGGTCCTGTCTGACAATGTGGGGTAGATCAAGTGTTGTACTTGCAGTACACATTAGTGCAAATATTTCCATAAATTAGCAATTGAACGTCTCCAGGACGAAGCAGTTCCATTTCAAAGATGGTGAGTGATTGACGATTGTTGCTGTTTGTAAACTGTGCTTGTGCTGAGTGGCTAAGTTTTCATTTGGTTATGGATCCGGGGTTAAATTTAATTTTGTAGAGAAGACAAAGCATGTACCTGAAGTGGGATGCTGATGTAATGAAAATCAGAATCAGCGTTTTCCTTGTACCAGGTCATCCCTCTCTCGCTTGTTTTGAAGGTAACACAGTACCGGTTGGTTCGATCGTGAGAGATATTCATAAGTATTGTGTTTGTATATTGTTACGATATTGATGTCAGAACCGTTGCCGTAAGCCGATGCTTATTTGTGATGGAATTATAACTGTATGTTATAAATTGGGAGTACTCCGTTCTAACTGAAAAGCTGATATTCAAATCTTTAGTACCAATATGCAATTGTTGGAGATGACAAAGAATGTATTTGAAGTGGAATGCTAACGGGATAAATAATAGAATTCAGCGTTTATCTTGTATCATCACATCTTTCTCTAGCTGGTGGCGAAGCTAAACCAATACCAGTTTTATTCATGATGAGGAATGTTCATGTTTATTACGTTTGTATATTATTACGAGACTGATGTCGCAACCGTTGTCATACGCTTAAGCCTGTCAACGATGGAATTACGACAATACGTTATGGATTGGGCAAACTAATTACGTATTGAATAGCTGATAGTGAAATGGTTTCCACCCAGCACACCCTGCTGCCAATAGTTACATTCAATCAGCACGAGAATGGGCCAGATGGAAAACATGTATGATCTAACGATGATGCTTTCTTCTCTCTGTTGTTCTTTTGCACTTTGTCTCTGTGCACTGTGTAAACTATCCTCAAGCATCCAACACAGTTGCATTCTAATTTGGAACATGTTTAGCTTCATAACTGTGCTGGATGGTCATTAATCAATTTAGTTAATAATTCCATCCAATCAGAATTGGCCAGGTTGGGAACATTTCTGCCCTGCAGATAGAATGCAACCACTGTATACAGTAAATAAATTAGGGACCCTATATTTAATTTTCTTAATCGGCAGATTGAGGGTGATGGGGCGTAGCGTTTGTTCTTGTTTTTAAAGTTTTGTCTTTGGATAGGTAAAATTTGTTGCTAGCGAAGAATAACTAATTATATCCATTTTATGTCAAAAATATGTCTGAGCTCCAAAAAGGTAGCAGCAGCCATTGTAACGTTGGATTATTAACCTTTTATAGGTGGCAGATTGTGGAAGAAATTAAAGAGCGTGTTGATAAAACTAGGAGGTGTCAACAATGAAGCATACCATTCCTACAATTCACTAGCTACGCTATTGATAACGTAGGCAATTACACCTGTGCAAAATAGTTATCAGAGAGGGCCAATAAGCATAAAAGATACTTGATTAGCAAACAAGAAAGACTTCAACGGACTTAATAAGTTATTGAAAATTCTTACAGCAAACAAGTGCTGTCCTGTCAATCTTAAGATCATCAGCCTGTCAAAGGAATGCATGTACTTAACGACTTACATAAACCAGTAAATAAGTTTTACAAAATCCTATTGTAATTCTGAATCCGAGATGAAAGGTTCCATAATTACGGAAACTGCCGAAGTGCTAAAAATATACCGTAGTATGTACCACCAGAAAAAGACAACGGTAATGCAACGCACCGCTACTAAAGGGATAAGCATCAATGGATACGAGAATAAATTGGCACAACACACATAACATATCTTTATGTTAGATGAATAAGTAAATCTCTCGTATGCCTCCGTAGAAGCTGATGTCGGAATTGAAGGTAAATATTAGCAAAAGAAAAGGGCAAAAACCAGGCATTACGAAATGCCCAGAAACGTGTGTATATAAATATCATATTTTGAATCTTTTTCTCAATTCTCTGTAATAGAAGCTAAGTCATCTCTGAATGCAGAAAGTTGTGTAAATTATTTTAAAAAAACAAATCTTTATGTGAAACAGAAAGTTATCAGTATATTGGGAAAACTTTTGCTTTTTAATGAACGGCATTATGGAAACTGAATCATCTTGTTTCCTATAACCAAATTGAACAGCAATAGTAGAAAAAAATGAACGCTACAATTTATAAACATATGTGGGATAATTATCGTAATGAGGTAAATCATAATTAGTAGGTTAAAGACTATGCATTGTGTACGAAATGTGATCAGCATATATAGTCTTAAAACAATCAAGATTAAACATCTGTTGATCAAATATCAAATATAGACAGAATATATTTTGATTCCTTTGATAATAAAATTTAGTTGTTGTATCGCACTTTTTACATTAAAGTGTTTTCAAATTTTACAACATTCTTTATGTATTCAGAAAAGGCTGTAGCTAGAAATATGTACTGAATGAAATCATGCTCAAACATAACGAATGGAGAAATAAAGTATTAACTGTTGTAGCAGAGTAGAATGTTGGGTTAAAGATGAAGTGATGGATGTTGCTAATTAATTTCCATACTGGTTATTTACCATCACAATGTCATTCATGAAACACTGAACATTTTATCATTAAAGTTGCAAGGGATAATAAAACCATTTTCAATTGAAGTAAGAGATGTAGAAAAAAAGTTATTCTGACCAACACACTAGTGTTAATACTTCCAACGACAGAACATAAGAATATAGGAAGTGACAATGTGTTGAATTTTACGTTTCGTTTCCCATGGTTTTCATTAATAACGTGAAGTGCTTATGTTTGCCGACAAAACAGACTTGTGCTAATTCATTATCCTGAAAACCTGGATATTAATTAGATTTTCTCAGAAATTTATAATTGAAATTTTGAAATGTTTCAAATATTACCAACTACAATTTAGAATAATAACTCACGATATTACCCTGACTACATAAGTACATTAATAATAATCAGAAGACTTATCACTTTTACACCTTGAAAGTAAAAGATCGTATATATTCCTACCTTGATTTTATCTTCTCTTCCCGGAAAACCGATAACGTATGTCGTCCAACAAATATTGTAAATATTCAGTGAATAAACTTCACAACGGCATGGTAGTAAAACAGATGGAATTCCAGCTTATATATTTCTACCTTTCGACTTGATTTAATCTTCTATTCCTGGTCAAGTTGTATGTATTTATGTCCAACAAATATTGTAAATATCCAGTAAATATATTTCACATCGGCATCGTAGATGAAAAGTCTGGAGAGCTTTGCGCATCTAAGAAACAGGTACTATACATACCTAGGTTGTGTGCTCTTGTTTTGGCATTACTCAGGAAGTGTCACTGAACAATAATCACTTCTAATTGTCAAATGTCTAGATCGTATTGTTCGCGACATCATTTGTATTGTTTGCGGATAGCTGAAAGTGCTTTATATTGGGTTCCTTCCTGGTGATCACTGAGGTGGATCAGTGTTGAAAGTTAACTCGGCTTTTATTCAGTAAAATGAAGTTAGAGAAACGGATATGAATCCAAACTCATTAACCCAATTAATATATTGTGAAAGGTTATTCTTTACCAAACATGATAAGTAGGAAGTTTGTAAAGGTGGATAAATAATTAAACGAAAGATTGTCAATCTAGTATATTTTATAGCGGGTAATTAAACCGTGATGCGAATTGCGATCGTTTGAAATATGTATTAAATAAATGATTTTAATAAAAATTAATTACTTTCTTGTCATGGAATAGGATACGTAGAGGATTTAGCAGCAATTATAATGGTATTTTCAGCTCTCTTATTATTAACAGTACAATTTTTTTTATAATGTGGCTGGTATGATTACGGATGCTTTATAGCTTATACGCCCTTGTTCCGTCACGGACGCTTCATATTTGATATGCACTTGTTCGTTTAAGGACTCTTTCTACTTTACACGCTCTTGTTTCGTTACGGATGTTTTATAGTTTAATCGCCCTTGTTCGGTTATGGATGCATTATAGTTTATACGCTCTTATTCCGTTACGGATGCTGTATCGTTTATACGCCCTTGCTGTGTTATTGCTTTATAGTTTATACGTCCTTGTTTAGTTACGGATACTATATAGTTTATACGCCCTTGTTCCGCTTCGGATGCTTTATTGTTTGTGCGCTCTTTTTCTGTTACGGATGCTTTATAGTTTATACGGCCGTGACCGGTTATGGATGCTTTGTAGTTCATACACTCTTGTTCCGTTATCGATGCTTTATAGTTGATACGCCCCTTGTGTGGTTACGGATGCTTTATAGTTTATACTCACTTGCTCTGTTACGGATGCTTTATGATTTACACCCCCTTGTTCCGTTACCATTGCTTTATAGTTTGCATGGCTTCCACATAATTCTTAAGAGCTTGGTATAATTCGTCGTTATTGTGTTACTAAATCTGTACCCTAAACGATCCTCGCGTTGTCCACTATATACAGATAAAACAAAATGTGTTCATGGCTCGCAATGGACTCTCACTTCTTGAGTAAGAAATAAAACTCATCGACCTTGAAGTCAAAAGGTCAAAGTAACGGCGACTAAAGCCAAAAGGTAAATGGTTCTCGCACAATAACATTACATGTATATCACACAACCGGACTTATCTTTGTGTATGGCTCAAACTTTAGATAGAGAAGAATGATATTTATATTGGAGTAACAAATATTACGGTATAAGGTCACTGCGACTGATAGCAAAGTAATGATTTCCCCACTACATAACATTAATTCTCCATAACATGGCTGAGCTGTAACCTTTGGGCTACTTTCACTTTGGGCCGAATTATTGGGGGGGGGGGACGTCAGAGTTCAAAGTCATTGTGACTGAAAGGGAAAAGAAAATGGTTTCTAATTGTAAAATGTGGATGTTAACGAAAAACTTTTTTTTTAAGTTCAAAAGCAATTCCGGCGATGACTTTCACCTGTTGCATCCGTTCTCACATCCTTATAATTATGTTCGACAGAAATGTTGAGGAATAAATTGATGGATTGTTAGTTACTTTTCTGACCACTCCGGTGGCCTAGTGGTTAGAGCGCCCGCCTCGGATGCGGGAGGTCATGGGTTCGATCCGCGGCCGAGTCATTCCAAAGACTTACACAAATTGTACTAACAGCTACCTCGCTTGGCGTTCATCATTAAAATGTTAGTATTATGAATAGTCGGCCTGGTGTCAGGATAACGTGACTGGGTGGGACATCATGCTACATGTTTTCGATTTATCCATCATGTAGCAGAATGAGACAGGGGGAAAACATTTCTCAACGAGGAATTTGGTCTTCTATCCTCTCTTTCTCTTCCACATTTTACATGTGCAAGCAGCGAATTGTGCTTAAAATTGCAACACCGATGTGTGTGCGAGGTTCATGCTGTTTCTGATACTATGACGTTGATCAAGTGTTGTCCTTCTAGTATACATTGGTGCAAATAGTACCATCAAATTTTGTACGTCTCAAGAAGGAAGAAGTTCCGTTTCAATGTTAGCGAATGGCATCTGATGGCTGCTACTAGAAAAATGTGCGTGTGATGAGGGACTAATTAGATAATGTCATATGGATCGGGAGATGAATTTAGCATGATTGTCGATGACAAAGCATGTATTTGAAGTGGCATGCTAATTACATGAATATCAGAATTCAAGTTTTTTCTCGTGACATGACCAGTTGGTTTCATGGTGAGGAATATTCGGGTCTTACTTGTGTATATTGTTCCGACATTGATGTGGCAAAGGTTCCCATACGCGTATGCTTATCTTCGTTGGAATTATAATATGTTACGGAATGAGAAAACTGAGTAGCTGACAGGTAATTACCTTCCACCCAACAAACTCTCCAGCCAATTATTACATTCAATCAGCACCAGAATGGATCAGTTGGGAAAAATGTATGTCCTAGTAATGAAGGTTCTTCCTAACTGTTGTTCGTTTCCACGCTGTCTCTGTACAAGCTGTAAAATATCCTGAATCATCCAGCACATATGCGTTCTAATTTGTAACTTGATTAGCTTCACATTGTGCTGGATGGACAAGAATCAATTTAGTATGTTCACGTTAGAAGTTATCGTTTGGATTGGGTATAACTGACACCGTGACAATGACCAAATGTTTTGTTACCCAGACACAATAGTGCTAAAATTTCCATCTATTTTGCATAATATTGTCTCCAAGGCGAAATATTTCCGTTTCGTGGAATGCGCGATACTTCTCACCATTGGTATAAGCAGACTGTGCTTGATCTGCAAGGACAAATGTCATAGCTGATGAAAGACACGAATTATATTCTAATGTGGATTCCGGAGTAATATTCACTCCCGCCTAGGACAGATATCCTAGCCATTAATAAACCGTGTTTGCTGTTCATGGAAATGCATGACAGCTGATGAAGGGGATACATTCCTCAATTTGAAGGGGTTGACGAATTGAAAAATTCAGATAAAAGTCCTCCTTGTACCTTCTCCTTTCTGCCATCCTAGTACTGAAGGGATAATAATATCAATTTGATATCTGGTAGAGAATGTCTTGAGATTAGTAGGAGATCAATTTTGGAAACATTGCCGTTATCCCTTGCTTCTATCGGATAGGAATTTCACGATTCGAAGTGGAATGATGAAACTGTTGTTCTGGTACAGAAATGGGATTCTCACAGCTCACTCGGACGCTAATAACACATCAAAACTGGAAGCACAATGAGCCAGACGGACAACATGTGTGATCCAGAGATAACGATGTGTCATTTTCCTTGTTTTTGGCTAAAGAAAATAATCCAAAATAATTGCGTTCTGAATTTTATAGTGTCTGAAACATCAAATGTGTGTTGGATGATGGAGGACATTAGTGGATATCTTTCGAATCGCATAATGCTAAATTGGAAGGATGACTAGGGTTCCATCTGTAATGTGACGATGAACAAATTAATTCCTTTAGGTACATGCTAATGGTTTCTATTAATAAAGTATGAGTGTTGATGAGCGATTATTTAGGTCTTGCAGCGAATCCAGAGATTGTACCTGGCGCTTAGTTTCACTAATCATTGTGATTTTGTTGAATACAAATGTTGCTGGACAATTTCATAGATTGATAATGACTTCTCTAAGTGATCAGTTGATATGGAAACACTTTCGTCCCAGGCACATTCTGGTGGAATTGATTCGATCCAATCTGCAGCAGAATGGCCCAAGTAGAAAATAGTTCTGTTCGAGATTCAGAAGGAGTCTTCTTTCGTCATGTTCACTTCCACATTGTCTATGTGTTAGATGCGGAATTTGCATAAAATTCCAACACCACATCATGCATTCTCCTGTCTGACAATGTGACGTACATCAAGTATTGTACGTCCTCTACACATTAGTGTAAATATTTCAATCAAATTAGAGGTTGAACGTCTCCAGCAAAAAGCAGTTCCGTTTGAAAGAAAATGAGAGATATATGGTGGTTCCTGTTTGTATACTGTGCGTGTGATGAGGAGCTCAGTTTCCATCTGTTATGGATGCTTTGATAATTTTAATTTGTCTGGAGAAGACAAAGCATATACTTGAAATGGGATGCTGATGTAATGAAAATCAGAATCAGCGTTTTCCTCGTACCAGGTCATCCCACTCTCACTTGTTCTGTGGTTAACACAGTACCAGTTGGTTCGATCGTGAGAGATAGTCATAAGTATTGTGTTTGTATATTGCTACTATATTGATGTTACAACTGTTCTAGTAAGATGATTCTTATCTGCAATGGAATTGTAACTGTGTTATGAATAAAAAAGCTGAATTCGAAATTTGTAGTACCAATATGCAATTGTTTTATTTTATTTATCTAACTTCTATTGTTTTTGTCTTCTCTATAATCGAAAGCTAGAAAAAATCATCCAAAATAATCGCGTTCTAATTTTTGTAGCTTCTGAAATATCAAATCTGTGTTGTATGATGAAGGGCATTAGTGGCTATCTTTCGAATCGCATAATGCTAAATGGAATGTAATGTGACGAAGAACAAATGAATTCCTTTAGGTACATACTAATGGTTTATATTAATAAACTATGGGTGTTGATGAGTGATAATTTGTACCTGTCGCTTAATTTCGCTGATCATTATGATTTTGTTGAATGTTAATGTTGCTGGACAACTTCATAGATTAATAACGATTTCTCGAAATGAATAGTTGATATGGAAAAACTTTCCTCCCAGGCACAGTCTGGTGGAATTGATTCAATCGAATCTGCAGCAGAATGGCCCAAGTGGAAAATAGTTCTGCTCGAGAGAGAGAAGGAGTCTTCTTTCGTCATGTTCCCTTTCACTTTGTCCATGTGCTAGAAGCGGAATGTACTTAAAAATTCCAACACAGCAGCATGCGATTTTCATGTTCAATGGTCCTGTCTGACAATGTGACGTAGATCAAGTGTTGTACTTCCAGTACACATTAATTGAATTATTTCCATCAAATTAGCAGTTGAACGTCTCCAGCACGAATCAGTTCCGTTTCAATGATGGTGATATATATCTGATGGTTGATGTTTGTAAACTGTATGTGTGATGAAGGGTTAAGTTTCAATTCTGATATGGATCTGTTGATAATTGTAATTTTGCTGGAGAAGACAAAGCATATACTTGAAGTGGGATGCTGATGTAATGAAAATCAGAATCAGCGTTTTCCTCGTACCAGGTCATCCCTCTCTCGCTTGTTCTGTAGGTAACACAGTACCAGTTGGTTCGATCGTGAGAGATATTAATAAGTGTTGTGTTTGTATTTTGCTACGACGTTGATGCTACAACTGTTCCCGTAAGCTGATGCTTATCTGCGATGGAATGATAACTCGATGTTATCGATTGGGAATACTCAGTTCTAATTGAAAAGCTGATTTTGAAATTTGTAGTACCAATATGCAATTGTTTCATGCTATTTTTCTAACATTTAATATTTTTGTCTTCTATATAATCGAAAGCTGGAGAATATCATCCAAAATAATCGCGTTCTAATTTGTATGGCTTCTAAGGCATCGAATCGGAACTAAATGACCCAGGACAAATCACATTAGTATCTTTCTTTCGAATGTCATGATGCAATAGGGAACTGATGACAAAGGTCTTAAGTATAATGTGACGATGAGAAAATATATTCTTGTTGGTACAGACTAGTACAAAACAAATACTGCGAATGAGCACTAGAAAATCTCCAAGGCTAAATGTTTCTGTTTAAAGTATGGTGAGAAAATCCTAATTATTTATATTATTAAGCCATGGGTGTTAATGAAAAACTATTTTTAAGTATAGAAACGATTTCGGCGAGTATTTTTACCTGTCGCATTCGTTCTCACATCCATATGATTATGTTCGACGGACATGTTGATGAACAATTTATGGATTGATAGTTACTTGTCTAAATGATATTATATTACAAAACGTTTCTCCCAGCACATTGTTGTACGATTGATTCAATCCAATATGTAGCAGAATGGGCCAGGGAACATTTCTCTTCCAATAAGCGAATGGATCACCTTTCCTCTTTTTCTATTCCACATTGTCCATGTGCAAGCAGCGACATGTGCTTTAAATTTCAACACCGATGCATGCGAGTTTCATGTTGTTTCGCACGACAATGGTCCTATCTGGTAATATGACGCTGACCAAGTGTTGTACTTCCAGTATACATTAGTGTCAATAGTTCCATCAAATTAGCACTTTGAACGTCTCAAGAGGAAATAATTTCCTTTTCAATGATAGTGGATATATCTGATGGTTGCTATTAAAAAAATGTGCGTGTGATGAAGGACCAATCAGACATTGATTTCGCAAGCGTTCCCAAACGCGATGCTTATCTTCGTTGGAATTATAATACGTCAAGGATTGGGAAAACCCCTAACTAGCTAAGTAGCTGATTGCGAACTACCTTTCACCCAGCACACCATCATGCCAATAATTACATTCAATCAGCACCATAATGGACTAATTGGGAAGCATATTTATTCTACGAATGAGGATTCTTCCTCTCTGTTGTTCGTTTCCACGCTGTCTCTGTACAAGCTGTAAAATATCCTGAATCATCCAGCACAGATGCGTTCTAATTTGTAACTTGATTAGCTTCACAACTGTGCTGGATAATCAAGAATCAATTTAGCATGTTCATGTTAGAAGCTATCGTTTTGATTTTCCAAATGAATCGATTGTATATAAATGAGTTCCTCCCAGCTCACTCGGATGCTAATACAAAACTCCAATCAGCAGCAGAATGAGCCAGATGGTCAACATGTTTGATCCAGAGATAACGATTTGTCATTTTCCTTGTTTTCATCTGGAGAAAATCATCCCAAAAATCGGTGTTGATGAGCGTTTATTTTAGTTCTGGCAGCGAATTCAGTGATAATTGGTAGATTTTGCTTAATTTCGCTAATCATCATCCTTTTGTTGAAGAGAAATTTTGCTGGACAATTTCCTCGATTGGAAACAATTTCTCTAAATGAATAGTTGATATGGAAAAACGTTCCTCCCAGCCACATTCTGGTGGAATTGATTCAATCCAATTTGCAACAGAATGGCCCATGAGGAAAATAGTTCTGTTCGAGAGAGAGAGAGAGAAGGAGTCTTCTTTCGTCATGTTCCCTTCCACATTGTCCATATGCTAGAAGCGGAATGTACTTAAATGTTCAACATAACAGCATGCGATTTAGATGTTCAATGGTCCTGTCTGAAAATGTGGGGTAGATCAAGTGTTGTACTTGCAGTACACATTAGTGCAAATATTTCCATAAATTAGCAATTGAACGTCTCCAGGACGAAGCAGTTCCATTTCAATGATGGTGAGTGATTGAGGATTGTTGCTGTTTGTAAACTTTGCTTGTGCTGAGTGGCTAAGTTTTCATTTTGTTATGGATCCGGGGTTAAATTTAATTTTGTAGAGAAGACAAAGCATGTACCTGAAGTGGGATGCTGATGTAATGAAAATCAGAATCAGCGTTTTCCTTGTACCAGGTGATCCCTCTCTCGTTTGTTTTGAAGGTAACATAGTACCGATTGGTTCGATCGTGAGAGATGTTCATAAGTATTGTGTTTGTATATTGTTACGATATTGATGTCAGAATAAACTTCACAACGGCATGGTAGTAAAACAGATGGAATTCCAGCTTCTATATTTTTATCTTTCGACTTGATTTAATCTTCTATTCCTGGTCAAGTTTTATGTATTTATGTCCAACGAATATTGTAAATATCCAGTAAATATATTTCACATCGGCATCGTAGATGAAAAGTCTGGAGAACTTTGCACATCTAAGAAACAGGTACTATACATACCAAGGTTGTGTGCTCTTGTTTTGGCATTACTCAGGAAGTGTGTCACCGAACAATAATCACTTCTAATTGTCAAATGTCTAGATCGTATTGTTCGCGACATCATTTGTATTGTTTGCGGATAGCTGAAAGTGCTTTATATTGGGTTCCTTCCTGGTGATCACTGAGGTGGATCAGTGTTGAAAGTTAACTCGGCTTTTATTCGGTAAAATGAAGTTAGAGAAACGGATATTAATCCAAACTCATTAACCCAATTAATATATTGTGAAAGGTTATTCTTTACCAAACATGATAAGTAGGAAGTTTGTAAAGGTGGATAAATAATTAAACGAAAGATTGTCAATCTAGTATATTTTATAGCGGGTAATTAAACCGTGAAGCGAATTGGGATCGTTTGAAATATGTATTAAATAAATGATTTTAATAAAAATTAATTACTTTCTTGTCATGGAATAGGATACGTAGAGGATTTAGCAGCAATTATAATGGTATTTTCAGCTCTCTTATTATTAACAGTACAAATTATTTTTATAATGTGGCTGGTATGATTACGGATGCTTTATAGCTTATACGCCCTTGTTCCGTCACGGACGCTTCATATTTGATATGCACTTGTTCGTTTAAGGACTCTTTATACTTTACACGCTCTTGTTTCGTTACGGATGTTTTATAGTTTAATCGCCCTTGTTCGGTTATGGATGCATTATAGTTTATACGCTCTTATTCCGTTACGGATGCTGTATAGTTTATACGCCCTTGCTGTATTATTGCTTTATAGTTTATACGTCCTTATTTAGTTACGGATATTATATAGTTTATACGCCCTTGTTCCGCTTCGGATGCTTTATTGTTTGTGCGCTCTTTTTCTAGTTTATACGGCCTTGACCGGTTATGGATGCTTTGTAGTTCATACACTCTTGTTCCGTTATCGATGCTTTATAGTTGATACGCCCCTTGTGTGGTTACGGATGCTTTATAGTTTATACTCACTTGCTCTGTTACGGATGCTTTATGATTTACACCCCCTTGTTCCGTTACCATTGCTTTATAGTTTGCATGGCTTCCACATAATTCTTAAGAGTTTGGTATAATTCGTCGTTATTGTGTTACTAAATCTGTATCCTAAACGATCCTCGCGTTGTCCACTATATACAGATAAAACAAAATGCGTTCATGGCTCGCAATGGACTCTCACTTCTTGAGTAAGAAATAAAACTCATCGACCTTGAAGTCAAAAGGTCAAAGTAACGGCGACTAAAGCCAAAAGATAAATGGTTCTCGCACAATAACATTACATGTATATCACACAACCGGACTTATCTTTGTGTATGGCTCAAACTTTAGATAGAGAAGAATGATATTTATATTGAAGTAACAAATATTACGGTATAAGGTCACTGCGACTGATAGCAAAGTAATGATTTCCCCACTATATAACATTAATTCTCCATAACATGGCTGAACTGTAACCTTTGGGCTACTTTCACCTAGGGCCGAATTATTGTGGGGGGGGGGACGTCAGAGTTCAAAGTCATTGTGACTGAAAGGGAAAAGAAAATGGTTTCTAATTGTAAAATGTGGATGTTAACGAAAAACTATTTTTTAAGTTCAAAAGCAATTCCGGCGATGACTTTCACCTGTCGCATCCGTTCTCACATCCTGATAATTATGTTCGACAGAAATGTTGAGGAATAAGTTGATGGATTGTTAGTTACTTTTCTGACCGCTCCGGTGGCCTAGTGGTTAGAGCGCCCGCCTCGGATGCGGGAGGTCATGGGTTCGATCCGCGGCCGAGTCATTCCAAAGACTTACACAAATTGTACTAACAGCTACCTCGCTTGGCGTTCATCATTAAAATGTTAGTATTATGAGTAGTCGGCCTGGTGTCAGGATAACGTGACTGGGTGGGACATCATGCTACATGTTTTCGATTTATCCATCATGTAGCAGAATGAGACAGGGGGAAAACATTTCTCAACGAGGAATTTGGTCTTCTATCCTCTCTTTCTCTTCCACATTTTCCATGTGCAAGCAGCGAATTGTGCTTAAAATTGCAACACTGATGTGTGTGCGAGGTTCATGCTGTTTCTGATACTATGACGTTGATCAAGTGTTGTCCTTCTAGTATACATTGGTGCAAATAGTTCCATCAAATTTTGCACGTCTCAAGAAGGAAGAAGTTCCGTTTCAATGATAGCGAATGGCATCTGATGGCTGCTACTAGAAAAATGTGCGTGTGATGAGGGACTAATTAGATAATGTCATATGGATCGGGAGATGAATTTAGCATGATTGTCGATGACAAAGCATGTATTTGAAGTGGCATGCTAATTACATGAATATCAGAATTCAAGTTTTTTCTCGTGTCATGACCAGTTGGTTTCATGGTGAGGAATATTCGGGTCTTACTTGTGTATATTGTTCCGACATTGATGTGGCAAAGGTTCCCATACGCGTATGCTTATCTTCGTTGGAATTATAATATGTTACGGAATGAGAAAACTGAGTAGCTGACAGGTAATCACCTTCCACCCAACAAACTCTCCTGCCAATTATTACATTCAATCAGCACCAGAATGGATCAGTTGGGAAAAATGTATGTCCTAGTAATGAAGGTTCTTCCTAACTGTTGTTCGTTTCCACGCTGTCTCTGTACAAGCTGTAAAATATCCTGAATCATCCAGCACATATGCGTTCTAATTTGTAACTTGATTAGCTTCACATTGTGCTGGATGGACAAGAATCAATTTAGTATGTTCACGTTAGAAGTTATCGTTTGGATTGGGTATAACTGACACCGTGACAATGACCAAATGTTTTGTTACCCAGACACAATAGTGCTAAAATTTCCATCTATTTTGCATAATATTGTCTCCAAGGCGAAATATTTCCGTTTCGTGGAATGCGCGATACTTCTCACCATTGGTATAAGCAGACTGTGCTTGATCTGCAAGGACAAATGTCATAGCTGATGAAAGACACGAATTATATTCTAATGTGGATTCCGGAGTAATATTCACTCCCGCCTAGGACAGATATCCTAGCCATTAATAAACCGTGTTTGCTGTTCATGGAAATGCATGACAGCTGATGAAGGGGATATATTCCTCAATTTAAAGGGGTTGACGAATTGAAAAATTCAGATAAAAGTTCACCTTGCACCGTCTCCTTTCTGCCATCCTAGTACTGAAGGGATAATAATATCAATTTGATATCTGGTAGAGAATGTCTTGAGATTAGTAGGAGATCAATTTTGGAAACATTACCATAATCCCTTGCTTTTATCGGATAGGAATTTCACGATTCGAAGTGGAATGATGAAACTGTTGCTCTGGTACAGAAATGGGATCCTCACAGCTCACTCGGATGCTAATAACACACTAAAACTGGAAGCACAATGAGCCAGACGGACAAAATGTCTGATCCAGAGATAACGATTTGTCATTGTCCTTGTTTTTGGCTAAAGAAAATAATCCAAAATAATTGCGTTCTGAATTTTATAGTGTCTGAAACATCAAATGTGTGTTGGATGATGGAGGACATTAGTGGATATCTTTCGAATCGCATAATGCTAAATTGGAAGGATGACTAGGGTTCCATCTGTAATGTGACGATGAACAAATTAATTCCTTTAGGTACATGCTAATGGTTTCTATTAATAAAGTATGAGTGTTGATGAGCGATTATTTAGGTCTTGCAGCGAATCCAGAGATTGTACCTGGCGCTTAGTTTCACTAATCATTGTGATTTTGTTGAATACAAATGTTGCTGGACAATTTCATAGATTGATAATGACTTCTCTAAGTGATCAGTTGATATGGAAACACTTTCGTCCCAGGCACATTCTGGTGGAATTGATTCGATCCAATCTGCAGCAGAATGGCCCAAGTAGAAAATAGTTCTGTTCGAGATTCAGAAGGTGTCTTCTTTCGTCATGTTCACTTCCACATTGTCTATGTGTTAGATGCGGAATTTGCATAAAATTCCAACACCACATCATGCATTCTCCTGTCTGACAATGTGACGTACATCAAGTATTGTACGTCCTCTACACATTAGTGTAAATATTTCAATCAAATTAGAGGTTGAACGTCTCCAGCAAAAAGCAGTTCCGTTTGAAAGAAAATGAGAGATACGTGGTGGTTGCTGTTTGCGTGTGATGTGGAGCTCAGTTTCCATCTGTTATGGATCCTTTGATAATTTTAATTTGTCTGGAGACGACAAAGCATATACTTGAAATGGAATTCTGATGTAATGAAAATCAGAATCAGCGTTTTCCTCGTACCAGGTCATCTCTCTCTCACTTGTTCTGTAGGTAACACAGTAGCAGTTGGTTCGATCGTGAGAGATAGTCATAAGTATTGTGTTTGTATATTGCTACGACGTTGATGTCACAACTGTTCCAGTAAGATGATTCTTATCTGCAATGGAATTATAACTGTGTTATGAATAAAAAAACTGAATTCGAAGTTTGTAGTACCAAAATGAAATTGTTTTATTTTATTTATCTAACTTTTATTGTTTGTGTCTTCTCTATAATCGAAAGCTAGAAAATATCATCCAAAATAATCGCGTTCTAATTTTTGTAGCTTCTGAAATATCAAATCTGTGTTGTATGATGAAGGGCATTAGTGGCTATCTTTCGAATCGCATAATGCTAAATGGAATGTAATGTGACGAAGAACAAATGAATTCCTTTAGGTACATACTAATGGTTTATATTAATAAACTATGGGTGTTGATAAGCGATTACTTTAGGTACATGCTTATGGTTTCTATTAATAAACTATGGGTGTTGATGAGTGATAATTTGTACCTGTCGCTTAATTTCGCTAATCATTATGATTTTGTTGAATGTTAATGTTGCTGGACAACTTCATAGATCAATAATGATTTCTTGAAATGAATAGTTGATATGGAAAAACTTTCCTCCCAGGCACAGTCTGGTGGAATTGATTCGATCGAATCTGCAGCAGAATGGCCCAAGTGGAAAATAGTTCTGTTCGAGAGAGAGAAGGAGTCTTCTTTCGTCATGTTCCCTTTCACTTTGTCCATGTGCTAGAAGAAGAATGTACTTAAAATTCCAACACAACATCATGCGATTTTCATGTTCAATGGTCCTGTCTGATAATGTGACGTAGATCAAGTGTTGTACTTCAGTACACATTAGTGCAATTATTTCCATCAAATTAGCAGTTGAACGTCTCCAGCACGAATCAGTTCTGTTTCAATGATGGTGATATATATCTGATGGTTGATGTTTGTAAACTGTATGTGTGATGAAGTATTAATTTTCAATTCTGATATGGATCTGTTGATAATTGTAATTTTGCTGGAGAAGACAAAGCATATACTTGAAGTGGGATGCTGATGTAATGAAAATCAGAATCAGCGTTTTCCTCGTACCAGGTCATCCCTCTCTCGCTTGTTCTGTAGGTAACACAGTACCAGTTGGTTCGATCGTGAGAGATATTAATAAGAATTGTGTTTGTATTTTGCTACGACGTTGATGTTACAACTGTTCCCGTAAGCTAATGCTTATCTGCGATGGAATGATAACTCGATGTTATCGATTGGGAATACTCAGTTCTAATTGAAAAGCTGATTTTGAAATTTGTAGTACCAATATGCAATTGTTTCATGCTATTTTTCTAACATTTAATATTTTTGTCTTCTATATAATCGAAAGCTGGAGAACATCATCCAAAATAATCGCTTTCTAATTTGTATGGCTTCTAAGGCATCGAATCGTGGCTAAATTACCCAGGACAAGTTACATCTTAGTATCTTTCTTTCGAATGTCATGATGCAAAAGGGAACTGATGACAAAGGTCTTAAGTATAATGTGACGATGAGAAAATATATTCTTGTTGGTAAAGACTAGTACAAAACACATACTGCGAATGAGCACTAGAAAATCTCCAAGGCTAAATGTTTCCGTTTAAAGGATGGTGAGAAAATCCTAATTATTTATATTATTAAGCCATGGGTGTTAATGAAAAACTATTTTTAAGTATAGAAACGATTTCGGCGAGTATTTTTACCTGTCGCATTCGTTCTCACATCCATATGATTATGTTCGACGGACATGTTGATGAACAATTTATGGATTGATAGTTACTTGTCTAAATGATATTATATTACAAAACGTTTCTCCCAGCACATTGTTGTACGATTGATTCAATCCAATATGTAGCAGAATGGGCCAGGGAACATTTCTCTTCCAATAAGCGAATGGATCACCTTTCCTCTTTTTCTATTCCACATTGTCCATGTGCAAGCAGCGACATGTGCTTTAAATTTCAACACCGATGCATGCGAGTTTCATGTTGTTTCGCACGACAATGGTTCTATCTGGTAATATGACGTTGTCCAAGTGTTGTACTTCCAGTATAGTGCCAATAGTTCCATCAAATTAGCACTTTGAACGTCTCAAGAGGAAATAATTTCCTTTTCAATGATAGTGGATATATCTGATGGTTGCTATTAAAAAAATGTGCGTGTGATGAAGGACTAATTAGACATTGATTTCCCAAACGCGATGCTTATCTTCGTTGGAATTATAATACGTCAAGGATTGGGAAAACCCCTAACTAGCTGAGTAGCTGATTGTGAACTACCTTTCACCCAGCACACCATCATGCCAATAATTACATTCAATCAGCACCATAATGGACTAATTGGGAAACATATTTATTCTAGGAATGAGGATTCTTCCACTCTGTTGTTCATTTCCACGCTGTATCTGTGCAAGCTGTAAAATATCCTGAATCATCCAGCACAGATGCGTTCTAATTTGTAACTTGATTAGCTTCACAACTGTGCTGGATGATCAAGAATCAATTTGGTATGTTCACGTTAGAAGCTATCGTTTTGATTTTCCAATTGAATCGATTGTATAGAAATGAGTTCCTCCCAGCTCACTCGGATGCTAATACAAAACTCCAATCAACAGCAGAATGAGCCAGATGGTCAACATGTCTGATCCAGAGATAACGATTTGTCATTTTCCTTGTTTTCATCTGGAGAAAATCATCCCAAAAATCGGTGTTGATGAGCGTTTATTTTAGTTCTGGCAGCGAATTCAGTGATAATTGGTAGATTTTGCTTAATTTCGCCATCATCATCCTTTTGTTGAAGAGAAATTTTGCTGGACAATTTCCTCGATTGGAAAGAACTTCTCTAGATGAATAGTTGATATGGAAAAACTTTCCTCCCAGGCACATTCTGGTGGAATTGATTCAATCCGATTTGCAGCAGAATGGCCCAAGAGGAAATTAGTTCTGTTCGAGAGAGAGAGAGAGAGAGAGAGAGAGAGAGAGAGAGAGAGAAGGAGTCTTCTTTCGTCATGTTCCCTTCCACATTGTCCATATGCTAGAAGCGGAATGTACTTAAATTTCCAACACAACAGCATGCGATTTAGATGTCCAATGGTCCTGTCTGACAATGTGGGGTAGATCAAGTGTTGTACTTGCAGTACACATTAGTGCAAATATTTCCATAAATTAGCAATTGAACGTCTCCAGGACGAAGCAGTTCCATTTCAAAGATGGTGAGTGATTGACGATTGTTGCTGTTTGTAAACTGTGCTTGTGCTGAGTGGCTAAGTTTTCATTTGGTTATGGATCCGGGGTTAAATTTAATTTTGTAGAGAAGACAAAGCATGTACCTGAAGTGGGATGCTGATGTAATGAAAATCAGAATCAGCGTTTTCCTTGTACCAGGTCATCCCTCTCTCGCTTGTTTTGAAGGTAACACAGTACCGGTTGGTTCGATCGTGAGAGATATTCATAAGTATTGTGTTTGTATATTGTTACGATACTGATGTCAGAACCGTTGCCGTAAGCCGATGCTTATTTGTGATGGAATTATAACTGTATGTTATAAATTGGGAGTACTCCGTTCTAACTGAAAAGCTGATATTCAAATCTTTAGTACCAATATGCAATTGTTGGAGATGACAAAGAATGTATTTGAAGTGGAATGCTAACGGGATAAATAATAGAATTCAGTGTTTATCTTGTATCATCACATCTTTCTCTAGCTGGTGGCGAAGCTAAACCAATACCAGTTTTATTCATGATGAGGAATGTTGATGTTTATTACGTTTGTATATTATTACGAGACTGATGTCGCAACCGTTGTCATACGCTTAAGCCTGTCAACGATGGAATTACGACAATACGTTATGGATTGGGCAAACTAATTACGTATTGAATAGCTGATAGTGAAATGGTTTCCACCCAGCACACCCTGCTGCCAATAGTTACATTCAATCAGCACGAGAATGGGCCAGATGGAAAACATGTATGATCTAACGATGATGCTTTCTTCTCTCTGTTGTTCTTTTTGCACTTTGTCTCTTTGCAATGTGTAAACTATCCTCAAGCATCCAACACAGTTGCATTCTAATTTGGAACATGTTTAGCTTCATAACTGTGCTGGATGGTCATTAATCAATTTAGTTAATAATTCCATCCAATCAGAATTGGCCAGGTTGGGAACATTTCTGCCCTGCAGATAGAATGCAACCACTGTATACAGTAAATAAATTAGGGACCCTATATTTAATTTTCTTAATCGGCAGATTGAGGGTGATGGGGCGTAGCGTTTGTTCTTGTTTTTAAAGTTTTGTCTTTGGATAGGTAAAATTTGTTGCTAGCGAAGAATAACTAATTATATCCATTTTATGTCAAAAATATGTCTGAGCTCCAAAAAGGTAGCAGCAGCCATTGTAACGTTGGATTATTAACCTTTTATAGGTGGCAGATTGTGGAAGAAATTAAAGAGCGTGTTGATAAAACTAGGAGGTGTCAACAATGAAGCATACCATTCCTACAATTCACTAGCTACGCTATTGATAACGTAGGCAATTACACCTGTGCAAAATAGTTATCAGAGAGGGCCAATAAGCATAAAAGATACTTGATTAGCAAACAAGAAAGACTTCAACGGACTTAATAAGTTATTGAAAATTCTTACAGCAAACAAGTGCTGTCCTGTCAATCTTAAGATCATCAGCCTGTCAAAGGAATGCATGTACTTAACGACTTACATAAACCAGTAAATAAGTTTTACAAAATCCTATTGTAATTCTGAATCCGAGATGAAAGGTTCCATAATTACGGAAACTGCCGAAGTGCTAAAAATATACCGTAGTATGTACCACCAGAAAAAGACAACGGTAATGCAACGCACCGCTACTAAAGGGATAAGCATCAATGGATACGAGAATAAATTGGCACAACACACATAACATATCTTTATGTTAGATGAATAAGTAAATCTCTCGTATGCCTCCGTAGAAGCTGATGTCGGAATTGAAGGTAAATATTAGCAAAAGAAAAGGGCAAAAACCAGGCATTACGAAATGCCCAGAAACTTGTGTATATAAATATCATATTTTGAATCTTTTTCTCAATTCTCTGTAATAGAAGCTAAGTCATCTCTGAATGCAGAAAGTTGTGTAAATTATTTTAAAAAACAAATCTTTATGTGAAACAGAAAGTTATCAGTATATTGGGAAAACTTTTGCTTTTTAATGAACGGCATTATGGAAACTGAATCATCTTGTTTCCTATAACCAAATTGAACAGCAATAGTAGAAAAAAATGAACGCTACAATTTATAAACATATGTGGGATAATTATCGTAATGAGGTAAATCATAATTAGTAGGTTAAAGACTATGCATTGTGTACGAAATGTGATCAGCATATATAGTCTTAAAACAATCAAGATTAAACATCTGTTGATCAAATATCAAATATAGACAGAATATATTTTGATTCCTTTGATAATAAAATTTAGTTGTTGTATCGCACTTTTTACATTAAAGTGTTTTCAAATTTTACAACATTCTTTATGTATTCAGAAAAGGCTGTAGCTAGAAATATGTAGTGAATGAAATCATGCTCAAACATAACGAATGGAGAAATAAAGTATTAACTGTTGTAGCAGAGTAGAATGTTGGGTTAAAGATGAAGTGATGGATGTTGCTAATTAATTTCCATACTGGTTATTTACCATCACAATGTCATTCATGAAACACTGAACATTTTATCATTAAAGTTGCAAGGGATAATAAAACCATTTTCAATTGAAGTAAGAGATGTAGAAAAAAAGTTATTCTGACCAACACACTAGTGTTAATACTTCCAACGACAGAACATACGAATATAGGAAGTGACAATGTGTTGAATTTTACGTTTCGTTTCCCATGGTTTTCATCAATAACGTGAAGTGCTTATGTTTGCCGACAAAACAGACTTGTGCTAATTCATTATCCTGAAAACCTGGATATTAATTAGATTTTCTCAGACATTTATAACTGAAAATTTGAAATAGATCAAATATTACCAACTACAATTTAGAATAATAACTCACGATATCACCCTGACTACTTAAATACATGAATAATAGACAGAAGTCTTCTCATTTTTACACCTTGAAAGGAAAACATCTTAAATACTCCTACCTTGATACTTGATTTTATCTTCGCTTACTGGCAGAGCGATATAGGTTGAAGTCCAACAAATACTGTATATTCAGTGAATATACTTCACAACGACATGGTAGTAAAACAGATGGAATTCCAGCTTATATATTCCTACTTTTGTACTTGATTTAATCTTCTATTTCTGGTCAAGTCGTATGTCTTTATGTCCTACGAATATTGTAAATATCCAGTAAATATATTTCAATGTGGCATCGTAGAATAAAATTCTGGAGAACTTTGCACATCTAAGAAACAGGGGCTATACATACCCAGGTTGTGTGCTCTTGTTTTGGCATTACTCAGAAGTGTCACCGAACAATAATCACTCCTAATTGTCAAATGTCTAGATCGTATTGTTCACGACATCATTTGTATTGTTTGCGGATAGCTGAAAGTGCTTTATATTGGGTTCCTTCCTGGTGATCACTGAGGTGGATCAGTGTTGAAAGTTAACTCGGCTTTTATTCGGTAAAATGAAGTTAGAGAAACGGATATTAATCCAAACTCATTAACCCCATTAATATATTGTGAAAGGTTATTCTTTACCAAACATGATAAGTAGGAAGTTTTTAAAGGTGGATAAATAATTAAACGAAAGATTGTCAATCTAGTATATTTTATAGCGTATAATTACATCATGAAACGAAGGGGGATAGCTTGAAATATATATTAAATTAATGATTATAATGAAAATTAATAGATTGTCATGGAACAAGTATAATCGTATTTCCCGCTCTCTTTTTATTAACAGTAATACTTATTTTTATAATGTTGCTGGTATGATTAGTTAAGGCCCTGCATTGCACAAAATCGAAACATTCTAATGGGGCATTTAAAGGAAAAATTACAGGCTGAAAGTAACATTTACAGGCAATATTGGAATTAGCTTTTACAGCAGAAACTGTATACTTGGAAGAGAATACATGGAAATTAGGAAAGAATTAATATATTGTTCCTTTCTCATTGCCTTTTAGTTTGTTCGCCCTTATTCAGTTACGGATGCTTTATAATTTCTACGTCCTTGTTCCGTTACGGATGCTTTATAATTTCTACGTCCTTGTTCCGTTACGGATGCTTTATAATTTCTACATCCTTGTTCCGTTACGGATGCTTTGTAATTTCTACGTCCTTGTTCCGTTACTGATTTTTTTTTTTTATAGTTTATGAGCCCTTGCTCTGTTATCATTGCTTTATAGTTTATACGCCCTTGTTCCGTTACGGATGCTTTATAGTTTATACGTCCTTGTTCCGTTACGGATTCTTTGTAGTTTATACCCACTTGTTCCGTTACGCATGCTTTAAAGTTTAGACGCCCTTGTTCCGTTACGGATGCTTTATAGTTTATACCCCTTGTTCCGTTATGGATGCTTTATAGTTTATACGTCCTTGTTCCATTACGGATGTTTTATAGTTTATACGTCCTTGTTCCATTACGGATGTTTTATAGTTTATACCCCTTTGTTCCGTTATGGATGCTTTATAGTTTATACGCCCTTGTTCCGTTTCGGATGCTTAATGGTTTTCACGCATTTGTTCGGTTATTATTGCTTTACAGTTTGCATGCCTTCCAGTTTCTTGTTATGTTTTGATATAATCCGTCGTTATTCTGCTACCAGATATGTATCCTAAAAAAACCCAACTTCGCTGTGTCCACCATATACAGTTAAAACTAAATGTGTTCATAACTTGCAATCGACTCGCACTTCTTGAGTAAGAAATAAAACTCATCGACTTTGAAGTAAATAGGTCAAAGTAACGGCGTCTAAAGCCAAAAGGTAAATGGTTTTCGCATAATAGCATTACATGTACATCACACAACCGTACCTGTCTGTGTGTATGGCTCAAACTTTAGATGGAGAAGGAGGCTATCGATATTGGAGTAAAAACGCTTAATGTATAAAGTGACTGTGATTGAAAGCAAAATAATGACTTCCCCACTATATAACATTAATTCTCCGTAACATGGCTGAGCTGTAACTTTTGGGCTACTTTCACTTAGGGCCGAATTATTTGGGATGGAGGGAACGTTAGAGGTCAAGGTCATTGTGACTGAAAGGGAAAAGAAAATGGTTTCGGCACAATATTATTAGTTCAACATCACATCACATATTTTGACTAGCATTTGCCCGTGAACTGCACTTGGTGTACGAAAAGACCTATCGAGATAAGGTTAAAAGGTGAAGGGTCAAAGTTCACCTCGAATGCAGGAAAAATACAAGCTTCTGGAGTTATTGAGCGCAGATGAAATGTACGTTGTTTAAGAACAAATACTATTGATGCTCAGGTCGGAAGGTCAAAATATCAAGGTCACTCAAACTAAAATAATAAAATAATTTGCGCGTTATAACTAGATCTCGACCACCTACCCTAGACAATTTTTGTTTCTTTCTGGCTTGCACTTATTAAATTTGGTTTAAACCGTATGTATTTAAATACGCCAGCTTAGAAAATGCATCAAATCAAACAGAGAATATAGAGGACGAGGAACAATCATAATTTTATTTTAAGCTGTCTCCTCATCAACAATAATATTTACTATTAATCTGTGGCTGATGCGATTAATGAAGGTATCACAATGCAAACACAGACACGTGATAATGAGACATTAAAATAACAAATCACACTGCAAAAACAGAAAATTGATGAGAAATTAAAATAACAAATCACAATGTAAACACAGAAACGTGATAATGAGATATACAAAGAACAAATGACATACAACATTGCTATAAAGTCCGAATTAAACAATAAGTGTTTACAGCCAAAACATTGTATTGTATTACTGCAAATCAACAAATGTGAAAGATGAGAAAATAAACATAAAGATATTGGTCATTGATGGAGGAGGGGGATACATGTAGAATTTTAAAATTCGGCTCGTGTGATATATAATTTATAAAGTTATTCTTGTAATATGGGGCAATGCTCCTAATGACTCGTCTCTGAGAGAAACATACCATTCTTTGTATAGTGGAAGAGAAAATGCTTGGCGGTTTTCTCTTCACTGCGTGGACATCTATTGATGCATGACAAATGCGTTTTGCCAAAATCGTTTAATAAACTTCCAGTAGGTTGAAGCATTGAACGGATAATCTTCTTTCTGCTTGATATTAATACTCTGGGATTTTCTAGGTCAATATTTAGGTGCGAATTAAAAAACTTCCAAGGAGAGAATATTTACAGCAGATTTTGGTCCAAAGGTCAAGGTCATCGCGGATTAAAGGAATATTTTTCGGAATATCGTTTTCTCTAGATTAAGTTCTTTAATCTTACTTTGTAAATGGACATTCTTTGGCGAGTCCTTTAGATTATGAGACTTTACAAGACCAAGCCATCGGGCGTAAAATAATTAAATTAAAAGGTAACCCCTTTAATCAAATCCCTCAATGGCATGGATTAACCTGCCACTCCCCTGAGAGTAGTTGAAGAACACAAATACCTCACATATTTCATCATTAATTGGTTTTATTTTGGGCACAACGTACGATCAAAAATATTTACGTCCGACCGAAAAGCATACATTTTTGTTAGAGTGACACGAAGAGGGACATGCAAGCTGCAAAGATAATTCCTTTAATCATATCTACTCACCAGCAGGTTAAATACTGTTCAGTGAGTGGAGAGATTCGTGAGCAAGTGTCACAAAGAACCCCGACACTTAAATTATTTTAAACACGTAAGTGACCGTTATTGTTAACGAGGCACTAAGATGGACATTTTGCAGGTCATTGAGACAACGGTGCTCACTGTCACTGCTGCTCTGTGTGATAGACAACAAGCGCTACGTCAAACAATACATAAAATACATAAAATATGTTGGTGTTGTTTGCTTAATGACATTTTTCACTTTGCGGCCAGTAAAACTGGTGGAGGAAAGCCCGGGAAAAATACCCCCGGAAGAAGAACCGATCCAAGGGAAGCTGTTAGCAAGCTTTCTCACGTGCCCACATAGGCGAAGCTCGAGACTGGAACCCATGTGGATAGGTGAGATTGCAAACTAACATACATATAATATATAAAAGGCATACATATACCAAACATTAGGCACTTAGGAAAATAATTTATGGATTTTGGCATGTCTACAAGAATGAAAGTCTACCACCAAAAATCATTTTTAAGTAACTGCAGACTAGCGGTGGAACCAAATAGGACTCCCTTCGCATTACATGAAAGGTGTCATCAAACATTTGGAATATTCGAAACTATGCATAACAAAGTATTTCAGCATTTTAATTGATATAGTTGTTAACAATACTAGATGGATGCCATAGAGAAACTATAATACATAACTACTAATAGCAATTTACAATATGTAATGGATATTGCTGGTTTAAGTAAAGGACAATTTAATGCTGCTTGACAGTAATTAAAATGATAAGGGGGTGGAAGGTTTGGGGCACCAAATTATGAAGTATAAAATGTATAGGAATAAAATGTAATTGGGGATTAATCTACCCAACAAAGAAAGTATTGTGGAAACAGCTGAATAGACTCAAGAATTCAACTATTAAAATAAACTACCCTCTCTCTCTCTCTCTTTCTCGATATGGGCGGACGTTCAAGAATATATTAGGCATGAAAAAAAAAAACAAAAAAAAAAAACAACTGGCATAGCCAATTACATAAACCACAACAAAAGTGATGTTTTAATAAAGAAATAGCACTGAAATATAGAGACAAAACGAAAAGAGCAATACATGACGGTAAAAACATATTAATCATTAATAGAAATAGAAAGTAAGAGAGTGTGTGTATTTGGATTTTTTAATGTAGCTTTAACAATGTTTCAGTTATATCTCTACGATGTATGCAGTGTGACAGTTTACAGTGATGTCTAGCACTGGGGCACCATGCAGACATATAGCATGATATCCCATCCAATCACATTATCCTGACACCAGGTCGACCATTCCTTACACCTTACTCTTAAAGCTGAGCGAATTGCGAGGTAGCTGTTAGTATCATTTGCATAAGCCTTTGGTATGACTCAGCCGGATTTGACGTATAATGTGTATTCATTACTCCTTACAAACAGACAAGACAATTGTAACAGGATGATCCGGGTTAAGATCAAATTAAAACACAGACACTAAGAACCATTTTGTGAACGCGATGTTTATTAATACCGTGATTGAAACAATATTAATGCTGTCCCAAATCTCGTGCATAAAATGCAACAATTCATAAAATCCAACAATGCATGAAATCCAACAATACATAAATTCCAACAATGCATGAAATCCAACAATGCATGAAATCCAACAATGCATAAAATCCAACAATGCATGAAATCCAACAATGCATGAAATCCAACAATGCATGGAATCCAACAATGTATGAAACCAAACAAAGCATAAAATCCAACAATGCATAAAATCCAACAATGCATTAAAGACAAAAATACGCACCAAATAAACAACTGATACAACGGAACTAATACTCTTCCTAAATGGAACGAGTCATAATATGTAACTCAAACAAGTAATCAACAAGAATTTATAAACGGAAATGATTGAATAAAGGATACATCGCGATGGATACATCACGATGGATACATCACCATGAATACATCACCATGGATGCATCACGATGGATACATCACCATGGATACATCACCATGAATAGTCAATGCTTAGATATGAATGGGAAAATAAACAATGCTACATCTACCACCAAGGAAATAAAAAATGTTACATCTCCCACAAAGGAAATAACATCAACAAGAATTTATAAATGGAAATGACTGAATAAAGGATACATCACCATGGATACATCACCATGGATGCATCACCATGAATACATCACCATGGATACATCACCATGGATACACCACCATGAATACGTCACCATGGATACATCACCATGGATACATCACCATGAATACATCACCATGGATACATCACCATGAATACATCACGATGGATACATCACGATGGATACATCACCATGAATAATCAATGCTTGGATATGAATGGAAAAATTAACAATGTTACATCTACCACCAAGGAAATACAAATGTTACATCTACCACCAAGGGAATAAAAAAAACCCATTAAACAGGTAAGATAAGTTTTAATTCGTACTCTACGTAGAAATGAAACCAGGTACACCAGTAAACGGCATTCATTTCCTTGTCTGCAAACACAAGCCCATATTCCATCGCAACTAAGTAAACATCACTAAAAGTGATGCAAGTGAGTTGGTGTTATATGCTCTCGTTCGTAGTAGACACACTCGCATGATGAGAAAGTAATTAATTCTCATCTATCTTCAAAGTCATTCCTGATCCCTATGAAAGAAATTAAGGTGCACATGGATTAATTGAAGAGTAGTATAAATATACACGATACAGAACGTTAGTAGTAAATGGGGAGACCCTAGCCTCAATGGGAATTATCATTACAGACAGGGTCCCGGCACTCTAGCCTCAATGGAAATTTAACATGGGGAATACAAGCCCGGCACTCTAGCCTCAAGGGGAATTGAACATGGGAAAAAGTCTTGGGCAACTCTAGCCTCAATGGGAATTACCATTACAGGACCCCATGGGACAATCTGGGGACTATGTAAATTTAACATGGGAATAGATTGTGGGTCTGTTGAGCGACAAAATGGAACAGGGTCGGGACCCTATTTTAATACGGTCCCGACCCGAGGGGTCTATGGAAAGGGAACAGGGGAGAGGGATAGAACACACACACACACACACACACACATATATATATTAAATAAAAAAGGGGTAGGCAATTGAAAGTCGATCTCTTTTCGAGAAATGTGGGTGGCCCTGAAAAGGGCCTTTGGGTTTATATATGCCCTTAACATGAAGGGCATCTGTGACTTCTTCTTGTCCTTAGGCTTCGTCTCACTGTAGGACCGTAAATCAGGACTCTTTTGAGGCATCATTGCCTCTCCACGTAAATCCTACGTATCCATCGGTTGCTGGCGGTCCTATGGACAACTGTCCATTCGGATCGGACATACATCGGTATGTCCGTCCTGAACATCACTGTTGACACAAGGGTGGAAGATTCAACGTCAGTCCACATGCTGAGGCGACGAGAACAGGTAAATCAATGCAGTAAACTGCGCTTATTTATAGGTAGAGGAAGGATTGAAACGGATTGAGTTCATTGACCAATCCAAACACGCGTTACAAAATTCAGTCAGCTAGCATCCAATCCGAAGAGAACAGTCTGTGACGTTACGTGGTCTATATAGACTCGTTAGCGCCTGTGTGCAGTCAATCGATGCGAGACAGTGATTCAACATGACGGAAACTCAGAAAACGATCCATTGGGGTGCACCAGCAGTGGAGACTACACAAGGGAACCCGGACTTACTTTCAGAAGAGGTACATTGGGATTTTGTGGATTTTCTTACCTCGCAAGAATTCGTTCCGGAACCTTCGTCACCTTCATTACCACACGTGGAGAATTTTAGACAGAGACAGAAAGAAGAATTGGATAAATTTATACAACGACAAAAGGAAGCGGAACAATCTTTTCTTTTACAGCAACAATAGCAACAAGAGGTAAGAAAAAAAAAAAACAACAACAACAACAAGAAGCAGCAGCAAAGAAACAAGAGGGTGAAAATCAAAGTCACGGTACTGTTAGACATTTTAGCGGAGTTAAGAAGTCTGAAACAAATGTATCAGACTTATTTATCACAACCGAAGAGAATACGACCTTCCCGAGCTAAACACGCCAACCCTGTGACTAAGCCTACCGTACCACCCTTAGTGATTTCAACCCAATCATCATCATCAGAAGTAGGCCTCGGCCGTGGCAAAGGCTTAAGGCAGTTAAAGTTGATTGCTTAAACTCACCCTTACACCAAAAACCAAAGGCCCTTTACAGGGCCACCCACTTCTCTCGAAAAGAGATAGACTTTCAATTGCCAATAACTCAAAAAACAATAACACCCCCCCCCATTTTACCCCTATAGTACGTGTATATGAGTGCGTGAGTGTAGCTTCTTATTTAAAATCAAAACTCAAAGACACTTACCTTTTTATACCTAATTTATTCTTTTATCAGTAGTTACAATCCAATTCACAATTCACAACAGAGCACTTTAAAAAGTACATTCACTTCTTCTGTCTCACTGTTTAGTGTCTCTGTTTTTTAAATTTCTTCACCGTCACAGTCTTTTCCTCCTCTTCCTCCTCACTTTCTTCCCTTCTTCTTTTCTTCTCCTGTTTCTTTTTCTTCACCTGTCTGCTATCTTCCTCCTCTTCTTCCTCTGAAGAATGCCTCTCTTCTTCTGACTCCTCTTGTTTCTTTTTTGGGCAATCTGGAGACCAATGTCCTTTTTCTTGACAATAATAACAGGTATCTTGACTTTTGTCTCTTTTAACCCCTGTTTTTCTTTTTTGACGGTCTGGACACTCTGAAGACCAATGCCCTTTCTTCTGACAGATATAGCAAGTATCTTCACTTTTATCTCGAAAGGAAGGAGAGTAGTCCGTCGGCTGGTCTGAAGAAAATTTTCGGATGACCCCTCGCAACGCTCTGATGAAACGTTCCATCTGGGTAGTCTCTTCCATCGTTGTGCTCGGTTTGAGAGTGAAATGAATAGTGAAAGGACAAGACACATACCCTTTATATACACTGGTCTGTTAGGACTATAAATGAGTCCATGGTGTTTAAATTTTAGTCATTTGACTTTTTTCACTCAAGATGAAACGATCCAATTCATTTGAGAAGAAAGAAGAAGAAAGTAAGAGGCAGAGACGTGATCTATCGCCTCGTATCAGAGCTGAAGTCTTGGCACAAATTCATGCCAGTGATTTTGAAGAGGACATGAGTGAACCAGAATCCGAACCCTCTAAACAAAGTTCACCACCCTTAGTTAACCCTGAAAAGTACTATTCCATTGGAGAGACAGAAAAGCGCTCCTCTAGAAAATTTAAAACCACGGCTTACAAATACACGGTGAAGTTTAAAGATTTCAAGTCCGAAGTACCGTTAGAGAAAGCAGAAGGGTTCATCACCGGGGTGTGGGATTCTTTGCTCACCACACTCAAGCGACAATGTCAACCCAAAGAAGACGATCGCTTGAGACTTTCCATACAACACGACGGTTTGAAATCCCCTGTTTGGATCGAGTTTAGCACCCCTGCAGAATTGACTGCTTCCAAAGTCATGGACAAAATTTAACACGTACAACAATCCAATGACCAGTTTGATATCACCGATGGTAAAGCCACACTGGACATGACCCACGTCTCTGCTCCTCAAGGGACTGGACGCAAAAAGATGTTATTGGTGGACGACCTTCGCAACACCAAAAAGAGTCTCGTCCGAATTGACAACCCTCATGACCAGATGTGCTTAGCCCGTGCCATCGTGGTGGGACGAACCTATGCCAACAAGAACGACACGGTAGAATGGAAAAGAACCTGGGACACTATTCAACGTTCCGACCGAGCCAAACAACGAAATGAAGCAGAACTCCTGTTACAACAAGCCGGACTGCCCAAAGACACACCCTGCGGCATTCCTGAGATGCAAAAATTGCAAGATGTCCTAGCTCCACGATACACCTTGAAAGTGCACCCTCAAGAAGTGCGCGGACCTCTATTGTTTCGAGGGCAAGACTTTAAGGACGGAAAATACATTCATGTCTATTATCACGATGACCATTTCGATACGATTACCACTATCACTGGATTCCTGGGATACAGTTATTACTGTGAGAAATGTGACCATGGTTATAACAATCGAGAGCAACACAAGCATTGCGGATCGAAATGCACAGGATGTTTGGCCTCTTCACCCTGTCTGAGCGAAGGAGCAGTGCATTGTTCAACTTGTCAGCGCACGTTTGTCAGCCCTACCTATTACCAACAACATTTGGAGATGCAAGGTTCACAGCAGAAATGTGCTTGTCAACTCCTGAGATTGTGCCCTACGTGTGGACAAGGCATACGTACCAACCGTGCCAAGGCACACGTATGTTCAGGAAAGAAAAAATGTCACATTTGTCACCGAATTGTGGACTTGGAACACGAATGCTACGTGCAAAAATACCAACCCCGACCAGAGAAAGAGGACGGTCACAAGAAGAAAAGCAATTTCATCTTTTTCGATTTCGAATGCATGCAAGAGACTGGCATTCACATTCCTAATTTCTGCGTGGCTCATCGAGCGTGCGAGAAGTGCATTCAAGAACCTATCTTCAGTCATTGCCCTCACTGCAGCAAGATTCCCGGAGGG
Organism: Sinohyriopsis cumingii; assembly: GCA_028554795.2. Lineage (NCBI taxonomy): Eukaryota > Metazoa > Mollusca > Bivalvia > Unionida > Unionidae > Sinohyriopsis > Sinohyriopsis cumingii. The sequence goes on from CM068828.1 coordinate 141,843,488, forward strand.
CGTGAAAAAATCTTTCGGGGACCGAACACGCTAGCCGATTTTGCCCAATGGGTCTTAGACCCCATCGACAAGACGTGGAACCAAGAGGACATCGAACGTTACGGAGATCGTCATCGTCATGCCACGGTGATGGCTCACAATTTCTCCGGATACGATGGACAGTTTCTTTTGAGATACTATACGAAACAAGGTACCGAACGTCCTAAAGTCACTTTGAACGGAGCCAAAATCATTTTCATGCAAGTGGGACAAGCGTAGTTTAAAGATTCGATGAGTTACTTAGCCATGCCTTTGAGTCGAATGCCTAAAATATTAGGAATGACAGAAATGGCTAAAGGGTACTTTCCACACTTTTTCAATACGGAAGCGAATCAACACGCCGTTCTACCCCATTTACCTGAGGATCACTATTACGACCCTGAAAACATGCGTACCGAACAACGAGAAGCTTTCTACGCTTGGTACCAGGCTCACGCCTTGGACCCTTTCGACTTTCAGGAAGAAATGTTAAAGTATTGTCGTTCCGACGTGGACATTTTACGACGTTGCTGTGGAAAATTTCGAGAACTGTTCATGGAACACGGAGGGGTCGATCCTTTGAAAGAAGCTTCCACCATTGCCAAAGCGTGTTCCTTAGTGTACCTGCAACGATTCATGCCTGAAAACACCGTGGCTGTCATCAGTCCTCAAACGACCATCTATGTCAAACGTCAATACTCGGTCAAAGCCCTACGCTGGTTACATTACTTGTGCGACAAGGAAGACAAATGGATTCAGCATGCCCGCAACGGAGGAGGCGAAAAGACCATCGGAACGCATTCGGTCGATGGCTGGGACTTAGAAAACCCCAAGATCGTGTACGAGTTTAACGGTTGCTTATTTCACGAATGTCCCGTCTGTTACCCTGACCGTGGCACTAAAAATCAGTTTTTACAACGAACCATGGAAGACTTGTACCAGGACACTTGTCAGCGACGCCTAAAGTTAGAACAGGAAGGATACCAAGTAGTGGAAATGTGGGAACACGAGTACGATCACCGTTTGAAAACCGATCCCGAGTTTAAACGCCTCGTGGAAAGTTATCAGTTCATGGACCCCCTGAACCCGAGGGATAGTTTGTACGGAGGAAGGACCAATGCCACCTGTTTGCTGTACCAAGCCGACGAAGAGAAAGGAGAAGAAATCAAATACTTGGACGTGTGTTCGCTGTATCCCTACGTGTGCAAATATTGTCGCTTTCCTGCAGTGCACCCGCAATTGCTGACGGAACACATCGACCTGAAAAACATTCGACAAAACGAAGGCTTGATGAAGTGCAAAGTTTTGCCTCCCACGGACTTGTACCATCCCGTGTTACCTCACCATTGCCAAGGCAAACTGATGTTTCCTTTGTGCCGTACTTGTGCCGAAACGTGCAACCAAGACCAGCCTTGTCAGCACACCCAGGAAGAACGGGCCTTGACGGGAACCTGGGTCAGCGTAGAATTGTTCAAAGCTCTGGACATGGGATATCAACTGTTAGAAGTGTACGAAATTTGTCACTTTCCCAAGACACAACAATACCACAAGGGTGACCCCACGCAGAAAGGCATTTTGGCAGACTACGTGGATGCCTTTTTGAAACTGAAACAAGAAACCAGTGGCTATTCTTCCTGGTGTCACACTCCCGAAGACCAAAAAACATTCAAAGAGAAATACTGGGCACAAGAAGGCATTACTTTAGATCATATCGAGAAAAACGAAGGCAGGCGATCGTTTGCTAAAGAGATGTTAAATTGCTTGTGGGGTAAAATGGCACAACGTCCGTGTTTACCCAAGACGGAGTATTTGACAGAACCATCCCGCTACTTTCAGATGATTCACGACAAAACCAAATTCATGAAACACGTGGACGTCTTTCGCGAGGATTTGATCTTGGTCAATTACGAAGAAGATCTGGACTTTGTACAAGACGACCCTTTTGGAAATGTCATCATTGCGGCTTACGTGACAGCTCATGCTCGCTTAAAATTGTACGAAGCTTTAGAACTGTTAGGGGAACCCCTCCTGTACTCTGACACGGACAGTTGCATTTACATCGATCACCTGAGTCAACAGCACCCTGATATCGAAGAAGACCGATTAGGAGCCTGGACAGACGAACACCCCGACGACAAGATTCTAAGTTTCGCCAGTGGCGGTCCTAAAGGTTACGGCTACGAATACCGGGACAAACAAGGAGAAGTGCACACGAAGTGTAAAGTGAAAGGATTGACTGTGAATTATCGTACCAGTCGTGTGGTCAACTTTGGGGTATTGAAAGAAGCCTTGCAATCTGGAGAGGATGAACACTTTAAAGTGACCACCTATCAACCGAACAAGATTGTACGTTTACCCACTCACCACATCGTCAGTCGACCCTTGGAAAAAGTCTATCAAATCGTGTACCAGAAGCGAGTGCGACTTCCAAATCATTTCACCTTGCCGTATGGACACGCCGGTATTGGTCTATGTATAAAAAGGAACCCTAGGCAAGATCGATAGTTCATTGTGACTACCAAGACCAAGTTAACAAGATGAATACTTTCAGAGAAACACAAAACAAGTTCAGACAGACACAATTCAAGTTTGCGGCTTCTGAAGTGGAATGCGATTGTGAGCCTTGCGACTTTTCAACCTGTGTTAGTGACAGTACCAGAAGAACCCGTCACCCAGGACAGGACTGTCGTGGACAGACCTGAAAGACCCTTTCGGGAGGACACTTGTGTGACCTTACCCCCTATATAACTGGTCAGAACATTACCCAAAACATGTTGTACAGACACTTGTGTTTATTCCACGTTGATTGTTATCATGTGCCTTTTATCGTTGTACTTAAGCCTTTGGCTTTTATGTATTTGTGTCTTTCGTGTTCATGTTTAAAACATTCAATAACCGTGTCCTGAAAAAGGTATATAAACTCTTGTCTTGTCTGTTTTCGTGTCACAAGTGACATTCCTCACACCATGTCTACCTCTGCAGTCTCTGCTCCCTCTTCCTCTACTGTCAAAGGCATCGACGAACACTTAGATCGTGCCAGTTGGGAGGCTTTGTATCTTCGCCATCCCTTTAACATGCTCATTGCTGGACCTAGCGGTTCAGGCAAAAGCGAATTCGTCAAACGCTTGATCGAACATAAACATCATTTGATCGATCGACCACCTCAGCGCATCGTGTGGTGTTGCAAAGAGTGGCAATCGGGGTACAGCCTCTTGCGAGAAAGTCAAGGCGATTCCATCGTGTTTGTAGAAGGCATTCCTAAAGAAGACGACGGCATCGTCTCTGACTCCCGTCAAACCCCTTTTGGTCATTTTTGACGACATGTTAGGAGAAGACGAAGAAGAAATCAAACTGTGGTTCACACACAAAGGGCATCATCGTAATGCCAGTGTCGTTTACATCACTCAAAATTTGTTTCAACAAAGTAAAGCCCATCGCACCATCAGTCTCAATGCGCATTACGTGGTCTTGTTTAAAAGCCCTCGAGATAAATCGCAAGTGCAAGTCTTAGCCAAACAGTTAGGAACGCCTTGGCTGACTCAGGCGTACGACGATGCCACTCAAACTCCACACGCCTATTTACTCGTCGATTTGAAACCTACGACCCCCGATGATTTGCGATTTCGTACCCACTTGTTTCACCACTGATGCCAAGACGGAGGGCCTGTCCTGTACACGTCTCCGTCCTCGACTTAACTTCATTCCACAAAAAAATCTATAAAAACCTCAGACCCTTTTCGTCTGTCTCACACAACGTCAAGATGACGTCCTTTAAGTCGCATCTTCCCGTCAAATTGATTCGTGCCTTGTATGGCATCAGTCGAGAAAAAAATCCACAGACACGAGCTCGTGTCTTAGAAGCTAGTCTCAAAGAAGTCTTACGATGGTTCACGGTGACGGCACGTCAATTACTCCAAGGGATCATTCAGATTCCTCATCAAACCAAACGCTTTTTGATCGAAACAAAGTCGCTTTGACCCAACTGGCCGATCCCCGCATCGACACTCAAACCAAAAAACAAATCATTTTGAAACCTAGGAGGGGTCATCATTCGCTCTCTCTTAAGATGGGATCCTAATGCCCCCAAAGTTATACCCAAGAAAAAAGTCAAACGAAGCTCCAAGAAGAAGAAAAAGACCAGGTCCCCAAGGAGAACTTCTCCTGTGGCGGGACCCTCCTCTTACCAGACACCACCCCGGAAAAAGAAAAGAAGCCCCCAGAAAAAGAAACAGAAAAAGTCCTCAGAAAAAGAAAAGTCCACAGAAGAAAACTAGTCGCAAGAGAGGCACTTCGGCCAGGACGCAACCTTACACTCGCAAACCACGACCTGCCACGGCGGTGACCGCGTCTCAGGCAGCCTCAAGTTCATCCACTTCTCCGTTGATGACACCAAGAACTGAAGAGTACTTGGAAACGTTGATCACACCAAGAACTTCTCCGTTGATGACCCCAAGAACTCCCCCAGTGGCAGGACCCTCCAATTTAGTGGCAGTGGCTGCTGCTCACAAAGTACCTTCTCCCAAAATCAAAGTCCAAGAAAGATGGGGCATGTTACAAAGTTTACTGAATTTGTCCAAGCAAGAACTGGCTCGATTTAGTCCGTTGTGTACCGCTGCACGATGTGTCATGCCTGTCCTGAAGTTGATACGACGTAAAGACAATCAGTGGCGACGCGTTCCAGTATAAAAAAGGTCTGTGACCAAGTAGGGGTATCAGTGTTTTTGGTGCTCCTGAAGATGTCACCCTCCAGAAAACATCCCTCTTCTAAACAACCGGAAGGAAAGAAAAGGAAAGGACTGACTCCACGTTTAGTCAAACATGGGGACATGTTATCTGTCCTGTCCAAAGCTTCTCCACCCCTACGAAAAAAACTCATTCAAACAGCCCCCAAAGAGGTCATCGATACCGTGTGCTAATGTTGTTTGAACGTCTTGAAAGGTACGATCCCTTTGTCCAAACACCAAAAACAATGCTTAGGCAAACATCGTCACGTTCTTCGCCAAATGGTTCAAAAGAAAATCCCCTTTCGTCAAAAGAAGAAGATGTTGGTCCAACGTGGAGGCATTTTACCCCTCTTGTTAGGCCCATTTTGAAAGGAGTCTTGGGAACCATGTTGGGAGGACTGGTGGGAGCATGATAAAAAGGCCCTCTGAAGTCCCAAGATCTCAGACTCGACCCTTGACAACCCCATGGAAGGACGAAAACTAGCTTTAGTGCCTTACAAACGATGGATGGAATACCATCGTTGACAAGAACAACACACCCCGCATTTACCTCCCAATCCACATTTGAGCGAAATGTCACAGTTACAACACGAATTGCAGTCCTTGATGGATCGCCAAGATTTGTCCGAAACAGAAAAATCGCAAAAGTACGGTCAACTCTTGCAACGACTACAACTCTTTCACCAGAAAGCTTTAGACGAAACAACTCTACCCACTCTGAAATATTTTAAGACCTTGATGAAAAGTCCAGCACCATCACCAGTACCAGCACCACCACTACCAGTGACCAAGACAGAAAAAGAAGAAGAAGAAGGGTATCAAACTCCACCAGAAAAAGTACGCAAGTTAACAACACCACCTACCTCCAGAATTGAATGGATTAAAAAGATGATGACCACCCCTTCTTCATCACAAGAGAAAGAGAAAGTGAAGACAGAAGTGAAGACAGAAGTGAAACAAGAACCGATATCCCCTGTTCCGACATCCTCCTCTGCGACACGTATTGCTGGTCGCACACGCAAAGCATTGCAATCCAAGAAAGTACCCCAAGAGAAAAAGAGTAGCATCTTCCAAGAGTGGGTGCCTTATTAACACACAAACACAAAATGGAAAAAGTGTTAGCCAGCATTTACTACGATCCCTAGCATCCTGCAGGTTACGCAGGAGTTCAAAAATTGTATCGTGCTGCCAAAATGCGACTGAAAAGTCTCCGTTTACCTCAAGTGCAACGATGGTTACAAGAACAAGCTACCTACACTTTACACAAACCCATTCGACGCAAGTTTTCCAGAAGTCGCACCCGAGTAGAAGGCATCGATCATCGATGGCAAGCCGATTTAGCCGATGTCTCTCATTTGGTAAGCTACAATCGTGGCTACAAATATTTGTTTTGTGTCATCGACGTCTTTTCCAAATTTGCCTGGGTCGTACCCTTGACTTCCAAATCGAGCAGCGAGTTAGTGCGAGCCCTGCAACGAGTGTTGAAAGAAAGCCTTCGTCACCCTCCTCGATGGCAAACGGACAAAGGCACCGAATTTCTGAACCAAGCTTTCCAAAAAGAATTAAAGAAACGTGACATTCATTTTTTTACCACCGAGAATCCCGAAACCAAAGCCAGCATCGTGGAACGTTTTCAACGCACTTTGAAAGAACGTATGTGGAAATATTTTACGCATCACCACACTCTGAAGTACATCGACATCTTACCGCACCTGGTGCAAGCATACAACCAATCTTACCATCGAAGCATCGGACGTGCCCCGCAAGAAGTGACTCCCGAAAACGAAGTGTTGGTGTTTGAGCGCCTGTTTGGTACGTCCCCGACGAGGGCTGCCCCCAAGAAAAGTGGAGTGTTGACCGTAGGAGATTGGGTACGCATTGGCAAAACCAAACGCACTTTCGACAAAGGTTACTTACCTAACTGGACGACCGAATTGTTTCGTGTCACTGGACGAGTGCATGGCTGTCATCCTGCCGTCTATAAATTGGAAGACATGAACGGAGAAGTGCTCAAAGGAACGTTTTACTTACCCGAGTTACAACGTGTCACCAAAAAAGAAGACGACGTGTACGACATCGAAAGCATTCTCGAACGCAGAACCCGTAAAGTGGGCAAACGACGTGTCAAAGAAGTCAAAGTACGTTGGAAAGGATCTCCACCCAGTTTTGATTCTTGGATCGACGCTTCGAAAGTCATCGACTATAAAAAGAAGTGACCATCATGCTCTTTCACACAGACGCAGCTACGTCGACCACTCCTTCACCTCGTTCTTCTCTGCAAGATTTACAAAAACGACCCTTGTGGGTGTGATGTGGAGAACGTGTGCCTAAAACGCAAATCGTCTTTTTCTGCCAAATCTTCGTGGTGTATTGTGTCATCGGGGCAGCCATTGCCAATTTGAGTTTGCAACAAGGAGACAAACAATTGTGGACCATTTTATTGAGCAGTTGCATCGGTTACCTGCTTCCCAATCCCTCCCTGAAATTCTCCTCGAACGGGAACCACGGGAACCTTGTGTCCAGTGCTAGTGCGAGTCACCACTCCAACAACAACAATAACCCCATTTTGAGCGGAGACACGCCTCTGACGTCCAGTAACCCCTCGGACAGCCACAGAACTCTGGAATTATGAGTCACCAAAACCAATTTTACTAAACCTTACCCAGTGACAGTTCCATGGAGGTGTTTCCCAAGAACACGTTGTGCTGTTACACGGCCGAATTACCTCAGACCATCCCATTAGATCACGAAGCCCATTGGGAAGTGGCTTTAGTAGAAATCATTCACCCGACCCAAGTCCTCAATGTCCTTTCCAATGAAAACAGATGTGAAGTGGAGGTTCATGACGAACAATTGCAACAGTACTTGGATACCCATGGCAAATATGACAAGAAAACCCCTGGCACAAAAAATCAAAAGTACACCACATATCACTTGTTCGTTCCCCCAGGCTATTATTTTAGTGGTCAACATTTGGTGAGCACCATAGCCTCCAGGTTTAATGTCGTGTTTCTGAAAGCTTTGGAAAGTGTCAAAAAAGTGTCACCATGGAATACCACAAAGCAGCTCGTCGCTTCTTGATGAAATTTGACGGGAGTAAAATCGTGTCCATTTTATTTTGTCCTGAATTGCTTGACATGTTGGGCGGAGACATTGACATGAGAAGGGCCATGATGAAGAAAAACGAATTGTCAGTCATTTACGAGAACGAATCTTTTAGCAAGTTATTTCGTGCCCCGGTAGAACTGAACCAAGGACTGAATTTGATGTTTGTGTACTCCGATGTGGTGGAGTATAACGTGGTGGGACACACCTCTGTGCCGTTACTGCGTGTCATTCCTTTCAAAGTGGATTCTGCCACGGTCACTGACGAGGAAGGTGGAAACACTTACCACGTTCACCGCGAATTTGTACATCCTCACTATTTGCCTGTCAGCAAGTCGTATTTGGACACGGTCAACATTGCTATAAAAGGAGATCTGGGACAAAATATTCCATTCACCAAAGGAAAAGTCACGGTGAAACTCCATTTTCGAAAACGGTTCTCTCACGATTCGTAAGTCATGTATCCAGTGTACCGAGGGGTTGCTCGACAGCGAGGACACGGTTTAGGAGATATGTTAAAATCGGCCTTTCGTTCGGTGGCCCCGGTGTTGAATCCGATGGTGACACGAGGATTGCACGCCTTGAAAGATGCGGCACTGACACAAGGCAAAGAATTTCTCCAAAATGTCATCATCGACAAACAAAATCCTAAAGAAGCCTTCATGAGGGCAGGCAAAAATGTCTTGCTGCAAACGGGCAAAGACCTTTTGGGCCGACGAGACACACCTATAAATGCCCTGCACGCTACCGAGTCAAGCATTCAGCAAGGACAAGGCAGAAAGAGACGACGAAGAAAACACCCTTTCACCAGACTTCAAGCGAGAAAGGCCAAGAAAAGAAGAACCGTTCGAGACTTAGACGTTTTCGATTATTGAGAAAGAGAAAAAAATGATGCACCGAGAGTCTTGCGTCTGTTCCAAGTCGGAACTGGGTCTGTTTCAATGCCCCCCACCATGATGACCATGCAAGAATCCCAGTGGGTGGAATTTGATCCCGTCTCCTCTTTGACGGATTCCGCTTCCATCGAGTTTGAAATCAAAGGACAACCCGAAGATTACATCGATCTGAATAGCAGTTACCTGTATTTGAAAGTGAAAGTGATCAAAACGGACAACACCAATCCAGGAGGCGATGCTAGAGTAGCTTCGGTCAACAATTTCATGCATTCCTTGTTCAGCGAAGTGGACTTGTACATGAATAACAAACTGGTCAGCAGCAGCATTGATACTTGCCAATATCGTGCCTACCTGGAAAATCTCTTGACGTCCGGAAAAGAAGCCAAGAATACTCATCTGGATGCTTGCGTGGTATGGAAACCTGACACGGCAGGTGTAGGCACGTTTAGCGACACAGTCCTGACAGAAGATGACAATCCTCACAATGTGGGGTTTAACGACCGTCGTAAGAAAATTCTGCAAGGGCGAAGTTTAGAACTGATGGATCGTTTGCATTTGGACATGTGGTTACAAGAAAAGTATTTGCTGAACGGGGTGGATATCCGTCTGAGACTGAATCGTAGCAGTGCCGCTTTCCATTTGATGGCCCATGCCAATGAATACAAAACTATCATTCAAGAAGCCCGACTTTACGTGCGTCGTGTGGAAGTGTTACCTAAAGTGGGAAACGACGTCAGTCAGACGTTGAGCAGAACGACCGCCAAGTATCCGATACGACGCGTAGAAGTGAAAACGTTCACCATTCCCGCTGGACAGCGATCTATGATCGAAGATCGTCTGTTCCAAGGACCGTTACCCAAGCGTTTGATTATTGGTATCGTCAGGAATTCAGTCTTCAACGGAACCCACGATCAAAATCATTTTGCGTTTCAACATTACAATGTGTCCAAGATCGAAGTCAGTCGCGACGGCAAGATCTTGTGTACCCAACCCTTTGAGCCCAACTTTGGTGTCGCGAAGAATCATTTGAGATCGTACTTGTCCCTGTACGAAGCCACCGGACAGTTAGGAACCAACACCAGTCACGGTATTTCGTACGACGATTATGCAGGAGGCTACGCTTTGTGGGGTTTTGATTTCACTCCAGACCAAGGCAGCGACGAGGGACATTTCCACCCTATAAAATCGGGTCAGATTCGTGTGGAACTTCAGTTTGCAAATCCACCTCCAGATCACAGAGTGAACGTCATCCTGTATGCAGAATTTGACAATACCATAGAAATCAACAGTTCGAGAGAAGTCATTCTAGACCATTAGAAGCCATGGAAGACTGTTATCCCTCTTTGCCTAGTGGAGAAACTTTGAAGATGGAATGTGAGGAGACCGGAGAAGAAGAATCTCAAGACAAAGACGAAGAAGTTATCATGATGAAGTCAAGATGGCCAGAACAAGAAGCCCATTTAGTCTGCTGTTTTGCCAAACACTTGGTCGAAAAAATGACGGAATTGATCAAGAAAGATTGCTATGGATGTCAAAACGATCATCCCAGTCAAATTCAACACGATAAATGCCTAATGCTGAGTCAAGAAGAAAAATTGAACGAGTATCTGGAGGAAGCTTGGAGTCTCATCTCGGACGAAGTCGTGTTGCATCAGTGGTATAAAGACTTGCGTGAACATTCTTGTCCACCATTAACCACTCAAGAGATCCATCGTATCGAAGCTCTCCTGAATCAGAGTGGGGAGACGAAGCGAAGAAACGGTTACTTGTCAGACATTTTCAAGCAAAAAGTCAGGATCGAATTGATCACTTATTATTACCTGTGAAGAAGAAAAAAAACCACACAAAACATGGATACCTGGGAACTTTATTACCTTTTGAACCACAGTTCGTACACGGCTTCTTGGAATTCTGTCGTATGTGATAAAGATGAACTCCCTCATCGCAAACCTCAAGACCATCTAGCTTATGTGATCAACACGGACGACAGTCATCTCCCAGGAACCCACTGGGTAACCGTCTACTTTCCTCAAGAAGGATGTGTGGAATATTTTGATTCGTATGGATTGCCCCCTTTGGAAGACGATATCATTGACTTCATGAGAATAAATGCTCAGACCACCCGATTCAATAATGTGAAATTACAAGGAACAGATTCCTTGGTGTGTGGACAATATTGTGTGTATTTTCTGCATCATCGCAACCTGGGCTATTCCTTAGAACATTTAGTGACTCATTTTGATCCTCGTTCTTCTTCTAGAAACGATGTGAAAGTAGATCAATGGTTTTGTGACCATTATGCTTATCCTTTGTCTCAAGCTAGGAAACGTAGTTTCCATCAATGGCCTAATGACTTCCAACAGTGGAAATCACAATTTCATTCACAACGTTGTCAGCCTTGTCCAAAATAATGTGTGAGTTGGAAAAAAAAAATGTTTGTCATTTGAAACAAAATGTTTGATGTTATATTGTTTGATTATTGTTAAAAATGTTAGAGTTGCTTGTTAGTGTTAAGTGATTTTGAATAAAAAATGTTGTGTCTTGAAAAAATGCCTTGGTCTTTTGTTTGGCTATAAGAATGTTGATTCATGCTCTTTGACTTCTTACTATCCCTCTCATGGCACTCATTGAACGTTCCGGCTCGAAAACCGTGGAGGGATGTTTTCCTTCACGTCCGCGCTTTGACTTTAAAGCCGGGGTAGCCTCCAGTCTAACCATCCATTGTCGACTCATCCTCCTACGAAGATGTGCTCCAAACTAGCTAAACTAAACGAAGCCTACGTGAATTTGCACAGGGTCAGACACAGTCTGATACCGAAGCCAGAAGAGATAGAGAATGTGAGAATGCTAAAAGTCACTGAAGACCTGATAGAAGAGCTCTTCAGAGAAGAAGTGAACAGGGAGAAAGAAGAATGGACAGAGAAGTACAGACTTCAGAAACAGCAGAAAGAGCAGCAACAGCAGCGTCAGAGAACATCGCATTCTTAGAAACTAAAAGATTGCCATAGCAAACAAAAAAACAGCCCTTTTCAGGGCTACCCAATACTCTAGAAAAGAAATAGTAATCCATTTGCCAATGTGTGTATGTAGAGTAGTGTGAATATAAACACTGACTCTTTTTTATAGTGTGAGTAAATGTGTTTGTGTATATGATTGTGTGTTTGTAAGTGCTCACGTACGTTTGTGTGGATACTAGATTATGATGATTTTATTTTTTTGCTGTTTGACGTGTGGGGAGAGTAGATTTGGGGTTTGATTGGATTGCTTTGCGTATGTGGATAGTATATTATTGGTTTAATAAATTTTTTAGAATAGTGATGGGTAGTATAAAAAGTGAATGAGTGTTTCTTTTAGGTCCGCGCGTTGTTTGGTTATGATCTAGGTAAGATCAATTTTGTTTTAGGGGATGTTTTCCATCACGTCCGCGCTTTCAGTATAAATTAAAAATCGTTCGGCAGTCTAGCTACCCTTGTTGATTGATCAACACCACCAGAATGAACACCATACTAGCTAAACTGCTTGAACTTCATGTACACCTGGAATATGCCAAGCGTATAGTGAATGAGCTGGCTGCAGAGGCCATCGTAGAAGAGGGAAGGATGAAAGAAGAGGAGAGAAGAAACAAAGAAGAGGAGGAGAGAAGAAACAAAGAAGAGGAGGAGAGAAGAAACAAAGAAGAGGAAGAAAAGGAGAGAGGAAATTTCAGAATCCCAGAGACAGAAGATTGGGGTTCTGAAGCCAATTATCCCGCCTCTGCTCTCCCCCAAAAAAGAGTGAAAAGAGACTGGGGAAGAAGATGTGTGTGTGATGCCAGGCCTGGAAGGTGCCATCATTAAACAGGTGTCACTGGAGTTCAAAAACAAACAGCCCTTTTCAGGGCTACCCAATACTCTAGAAAAGAAATAGTAATCGATTTGCCAATGTGTGTATGTCGAGTAGTGTGAATATAAACAATGACTCTTTATTTGTGTGAGTGTGTGCTTTTTATGTGTGTGTGTGTGTGTGTGTGTGTGTGTGTGTGTGTTTGTAAGCGCTCACGTACGTTTGTGTGGATAGTAGATTATTGGGTTATGTAAGAGCTTAAGTTGGTTAGTGTGAATAGTAGGTTAGGGTTTCATTTTAATGCTTTGCGTGTGTGGATAGTAGATTTTTGGTTTGTTAATTGCTGCTTCACGTATGTGGATAGTAGAACATATAAAATGAGAAAAATATGGGATGTTTTCCTTCACGTCCGCGCGTTTTAAGTGATAATCTAGGTAATATCAATTTTGTTTTAGGGTGATGTTTTCCATCACGTCCGCGCTTTAACTATAAAGCTAACAGTGTTAGCCATTAAAATCCATTCCACGGAATAAAGACAAAGAAAATGGTGATAGCAACGGCGTTACTGAATCATTTGATAGGTATTTATTATTGGATAGTAGATGTTACGTTTGTCATGGAAAAGATAGAGAAAGAATTCAAGTTAGAAAAGTGTCTTGACTGTTTTAATACTCTGAAGGAAGCAAAGGAGATAGTAAAAGGAATGATGGAAGAAGAGGAAAAGAGATTGAGAGGATTGATTGACCCGCCTTATGTAAGAGTGGGAAGTTTAAAGGAAGCACTTGAAAATGTCATCGAAGTCAGGTGCTTCTTCGAAAAGATATTGAATTGGACGGAGTGGCGATACGTAAAATGGGGGTTGGACCAGCTGACAAAAAAGGAAGAAGTAATGAGGAAAGTGATGACGGAAGAGGTAAAGAACATCAAAGAAAAGTGGACTAAGGAAAGAAGAGAAGTAGAAAATAGAAAGAGAAAAGAAAGCTTTGAGAAACTCAACAATAACTGGATACGAATACAGGAGAAATTCCGAACGATAGGTCATCCTGACTGGATGCCTGAATCAGAAATAAAGAAGAAGACAGGAATAATGGCAAAAGTTAGAAGATGGCTACAGAAGTGGAGGAAATAAAAGAAGAAGAAGATGATAAAACCAAAGGCCCTTTTCAGGGCCACCCACATTTCTCGAAAAGAGATGGACTTTCAATTGCCTACCCCTTTTTTATTTAATATATGTGTGTGTGTGTGTGTGTGTGTGTTCTATCCCTCTCCCCTGTTCCCTTTCCATAGACCCCTCAGGTCGGGACCTTGTTAAAATAGGGTCCCGACCCTGTTCCATTTTGTCGCTCAACAGACCCACAATCTATTCCCATGTTAAATTTACATAGTCCCCAGATTGTCCCATGGGGTCCTGTAATGGTAATTCCCACTGAGGCTAGAGTTGCCCAAGACTTTTTCCCATGTTCAATTCCCCTTGAGGCTAGAGTGCCGGGCTTGTATTCCCCATGTTAAATTTCCATTGAGGCTAGAGTGCCGGGACCCTGTCTGTAATGCTAATTCCCATTGAGGCTAGGCTGCCCCCATTTACTACTAACGTTCCGTTTTTGTGGTGTATATTTATAATTCTCTCTCTCTTTATATATATATATATATATATATATATATATATATATATATATATATATATATATATATTGGTATAAATCAATTTGAATTACTAATACTATTGATATATTAAAGTGTGATCAGCCCATGACATTTGCAACTGTGTGCTGTTAATTTTAGATCAATGATGAAATTCCAATCAATAACCATTAGCAACGTATGAAAATAACAATAAAAAGTACCAATAATCCCCGTTTTCTACATGAATTTAATATGGTAAACAATTTTATCGCAATGTTTTCTGCTTTCCGTTCCCCACTCCCCTCTGATACAAAGTAACCAGAAATCTGGAGTGAGAGAGAAAAAAGAATTTGGACTGAAACTGAACTGACACCAAGCAACTTACAACAATATGGTTCGTTGTAATGTTATGTGAACGCTTTCCTTGGGATTTATCTACAGTGTTCATATAATCAATAATACATAGCTGTGATAGCCTGTCAACCATGTACGGTAAATTTGTTGATTACAAGGCACACTTACTGTATTGTATGTAATGCTTTATGGTTCTTGTTGTTGTTTCTTAAACCTATTATACAGTTCACAAAATCGATTACTATAAATTAAATAAGAACATGTCAACAGACGCTCCCTCTCTCTCTCTCTCTCTCTCGTAGGTAGCACGATACGGGCGAAATTCGACGAAAAGTCGAGCGTAGATGACTTTCACATCGATTTTCGCTTGTGTCATACGACAATGTCTCTGGGTTTATCTTGATGGTAAAAGCTAAATCAAGCCGACCAGAGAGAGAGAGAGAGAGAGAGAGAGAGAGAGAGAGAGAGAGAGAGAGAGAATGTTATGGTCAGTAGTCATGTTAATTTGAAGCAGAAAAATGACTTAAATCAACTGCAAATATATCAAATTTTTTAATTACCTCTTGTCTGGTTCGTCATTTTGCTTAGTTCATACGCCATACTTATTTCCATGCGCCGGTACGTGAAAGGCTGAGCATTCAGTGCTTGTAGTGCTCTACTTTCTTCATTGAAACCATCTTTCATGTTTGCATCATAAGTCTTACATTGATTTAATCAATGTGACCAAAAAAAGAATATTAATAAAGAAACCAATCAACTTATCAATACGCATAGGTGATTGTGAATAGCCACATAAGGCATATAGCTACATTTTGTAGTGGACACACTCGGCAGAGATGTGAGTTCGTTCATTCGGAGTGAATATATAATTGCCTTTTGTCAATCTTAACTCCGTTCAAGGCAAATACGTGTATTTATTTCTGATATAAATAAAATATTCGCATATTATGTACTCTGTATCAATGATATACTACTCGTTGTATAGATTTTTCATTAAAAATCATTGTGCTCTCGTGTCCAATAACGTCAATAAGTATACATTTTGTGATTTCTCTCTCTGTACTAGATTTGTCACTGTGTAACAAGTGCATCATATTGAAATAAGACGTCAAAACTATGAATTATAAAAAAAAACGTTTTAAGAAATTAAAATACAATTTTCCTGCATATATACACATTAAAAAAAGTCATATTTTACTATGCGCTAGCTACCAACGTATGCCCTGGTGGATGGACCCGCTATCAGGATTCGTGTTATTATGTTCATGGATCAGACACGTATACGTGGCCAGAGGCTACGGTACAGTTTACATTCTATCTTCCCCCTTTTTTAAATTTTCAACTTATTTTTATATCCTCCGAGTTTCCATTAACGAAAATTGCCTTTAAGGCAAACTATCTTATTGGGTAAAATACATTATATTGGCAATTGTCTTTCTCGATAAATATTTCTAGATTAATTGACTTTTGGGTTTCGAACAAAAAGTTACAGCTAATCTCTGATCGGATTTCAACTGAAATTTAGATTTAGGAGCTTTACATTATGATGGAAAAAATAAACATCAAAGTACAAAAAACAATAACAAAACAATTAACAACCACATGCACGTAGGTGAACATAGCCTTAAAAATATACGTATGCGTTATGCGTGTTGCAGTTGGTTTCACGAGTATAATTTTGTTCCGTTCGCATTTCTGAAAACAAATATCCAAAGAACAATTACAACACTAATACCCCCCAACCAAAAACGACAAACCAAACAAAACAAGAAATAATATATCTGAACGAGAACTCTCATTTAAACGAATAGGGTTGTGCCCTTGTTGGTTGATGCATACATACAAGACGAATATTTGCCGGATCAAAAAAACAGTGGTGATGAAGCAGAATCGAATAAAACATTCACCACAGTTTTATTAGAGTGTTATTAGAGTTTTATTAGAGATTTATTAGAGTTTTATTAGAGATTTATTAGAGATTTATTAGAGTTTTATTAGAGATTTATTAGAGTTTTATTAGAGTTTTATTAGAGATTTATTAGAAATTTATTAGAGTTTTATTAGAGATTTATTAGAGATTTATTAGAGATTTATCAGATATTTATTAGAGATTTATTAGAGATTTATTAGAGGTTTATTAGAGATTTATTAGAGCAAATCAACGTCCGATTAGTTTTCATACTTGAATAATTGTCAAGTAACTTTAGTCTGTCATAAACTATCATTATATTGCTTGATATACAAAATTCAAAAGAAATCAATATCTGCTCACATTTCACCGGAACTACCGAATATGCTCTAAGGGCACCATTCATGCGGAATGGTGTGAGACAGAAATGGATTCCGTAAGAGAATGTATTAGCTTAATTAACTATATACTGCGCAAATCTAATTACGATCTAAACTCTTTCGTCATTCATTTTGAATTTAAGCAAACACAAGTTTCGATCCTATGTCAAATGCAGTTTGATTAAGTAAACAAGTCATCACACCTATTGGATTTTATGATAAGTATATGCAAAGGATAACATGTCTTGATTAACTGAATCGTTCTGTTTTATGTTTCATTCATGCATGCCTACACAAGACCTTGTACTCTGACTGTTACCTTACTTATTTATCAAAGCCAGTCATGGATCGTATTCCGAGGACGTATAAATACTTTATTACATGTATAATATTTCCACATTTACCTGAAGATCTCACGTTGCTAAGTTTTATACGTTTTTTATTTCTCAATGTTCTAACAGGTGCACGAATACCTACATATTCAGAAGTGACCTTTAGTTCTTTACGTTTAAAAACATTTGTGACTCCTACAACGCTCATCTCCCGTATATAGAATCAACTGGAGAGGCAAACTTCATTAGAGATCTACTACATATATATCTTAGCAATTGTGAATATGTTTTTGTTGCATCTGGCTTTATTCTAAGTTCAATTCATTTGTTTAATCAAACTACCATTTGATTGTCTCAGTCATCAGCCATCATACTATACAGAGGCGTAGCTATGATATTTTGCGCCCGGGGACAAACTATAAAATTGGCGCCCCAGCTCCCTCCCCGTTTAATCACATTTTTGAATATTACCCTTGTTTACTTATTATAATGTAACGTTGTAAGCCTCATTTTGGCGCCCCTGTACCTTGGCGCCCGGGGACATATGTACCCCCCTGCCCCCCCCCGCTACGCCTCTGATACTATACTAATAATACTGATCGTAATACTATTAATAATAAGAACGTGGCAGTGGGCCTCAACGACGTCCTTTGAGGTCGAAATTCAAGAGTGGGGAGAACGAAGTTGTATAGCGTAAACTGTATGGCTAGACTACAAGGGACAGTTTTTATACACACATTTAAGTGTGGAAGCAAGCCTTATTCCGGGTGATAATTCTGCAAAAGACGTTGCATACTAAATCGGTCGATGCAAGTAAATATATTTGCCCTCCAGGCCCATTTGGAGATATTATACTATTATATTATTGTTTGCCTTGAACCCACACGTCTACTGCTGTGGGTAGCTAGTTCCTTTTCCTAGCCGACTGTTGGTATTTCATTCTCTACATACTGTGAAGGCCCTATGGTAGGTGTGCATGCCTCACATCACTTTCTAGAACACTCAAGCTCTAATTCACAAATTCATCCACATCATTGATTAGCTGCAAAAGTCACTTCAGTGAGTTAAGATAAGGACGTTGACGGGGCAGGAAGAGAGAACTTCAAGAAACTATCCCCTCTGAATTCAATTCTCACACGTGGGCATGTATCAGTTCTTGAGATAGAGCCACATATGTCGACACCCCAGTTCTCACCACCTTATCACGTTGTTCATCAATCCAAGTTTACTTGCTGCATGCGTAATGCTAAACATCTGAATTGAAACCGTACGGTTATAATGCAATTTAATAATCAAAGGAAACAGTGCAAGCATCATAGATGCAGAAACACACACACACACACACACACACACACACACACATGTATATATATATATATATATATATATATATATATATATATATATATATATATATATATATATATATATATATATATATATATATTGCAGACCGGGTTTGTATTCTTAACACTAAAATTCAAAACAGATCATCCAGTTGCAAATATTCTGCTACCGTACAAACTATTCAAGGAGAAAAATATATGTGCACGTAGATAAATTCTGTATATAGAACTAATTAAGATCTATATCACATACAAATACTCAGGAATGAAAAAAAAAAAAAAAAACAAGGCCAAGCAATCCATGTAGAGGAAAGATGATGTGGCGACAACCGGTTGCACTCTAATAGATTCCTTATTATATAGCGTCAGTTCAGAAAAAAATAGACAGCCCTGGAAAACAAGACAAAGAAATATCGTACTAACTGTGGAGAATTGATTGATTGATTGATTGATTGTTTATTTTTTTTACGGCGCATCAGCACTTTTAGGCTATTTAGCGCCAAACAAAGTGTTATTTGTATAATCTTTTAAAACTTATAAAAGGTCCTATATCGACCAGCGATATAAAAAAACAAATGGTTCAAATTAAAAACGGTAAGATGGTAACGGTGCAAAATAAAGCTTCCCGATCAACGGGAGATGTAAAAAAGATGAATAGGTATTAAAATGGGACGGTATGTATATTGCATAAAACTGCACAAGGTGATAGCATAAAAGTCAGAGTTTAGAGTAAATATTTACGGCTTTCAAGAACTCGATAATACGAGTGATATTTATATTATCAAAAAGTTCTTTCATGTCATGCACAACGTAATAACGATCGCGCGTAGGTTGTAGGTCAAAGCACTCTATCATAAAGTGCTTGACAGTGAATGGTTCATTGCAAGAAACGCACTCTGGTGGGTCTTCACCTTTTAGTATGTGGGTGTGGGTGATATAAGTATGACCAATTCGGATTCTTGCAATGACTACCTCCTCCCTACGAATGGTTCTGTAGGAAGGAGTCCATTCTCCTAGAGTTGGCTTGATTGCATGAAGTTTGTTATTTACAGCATCATTCCATGATGCCTGCCACTTCTGACGTAAGAACTTTCTGATACAAGGTTTAAAATCAGTATATGGTATTTTAAAATCAGATGGTTCTTGAGAAAGGGCCATTTTAGCAGCGCGATCTGCTTTTTCGTTACCTTTAATACCAATGTGGCTAGGTAACCAACAGTATATTATATTGTGGGAGACACTCAGCTCGGTATTTTTTACGAGTATGTTTTTCAATAATGAGTTCTCCAGTTTTCTATTGTGTAGCGACTGGAGTACTGATAGAGAGTCGGAGAAGATGATACTGTTTAAAATACGGTTCTTTTCTATATGTTGCAGAGCAAGGTCTATTGCTCTGATTTCGGCTGTAAAAATTGATGCTCCATTTGGTAAGCGAACTTGCGTTGTGTGATTTCCACAAACAAAGGCTGCAGCAGCCTTTTCCTCATCCTTTGATCCATCAGTGTAAATTCTGGTGTAGTTTTTAAATTCGGTGAGGAGTTCATGGTAAGAGTTGTGGAAGATAGAAGGGTTTGTTTCGGATTTTTTTCCATCGTGTAGCGTAAAACGTACTTTTGGTTGTTTAATTAGCCAGGGTGGTGTTTCAGAGATGGATGTTTTCTGAATTTTAGAAAGATCTATATTTGTAGTGTCAAGGCTGGATGATATTCTAATGCCAAAGGAAGGTATGGCGTTTGGTTTATTTTCGTATAAAGTTTTGTATTTGGGTTGAAAAACAGCCGAAAAAGCAGGATTCAGAGGGTTTGATTTTAATTTGAGAGCATACTGTGCGGAAAGCATTTCTCTACGATGCGATAACGGTGGTTCATTCGCCTCAGCTAGAAGGCTTTCACACGAACTGTGGAGAAAAGGCTACGAATGATACAATACAACCTAGGTGATAACAGACGTGCAAAACAAAAATACACTCGTCATAATGTCATAATTTGATTTTGCATTATGTCCTTCAGAGATGACCAAAGTCATTTGATGTAAAACGGACCAGTCAAATTAATATAACTCTAAAGATGTTGTACAGAGACATGCTACTACTACTACTATTAATTAGTTAATTTTTAATATTACTGCTAGTTGTTTTATTTTTCATATTGTAAATATTAGCATGTTATACGTATTTTGACGGCCACAATGAAACAATGAAAAAACGAATGCTTCAAAAACACAATACATTCATTGTTTCTTATAACACCTAAGAGCGGTGAGATCTGACGCTGTATAATCCTAAATCTATCAGAATCTACATATTATAAGCTTATTTTAAATCCCACCCTTCCGCTTTGTATCTGTGGAAATCTGGTTGTCGCATCTCGGGCGGATACCTGTTAATGATGCACCTGCAAAGAAATCAAGAGATGTACCATAGGGTGAAAGTGGATTGCATAAATTACACATTGGGAGAACAATGAAGGAGAGAAGGGAATTAGTGGATGGAATCAAAGATGACAATTATCAAAAAGGAAAAAAGCAAAACGTAACGAGAGAGAAAACGACTACAGAGAAAGGACAACAACATTTAATTAGATAATGAAGACATAAATTAGGATGAATAGTTGATTTCTAGAATAAATAATAGAGAGAGAGAAATCGTCGAAAGATAACGTGTAAACACAAAGCAAAAAAGCAAATGTACAGAGATTACGGATGAACAATATATTAGAAGAGAAGACAAATGCAATATTAGAAGACACACTGACTTGCATGTCAGTGCTTTATCAGCAGACAGCAGACCAATGCAAAGGGATGCAAAACAATGTGTAATGAGAACCGTGCGCAATATTTTGATATCACATGTTTCATCTATCAACCATGGATTTCCGCTTCATACCGATTCAAGCGAGCAAAATTGTTAACGCCTATCACAATATTTTACTGAATCGATGAAGACCAAATCGTATATGTAGCTATTGCTTTGGTTGGACTTCTGCTCAATATGAGACTTGACAAGCCGCAGAATAAACCTGTGACGACCTACTTTAAGACTTGAATTGCGCGCAAGTGACCAACAGTTCAAGTCAAAGCAAACCTTAGTAAGGAATCCCTATTTCAAACTCGTTTGCCATGATATTAGACTGACAGAGATATCTCAAGAGAGTTGCGAGGTTAACTGCGTCACTAGAAAGCGAGGGACGAAGGAGATGAAAAACACGAAAAAGATTATGCTTGGCCAACTGATTTAGCTTCTGGAAGACAGGCATCAAAGTTAAAAATGAAGAAACACGGGCAAACTACTTCAGACATGAATATGCCAATCCCGTTGATCAAACAACCAGCCTGTTTGTAAAATTACCTGCCATAACGACACAAAGCAGTCTCAGGGAAAATGGATAGTTGCAATCAGTGTTAAGTAGAGAAATATATTTATTCAACGTTACGGTACTAAATTGCCAGTTGATGGATACGATGGTTAACTACTGTGTGTTTTTTTTTACAAATGCATGCCCAGTGCTTTTGTTGGATCTTTAAGGTGTACATTTCACTTTTCATGCATTGATAAAATATGGCTGTTACTAACTGATGAAAATGACGTGATGACTTGTTCTCAGCATTACATGAAATTTTGTGGCACAGTATAGGAACCACACAATCCGATTTGTAATTCCGAATTCTGAAAATTGGTTAAATCAAAGTCCCTACAGTCGAACTGCGCACCGTCATTGAAATCCTCATTGTACGAGACAGCTACAACTAAATAGCACGAGTAATTTCAGGGCTAACTCTATCAAAATACTTCATAATTACAAGGCTAACTCTATCAAAATACTCCATAATTACAGGGCCAACTCTATCAAAATACTCCATAATTACTGAGCTAACTCTATCAAAATACTCCATAATTTCAGGGCTAACTCTATCAAAATACTCCATATAGCAAAGTTATTTCTGTTTCATTCTTTAATGGGTGTTAATGATATAATGTAATTCACTCACTTTCTTTTTAACTGAGTAAGGACCATAATACTTAGCCTGTAGATGACTCGGAGGCGTGGACAAGATTAACCACAATCTTGCTCATCAAACCCAAAGCATGTTTAAAAAAATATTTTCCACCAATTATTTTACCAACTATTTTGTTTTTGTTTAACAAAGATGCTTTTACGCCCGAAATCAAATACTAACTTGTGGTAATGGACACATATCATTAAATGTGCTGAAATGCCAACATTCTTGATATGACATTATGGCATTGTCTAGGTAGTCTTTGAATGAAGTCATAACAATTCCAAAATGTTGCTTTAATCAAGTCTGTGGTATGAACACTTTGTTATTCCAAATAATATTTTAAATAAATGATTCCTCTCAAATTCGACTTAAAGGCATCATCAAAAACATCTGCAGACTGATCTTAAAAAAATTAGTACCAGGAAATGGGATTAGATTAATTGAACAGTTTTCTCTTTATAACACATCCAAAACTATATTACGACTCTATTTCGCAATTCAACCGTGTGACTTATTTCACAATGTCTTACCTATGTCGAAACAATCCATCTGACCCATGTTGTAACACTCAACCATCCTATCTGAAAACTACCCCAAACTTGAAAACATGTTCACTGTTAAGGATGAGTCTAAAACTAGTAAACATCCATCGTGAACTTTATTCAAAAATAGAATCTACAGTCATGGATCAATAGTCAATACTCAATTCAGATATACATAACAGAATATTTCAGTTATTTTATTAAGGAAACCAACCCAGACCGGGTGTTGCTCTTCCTAATATACACTATTATCTAACTCTGATTTACTCTAAGGTTTTCATGTTGTACGAAAATGACCTCGAGCTTTTGCTTTGTTGGCCCGAATGGCTAATCAGTTTTATAATAAACAGTTTGCGAGTGGTGGTGACCTAGAATACAAATACTAATTGCGTACCTGGAGCTCTTCCTGTACATTAATACATCAATATATATATATATATATATATATATATATATATATCCAATAAACTGACAACGAAAACAAAGGCAAACACAAAAGATAGAAAAGACAACAAATAAAATAATAAAAAATACAACAGAAAAAGGGTTATGTTTGCGAAACTTTAAATGGCTGTTTCTACAGGAATTCGACCTTTTAACTTGCGTTTCAACTAGCGTGTTTCAGCGTGTTGTTGATAATGGAAAATACTTGTATTGACCTACAAACTGATGAGCCATAACGACATCACATCTGTTATTTTAAGTAAATTTATGCAAGTGCAAATTATATCCCGGATATTATATTGTTAGAGTAGTCATATGCTATTAAGAGAGAATCAATTATAAGAAAATGTGTCGGCTGCAAAATATTATTTTATTTGTGCATGGTAGTCTTTTTCTAGTCTTCTTGGTTTAAGCCGCTTGGTTTCAATGTTCAAAGGCGGCGTATCCATTAAGATTCTTTTTCTTTCCTAGTTTGGGGTCTCTAGTTCGGGTTGTGTGTGTATGTCCTTTTGTATTTTTGTATTATATGCTGTTAATGTTTTAAAGAATACAACGTACATATAATCCCTAGTTTCCAGCTAACATTTTCGGGCATTAGTTAGGCTTATACGCATAGTGAATTTATTGATCTTTTGTAACAATTATTGTTTTAGAAATTACATGTACTACTACTGCTACTAATCCTAGTATTACTATTGTGGAATCATGTACAGGAACACAAATACTTCCTTGATTTTTCCAGTTCCTACCACCTGTGTGGTAAGACCTACCAACTGTTATTCAGGTGCACTATAGAAAACTTCAACGCCATTGTCTAAATATCCTTTTGATGAAATCATTTTAGAAGAATAAAATTTTTTTTTTAAAGTCGGCAAAAAGGAACATGGACCACGCATTATTGACGCACAGTACTGCCATTAACAAAAATTAAGTAATTTATTGTATTATAAGTATTTTGTTTCTTCGTGTAGTTCTTCAAGTATATTACAAGGATAAATATATTCATCGCTTTGCATGTAATTAAATCATTCACTTAAATAACCTCATCAACATTGTCAAGACATATAAGCCAGTGAGTAATTATAGAAATGAGAAATGTATTCATGGCCTGTTATGAAAGGGAGAGTGTCAATACATTATATTTTTTTTGTCCCTTCTTTCTAAGATAATCAGTAGTCCTTCTACAAATACAATGCTACAGGATTGATTAGCAATGATAAATACGGAGATGAACATACATGTGAGACAAAGGGACCTGGTTCTTTCTTTTCCTACGGCATAGCAGCTCCGGGTTGTTAAGTGTGCTGGTGCTGTAAAACAGATTGGTCTAATGAAATATTTATAATATCTTTCCGTGGATGCTATACAATAAATGCCCTTACATTAATTGTTTTTGACGATTATTTTCTTGTCCGTTGAATTAATTTCGTGTAGTAATGAAATAACGGCTTACGAATATTTATTCAATGTTGGCATAGAAAAGCCGAGAGGAAATAAATACCTTTCAATACATCATGCACTGACATGAGTTGTTGTAAAGCGAACAGCTGCAAAGCTCTTATGTCAAGAAGATAGTAATAATTTCATCTACCTTAGTCTGGATTTAAGCCGAAAGCAAATGTACGTGTGTTGTGGATGCCAGAGGCAAAATCGAAATAAACAAAAATGCATGCGTGTCCTTGAAAACAAACAAATATTGTTCATTATTTTCTGTTTAGTTTTATTTTATGTTTACGAAAAGGACACATTTTGACTATCAGGTAGTATAGATAATATGTAAATCACCTGCATTATACAGGTACATGTTCATTCGAACCGTTCTCAATAATGCACGTGCTACATATCGCTGGGGTTAATTTCTTACCGAGTGTCACAACAGTTACTCCGTATCAATCAACATTTATTTTTGCGCAAAGTTAACAGAACTTTAAGTTACTATTACAATCAGAATAATCTTCTATGCGCTAGTTCTTTGTTGCGGTACTCGTTAACATTGTGTAATTGACATAAAGTCTCCAGTTCATTTCAGACCATTACCATGTTTCTCATCGAAACTGTCATTGTCAGAATTAATTAATAAAAATTAATTTTAATGGACCATATACATAAAATCAGCTCATGACAAATCCACATTAAGAGCAAATTATTCCCAAAAATGTATAATTAAACTCAATTTTCCATCTTTAGGAGGGCGGTGACCCAGTGGTCAAATACGCTCACCTTTTCAGATCCCTGCCATCTCGGCCTATTTGAGAATGTGAGGTAGCTTTCAGCTGGTTTAGCTGGTTCTGCTTGGGGTTTTTCAGAGTTCGTCCTCCACAGTTATATTGACCGCCATGTACATCCTGTCATGTGCTGAAAAATGGCGTTAAGCCAACAAAAACAAAGCGTAATGTGTTTCCCAAGAACTCTAAACATTTGAATTAAAAATAGCAAAAACTATCTTCCGTTGAGTATGAGGAGTTTCTATGCTTGTATGCAACTGGTGTTTTGTTTGCTTAACCAAATCCTGGACTTTATGAATAGCATGCTGCTAAAAGTATCAAAGTTTCATTAAGTTATGCATGCTTTGTGAAACGATGCTGTTTTTATTCAAATGATGCCATTCAGGCATATCATAAAACGACTTATGTTTGTTACAGTTGTCATATTTTCTGCTGCTGCTGCTGTTGATATTGGAACTAATTATTTTAGATAACACAAGTAGTGAATAGGGATACTTTACGGACAATGGAAATTCCAGTCAAAACACCCCTGGGACACTTTACGGACAATGGAAATTTAACATGGCGAAAAATCGTGGGACACTTTACGGACAAGGGGAATTAACATGGGGAATAAATCGTGGGACACTCTACGGACAAGGGGAATTGAACATGGGATTTTTTTTTAAAAAAAAGGGGTAGGCAATTCAAAGACTATCTCTTTTCGAGAAATATGGCTGGCCCTGAAAAGGGCCTTTGGGTTTATGTTAATGTATTCATAAACATAAATGGCACCGCATTGGTCTTCTTCTTCTCCTTAGGCTGCGTCTTATTGTTGGTCCGTACATCAGCACTCTTTTCAGGCATCCTTGTCTTTCGACGTAGATCCTACGTATCCACAGGCTGGTGTTGGTCCTGTGGACAACGGTCCACTTGGATCGGACATACATGAGCAAGTCTGTCCGAAACATCATGGAAGACACAAGGGTGGATGACTCAACTGTAGTCCACATCTTGAAGCGACGAGAATAGGTGAATCAATGCAGTGAACGGCGCTTATTTATAGGGACAGGAAGGATTGAAACGGATTGAGTTCATTCACCAATCCGAACACGCGTTACAGAATTCAGTCAGCCCGCATCCAATCCGAAGAGAGCAGTCTGTGACGTCACGTAGTCAATATAGATTCGCTAGCGCTTGTGTGCAGTCAATCTATGCGACAGTGATTCAACATGACGGAAACTCAGAAAACGATCCATTGGGGTGCACCAGCAGGGGAGACTGCCCAAGGGAACTCGGACTTACTTTCAGAAGAGGTGAATTGGGATTTTGTGGATTTTCTCTCCTCGCAAGAATTTGTTCCGGAACCTTCGTTACCTTCTTCATTACCGCAAGTGGAAAATTTTAGACAGAGACAGAAAGAAGAATTGGAGAAATTTATACAACGACAAAAGGAAGCGGAACAGGCTTTTCTCCTACAGCAACAGCAACAAGAAGAAGAGGTAAGAAAAAAACAACAGCAGCAACAGCAAGAAGAAGTAGCAGCAAAGAAACAAGAGGGTGAAAATCAAACGGTCACGGTACTGTTGGACATTTTAGCGGAGTTAAGAAGTCTGAAACAAATGTATCAGACTTCTTTATCACGACCGAAGAGAATACGACCTTCCCGAGCTAAACACGTCAACCCTGTGACTAAGCCTACCGTACCACCCTTAGTGATTTCAACCCAATCATCATCAACATTACGCAGTCCAGAAGTAGGCCTTGGCCGTGGCAAAGGCATAAGGCAGTTAAAGTTGATTGCTTAAACTCACCCTTTCACCATGAAGAAAAAAGGCCCTTTTCAGGGCCACCCACATTTCTCGAAAAGAAATACAATTTCAATTTGCCAATAACTCAAAAAAAAAAATAAACCCCACCCATTTTACCCTTATAGTACGTGTCTGTGTATGAGTGCGTGAGTGTAGCTTCTTATTTTAAAATCACAACTCAAAGACACTTACCTTTTATCATTCATTTATTCTTTTCTCCATTTTTTACAATCCAATTCACAATTCACAACACATCACTTTAATAAAAAGTTCATTGACTTCTTCTTTCTCCTTGTTTAGTCTCTCTGTTTCTTGAATTTCTTCACCGTCTTTTCCTCATTTTCTTCCCTTCTTCTTTTCTTCTTCTCCTCTTTCTTTGCCTCTTGTAAATAGAATTGTCTTTTTTCTTCCTCTAAAGAATCCCTCTCTTCTTTCGAAGAATCCCTCTCTTCTTCTGAAGAATCCCTCTTTTCTTCTGACTCCTCTTGTTTCTTTTTTGGGCAATCTGGAGACCAATGTCCTTTTTCTTGACAATAATAACAGGTATCTTGACTTTTGTCTTTTTTAGTCCCTGTTTTTGTTCTTTTTTCACGGTCTGGACACTCTGAAGACCAATGCCCTTTCTTCTGACAGATATAGCAAGTATCTTGACTTTTATCTCGAAAGGAAGGAGAGTAGTCTGTCGGCTGGTCTGAAGAGAATTTTCTAATGACCCCTCGCAAAGCTCTGACGAAACGTTCCATCTGGTTAGTCTCTTCCATCGTTGTGCTCGGCTTGAGAGTGAAATGAATAGTGAAAGGACAAGACACACACCCTTTTATATACGCTGGTCTGCTATGACTATAAAGTAGCTCATGGTGTTTGAACTTGAGTCATTTGACTTTTTGCTTTCAAGATGAAACGATCCCATTCATTCGAGAAGAAAGAAGAAAGTAAGAGGCAGAAACGTGATCTATCGCCTCGAACCAGGGCTGAAATCTTGGCACAAATTCATGCCAGTGATTTTGAAGAGGACATGAGTGAACCAGAATTTGAAACCTCTAAACCAAGTTCACCACCCTTAGTCAACCCTGAAAAATACTATTCCATTCGAGAGACGGAAAAGCGCTCCTCTAGAAAATTTAGAACCACGGCTTACAAATACACGGTGAAGTTTAAAGATTTCAAGTCCGAAGTACCGTTAGAGAAAGCAGAAGGGTTCATCACCGGAGTGTGGGATTCTTTGCTCACCGCACTCAAGCGACAATGTCAACCCAAAGAAGACGATCGCTTGAGACTTTCCATACAACACGACGGTTTGAAATCCCCTGTTTGGATCGAGTTTAGCACCCCTGCAGAATTGACTGCTTCCAAAGTCATGGACAAGATTCAACACGTACAACAATCTAATGATCAGTTTGACATCACCGATGGTAAAGCCACACTGGACATGACCCACGTCTCTCCTCCTCAAGGGACAGGACGCAAAAAGATGTTATTGGTGGACGACCTTCGCAACACCAAAAAGAGTCTCGTCCGAATTGACAACCCTCATGACCAGATGTGCTTAGCCCGTGCCATCGTGGTGGGACGAACCTATGCCAACAAGAACGACACGGTAGAATGGAAAAGAACCTGGGACACTATTCAACGTTCCGACCGAGCCAAACAACGAAACGAAGCAGAACTCCTGTTACAACAAGCCGGACTGCCCAAAGACACACCCTGTGGCATTCCTGAGATGCAAAAATTGCAAGATGTCCTAGCTCCACGATACACCTTGAAAGTGCACCCTCAAGAAATGCGCGGACCTCTATTGTTTCGAGGCCAAGATTTTAAGGACGGAAAATACATTCATGTTTATCATCACGATGACCATTTCGATACCATTACCAGTATCACCGGATTCCTAGTATACGGTTATTACTGTGAGAAATGTGACCATGGTTATAATAATCGAGAGCAACACAAGCATTGTGGATTGAAATGCTCAGGATGTTTGGCCTCTTCACCCTGTCTGAGCGAAGAACCAGTGCCTTGTTCCACTTGTCTGCGCACGTTTGTCAGCCCTACCTGTTACCAACAACATCTGAAAACGCAAGGTTCACAGAAGAAATGTGCTTGTCAACTCCTGAGATTGTGCCCTACGTGTGAACAAGTCATATGTACCAATGCTGCCAAGGCACACGTATGTCGAGGAAAGAAAAAATGTCACATTTGTCACCACATCGTGGACTTGGAACACCAATGCTACGTGCAAAAATACCAACCCCCACCAGAGAAAGAGGACGGTCACAAGAAGAAAGGCAATTTCATCTTTTTCGATTTCGAATGCATGCAAGAAACCGGCATTCACATTCCTAATTTTTGCGTGGCTCATCGAGCGTGCGAGAAGTGCATTCAAGAACCTATCTTCAGTCATTGCCCTCACTGCAGCAAGATTCCCGGAGGGCGTGAAAAAATCTTTCGGGGACCGAACACGTTAGCCGATTTTGCCCAATGGGTCTTAGACCCCGTCGACAAGACGTGGAGCCAAGAGGACATCGAACGTTACGGAGATTGTCATCGTCATGCCACGGTGATGGCTCACAATTTCTCCGGATACGATGGACAGTTTCTTCTCAGATACTATACGGAACATGGCACCGAGCGTCCTAAAGTGACTTTGAACGGAGCCAAAATCATTTTCATGCAAGTGGGACAAGTGCAGTTTAAAGATTCGATGAGCTATTTGGCCATGCCTTTGAGTCGAATGCCTAAAACGTTTGGAATGACAGAAATGGCTAAAGGGTACTTTCCACACTTTTTCAATACGGAAGCCAATCAACATGCCGTTCTACCCCATTTACCTGAGGCTCACTATTACGACCCCGACAACATGCGTACCGAACAACGAGAAGCTTTCTACGCTTGGTACCAGGCTCACGCTTCGGACCCTTTCGACTTTCAGGAAGAAATGTTAAAGTATTGTCGTTCCGACGTGGACATTTTACGGCGTTGCTGTGGAAAATTTCGAGAACTGTTCATGGAACACGGAGGGGTCGATCCTTTGAAAGAAGCTTGCACCATTGCCAAAGCGTGTTCCTTAGTGTATCGACAACGATTCATGCCTGAAAACACCGTGGCTGTCATCAGCCCTCAAACGACCAACTTTGTCAAACGTCAGTACTCGGTCAAAGCCCTACGTTGGTTACATTACTTGTGCGACAAGGAAGACAAGTGGATTCAGCATGCCCGCAACGGAGGGGGCGAAAAGACCATCGGAACGTATTCGGTCGATGGCTGGGACTTAGAAAACCCCAAGATCGTGTACGAGTTTAACGGTTGCTTATTTCACGGATGTCCCGTCTGTTACCCTGACCGTGGCACTAAAAATCAGTTTTTACAACGAACCATGGAAGACTTGTACCAGGACACTTGTCAGCGGCGCCTAAAGTTAGAACAGCAAGGATACCAAGTGGTGGAAATGTGGGAACACGAGTACGATCACCGTATGAAAACCGATCCCGAGTTTAAACGCCTCGTGGAAAGTTACCAGTTCATGGACCCGCTGAACCCGAGGGATAGTTTGTACGGAGGAAGGACCAATGCCACCTGTTTGCTGTACCGAGCCGACGAAGAGAAAGGAGAAGAAATCAAATACTTGGACGTGTGTTCGCTGTATCCCTACGTGTGCAAATATTGTCGCTTTCCTGTAGGGCACCCGCAATTGTTAACGGAACACATCGACCTGAAAAACATTCGACAATACGAAGGCTTGATCAAGTGCAAAGTTTTGCCTCCCACGAACCTGTACCATCCCGTCTTACCTCACCATTGTCAAGGCAAACTGATGTTTCCCTTGTGCCGTACTTGTGCCGAAACGTGCAACCAAGGCCAACCTTGTCAGCACACCCAAGAAGAACGGGCCTTGACGGGAACCTGGGTCAGCGTGGAATTGTTCAAAGCTCTGGACATGGGATACCAACTGTTAGAAGTGTACGAAATTTGCCACTTTCCAAAGACACAACAATACCGCAAGGGTGACCCCACGCAGAAAGGCATTTTCGCAGACTACGTGGATGCCTTTTTGAAACTGAAGCAAGAAGCCAGCGGCTATCCGTCCTGGTGTCACACTCCCGAAGACCAAATAAAATTCAAAGAGAAATACTACGAACAAGAGGGCATCACTTTAGACCACATCGAGAAAAACGAAGGCAGGCGATCGTTTGCCAAAGTGATGTTAAATTGCTTGTGGGGTAAAATGGCACAACGACCGTGTTTACCCAAGACGGAATATTTGACAGAACCTTCCCGCTACTTCCAGATGATTCACGACAAAACCAAATACATGAAACACGTGGACGTCGTTCGAGAGAATTTGATCTTGGTCAATTACGAAGAAGATCTGGACTTTGTACAAGACGACCCTTTTGGAAATGTCATCATTGCGGCTTACGTGACAGCCCATGCTCGCTTAAAATTGTACGAAGCTTTAGAACTGTTAGAAGAACGCGTCCTGTACTTTGACACGGACAGTTGCATTTACATCCATCACCCGATTCAACATCACCCTAACATCGAAGGAGACCGTTTAGGAGCCTGGACAGACGAGCATCCCGACGACAAGATTCTAAGTTTCGTCAGTGGCGGTCCCAAAAATTACGGCTACGAATACCGGGACAAACAAGGAGAAGTGCACACGACGTGCAAAGTGAAAGGACTGACTCTGAATTATCGTACCAGTCGAGTGGTCAACTTTGGGGTATTGAAAGAAGCCTTGCAATCGGGAGAGGATGGAAACTTTAAAGTGACCACCTACCAACCGAACAAGATTGTACGTTTACCCACTCACCACATCGTCAGTCGACCTTTGGAAAAAGTTTATCAAATCGTATACCAGAAGCGAGTTCGACTTCCCAATCATTTCACCTTACCGTATGGACACGTTGGTATAAAACATTGGTTGTAAGAGGATAGCCACTCACCAGAAAGATGACTTCGCCACAGCAAGAATCGAGTGAGAAACCCGATGAGAACTCCAAGTTCAAACCCTACCATTTTTCAGTCTTCTTACCTGACTATTGTGATTGTGCCCGTCGATTGGACACGTTTCAGAAATGGTCTGCGGATAGGGAAGGATTACCTTCTTCGCATGTTTTAGCTAGAACAGGATTTGTCTACTTGGGATCTGAGTCAGGATTGGGATACGAGGTACAGTATTTCGCTTGCGGACTGAAGTTACGAATGGATCTATGTATCTATAAAGATTCAGCTATTCTGGAACATACTCGATGGTCTCCGCACTGCCCTTACCTTTCTATGGCCTTTCCACCCATTACACTACTGTACAATGTTGACGGTACCTTAGAGACGGTACCTTCCGAAACAAGACATAAAAAACGTAAAAAAGGAAAGATGTACAAACTGGAGACTGCATTGCGACTAGTGTAAAAAAGGGGCTATGGTCAAGATCGATAGTTCATTGTGACTACCAAGACCGAGCGAACAAGATGAATACTTTGAAAAAGACATCGTTCCAGTTTGGGGATTGTAAAAAAGCTGTATCTTCCTCTAGTGTGACTAATACTGGATGGATAAGACCCATGCATTGCGACGGAAAATGTCCGGAAGGAAACTGCGATTGTCCATGTGGTTACCATTGTAATTGCGTAACGGAGTTTGCAGACGAGTGCGATTGTGAGCCTTGCGATGGGACCGATGCTGTACGTTGTGACCTGAGCGATGCCGTAAAGCATCATGGGAACTTTGTTCTCACTACCCCTGTCATGGAAAGTGATGCTGTGCGTGTCAAACCTGAGGGATGCGAAAGCGATGCTGCTCGTCCTCTTGGACATTTTACTGGGTTTCGTTTTAAAGGGGAATGTCGACCTTCACGTTTACCTCCCTACGGATGTCATCCAGCCCTGAGCAAACTCCTGCCCATGTCACTCAACCCTCATCGAAACGAACCTGTGAAAAACGAATATTCGTTTCCTGTGCGTTTGTCGGAATACTGCGACTTTGAAAATCGTCTTCAATCGTTCAAAGGAAAATGGCCTAAGTATCTGGGAGGACCGACCCCCGAAGAATTAGCCAGAGCCGGATTTTTCTACTTGGGCGAAGGAGATAAAGTCAAGTGCTTCAGTTGCAGTGTGTCACTTCACCACTGGGAACCGCAAGATTCGGCCTACGTAGAACATGCTCGATGGTCACCGAATTGTCATTACTTACCTTTAGTGGGACCGAGACATTGAAGTAACTTTTTTACCATAATCATCTGTTCATGGATACTTTACAAGAGAACATTCGTGCTTTGCCTGTGGAGTTGAGAGAACGCATTTATCGAGAACTGGTCAAAATACAAGTGAAACGTAAAGAACAATTGCATCCGATACGTCACCGGTGTTTGAACCACTGGTACCTGAAGGCTATACAAGGACTGATTCAATTGAAAGTGTTCCATTGGACAGACATTGATCAACGACCTCCTGGTTATAAAAAGGAATGGTTTGGTATTGACGATTTTATCTACTACATTGTAAACGTACTGCATCGAATTCCAGAGGAAGAGTTAACGAATTACCAACATCTTGAACACAATGTCAACTTGGTGAAAGAGGAAACTTCTGAACGAATTGTAATGTGTAGATTAGTGACTCAACGATTTAAATTCGACACTGAAGTGAAACCATGTTTGTGCAAAGAGTACATTTCTTGTGTCAGACCAAAGAGGATTTAGTATGACCTATTCATGGATACTTTACAAGAGAACATTCGTGCTTTGCCTGTGGAGTTGAGAGAACGCATTTACCGAGAGCTGGTGAAAATACAAGTCAAACGTAAAGAACAATTGCATCCGATACGTCACCAGATCTTTAACCACTGGTACCTGAATGGTATAAGAGAACTGATTCGTCAGAAATTCTTTCAATGGTCAGACCTTGTTCAAAACTTTGAGGTCGCTAATGATCGACATGTTCATGATTATGGTTACTTCGAGATTCACCTACAGCAATACATTGAGGAAGACAAGTTAAAGGATTACCAACATATTTTACGTGGAATCTACTTAGAGGAAGAGGAAACACCTAAACGAACTCTGACGTTTCGGTTACAGTATGCAAGATTTAGATTCCCTACTGGAGAACGAAGATCTCTGGCTAGAAAGTACGTCTATTGCATCCGAAAAAAAGAGAATATAAAAACAGGCTGTCATGCCACGGTTTATGTCACATGTCATCCAACAGATTCCGTGGAAGGAACTCAATGACCATATTCAAACCGTGGATCATTACCATCAATTATTACAAGAACTGTATCCATTCAATTTTGGACGACAAGTGGTGTGTGTCTTAGTGACTTGTTTTCTGGGATTTCGTTTACCAGCCGATTCTTTGTGGACTCTTTACGATCAGTACTTACCACCTCCATGGCCTTAAATGGTCACGAAAAACTCCTTTTGTTCAAAGCCTTGCGTTTTCATCTGGATACTTCTCGACCTCAACAGGAAAAAAAGATTCGTCAACTTTTAGCGACCCAAGACGTGTATGACGATGTGTGTGTAGCTTGTGACTTACACCCTCATTGGACAGATGTTCGTGATTGGAAAAAGGGGGGTTTTGAGGCTTGGACCCAAGAAGTGGCCCAGTATGCACAAGAGTTGTTCAAGGAAAAAAGTTACTTTTCAACCTGTGTTAGTGACGGTGCCAGAAGAACCCGTCACCGAGAACAACCACTCGCTTCAGGACAGGACTGTCATGGACATTCCTGAAAGGTCATTCCGAGAGGACACTTGTGTGACAATACCTCATGTAGAGACTGTAAGAACATTACACACTGTCCCTAGGACATCTTGGTTACCCAAAACATGTTGTACAGACACTTGTTTATATTCCACTTTGATCGCTTTGCTGTGTTTTATATTCCTGTACATCACTATTTGGGTTGTATGTATTTTTGTCTTTCGTGTTCATATTTGAAACATTCAATAAACGTGTTCTGAAAAAGTATATAAACTCTTGTCTTGTTTGTTTTTTCGTGTCACAAGTGACATTTCTCATACCATGGCTACCTCTGCTGTCTCTGCTCCCTCTTCCTCTACTGTCAAAGTCATCGACGAACACTTAGATCGTGCCAGTTGGGAGGCTTTGTATCTTCGCCATCCCTTTAACATGCTCATTGCTGGACCTAGCGGTTCAGGCAAAACCGAATTCGTCAAACGTTTGATCGAACATAAACATCATTTGATCGATCGGCCCCCTCAACGGATCGTGTGGTGTTACAAAGAGTGGCAATCGGCGTACAGCCTTTTGCGAGAAAGTCAAGGCGATTCCATCGTGTTTGTGGAAGGCATTCCTAAAGAAGACGACGGCATCGTCTCTGACTCCCGTCTAACCCATTTGGTCATTTTCGACGACATGTTAGGAGAAGACGAAGAAGAAATTAAATTGTGGTTCACGCGCAAAGGGCATCACCGTAATGCCAGTGTCATTTACATCACCCAAAATTTGTTTCAACAAAGTAAAGCCCATCGCACCATCAGTCTCAATGCGCATTACGTGGTCTTGTTTAAAAGCCCTCGAGATAAATCGCAAGTGCAAGTCTTAGCCAAACAGTTAGGAACGCCTTGGCTGACTCAGGCGTACGACGATGCCACTCAAACGCCACACGCCTATTTACTCGTCGATTTGAAACCTACGACCCCCGAGGATTTGCGATTTCGTACCCACTTGTTTCACCACTGGTGCCAAGACGGAGGGCCTGTC
The DNA here is from genome assembly GCA_028554795.2 of Sinohyriopsis cumingii. NCBI lineage: Eukaryota > Metazoa > Mollusca > Bivalvia > Unionida > Unionidae > Sinohyriopsis > Sinohyriopsis cumingii. Next base: position 141,879,723 of record CM068828.1, read on the forward strand.
CTGTACACGTCTCCGTCCTCGACTTCATTTCACTCCCCATCAAAAAATCTATAAAAACCTCAGACCCTTTTTCGTCTGTCTCACACAGTGTGAACATGACGTCCCTTCAGTCGCATCTTCCCGTCAAATTGATTCGTGCCTTGTATGGCATCAGTCGAGAAAAAGATCCACAAACACGAGCCCGTGTCTTAGAAGCTAGTCTCAAAGAAGTCTTACGATGGTTCACGGTGACGGCACGTCAATTACTCCAAGGAATCATTCAGATTCCTCATCAAACCCAACGCTTTTTCGATCGAAACAAAGTCGCTTTGGTCCAACTGGCCGATCCCCGCATCGACACTCAAACCAAAAAACAAATCATTTTGAAACCTGGAGGGAGCGGTACTCTAGGAGGGGTCATCATTCGCTCACTCTTAAGATGGGATCCTAATGCCCCCAAAGTTATCCCCAAGACAAAAGTCCAACGAAGCCCCAAGAAGAAAAAGAAAAAGACCAGGTCCCCAAGAAGAATAACTTCTCCAGTGGCAGGACCCTCCTCTGACCAGACACCACCCCGAAAAAAGAAAAGAAGCCCCCAGAAAAAGAAACAGAGAAAAAGTCCCCAGAAAAAGAAAAGTCCACAGAAGAAAACTAGTCGCAAGAGAGGCACTTCGGCCAGGACGCAACCTTACACTCGCAAACCACGACCTGCCACCACGGCAGTGACTGCGTCTCCGGCATCCTCACGTTCATCCACTTCTCCGTTGATGACACCCAGAACTGAAGAGTACTTGGAGACGTTGATCACACCAAGAACATCTCCGTTGATGACCCCCAAAAGAACTTCCCCAGTGGCAGGACCCTCCAATTTAGTGGCAGTGGCTGCTGCTCACAAAGTACCTTCTCCCAAAATCAAAGTCCAAGAAAGATCGGGCATGTTACAAAGTTTACTGGATTTGTCCAAGCAAGAACTGGCTCGATTTAGTCCGTTGCGTACCCCTGCACGACGTGTCATGCCTGTCCTCAAACTGATAAAACGTAAAGACAATCAGTGGCGACGCGTTCCAGTATAAAAAGAGCCTGTGACCAAGTCGGGGTATCAGTGAACTTGTAAAAAAGATGTCACCTCCAAGAAGCCACAAAAGAAAGAGACAAAGGCAGACGCGTCATCCGACAAAGCGCTTAGCCAAGCATCGACATTACCCTAAGAAAAGACACAGTCGTTCCAAGAAAAAGAGGCGTCAACAAAGGGGAGGATTCCTTGGCGATTTTGGGAAAAACATTGTCACCTTTATGACAAAGCGATAGTCCCAAAAAAAAGATAAAAGGGTGTGCGTTAAGTCATCGACGTTAGTGTCTGTTCGGTGAATGTCCCGGAACCCACAAGCAAAAATGTCACCCTCCAGAAAACCCCAAGGAAAGAAAAGGAAAGGACTGCCACCACGTTTAGCTAAACATGGGGACCTGTTATCTGTCCTGTCCAAAGCTTCTTCGCCCCTACGAAAAAAACTCATTCAAACGGCCTCCAAAGAGGTCATCGATACCGTGTGCGAATGTTGTTTGAACGTTTTGAAAGGCACGATCCCTTTGTCCAAACACCAGAAACAATGCTTAGGCAAACATCGTCACGTTCTTCGCCAAATGGTTCAAAAGAAAATTCCCATTCGTCAAAAAAAGAAGATGTTGGTTCAACGTGGAGGCATTTTGCCTCTCTTGCTAGGCCCCATACTGAAAGGAGTCTTGGGAACCATGTTGGGAGGACTGATGGGAGCAAGATAAAAAGGCCTTCGAAAGTCCCAAGATCTCAGAATCGACCCCTGACAACCCCATGGAAGGACGAAAACTAGCTTTAGTGCCTTACAAACGATGGATGGAATACCATCGGTGGCAAGAACAACGCACCCCGCATTTACCTCCCAATCCCAATTTGAGCGAGATGTCCCAGTTACAACACGAATTGCAATCCTTGATGGATCGCCAAGATTTGTCCGAAACAGAAAAATCGCAAAAGTACGGTCAACTCTTGCAACGACTGCAACTCTTTCACCAGAAAGCTTTAGACGAAACAGCTTTACCCACTTTGAAAGATTTTAAGACCTTGATGAAAAGTCCAGCACCATCACCAGTACCAGTACCAATTCCACCACTACCCGTGACCAAGACAGAAAAAGGAAAAGAAGAAGAAGAAGAAGGGTTTCAAACTCCACCCGAAAAAGTACGCAAGTTAACAACACCACCTACCTCCAGAATTGGATGGATTAAAAAGATGATGGCCACCCCTTCTTCATCACAAGAGAAAAAGAAAGTGAAGACAGAAGTGAAGACAGAAGTGAAACAAGAACCGATATCCCCTGCTCAGACATCCTCCTCTTCGACACCTATTGCCGGTCGCACACGCAAAGCCTTGCAATCCAAGAAAATACCCCAAGAGAAAAAGAGTAGCCTCTTCCAAGAGTGGGTGCCTTATTAACACACAAACACAAAAAATGGAAAAAGTCTTAGCTAGCATTTACTACGATCCATCGCATCCTGCAGGTTACGCAGGAGTTCAAAAATTGTATCGTGCTGCCAAAACGCGACTGAAAAGTCTCCGTTTACCTGAAGTGCAACGATGGTTACAAGAACAAGCTACCTACACTTTGCACAAACCCATTCGACGCAAGTTTGCCAGAAGTCGCACCCGAGTGGAAGGCATCGATCATCAATGGCAAGCCGATTTAGCCGATGTCTCTCATTTGGCCAGCTACAATCGTGGTTACAAATATTTGTTTTGTGTCATCGACGTCTTTTCCAAATTTGCCTGGGTCGTACCCTTGACTTCCAAATCCAGCAGCGAGTTAGTGCGAGCCCTGCAACGGGTGTTGAAACAAAGTGGTCGTCGCCCTCTTCGATGGCAAACGGACAAAGGCACCGAATTTCTGAACCAAGCTTTCCAAAAAGAATTAAAGAAACGTGACATTCATTTTTTTACCACCGAGAATCCCGAAACCAAAGCCAGCATCGTGGAACGTTTTCAACGCACTTTGAAAGAACGCATGTGGAAATATTTTACGCATCACCACACTCTGAAGTACATCGACATCTTACCTCACCTGGTGCAAGCGTACAACCAATCTTACCATCGAAGCATCGGACGTGCCCCGCAAGACGTGACTCCCGACAACGAAGTGCTGGTGTTCGAGCGCCTGTTCGGTACGTCCCCGACGAGGGCTGTCCCCAAGAAAAGTGGAGAGTTGACCGTAGGAGATTGGGTGCGCATTGGCAAAACCAAACGCACTTTCGACAAAGGTTACTTACCTAACTGGACGACCGAACTGTTTCGCGTCACTGGACGAGTACATGGCCGTCATCCTGCCGTCTATAAATTGGAAGACATGAACGGAGAAGTACTCAAAGGAACGTTTTATTTGCCCGAGTTACAACGTGTCACCAAAAAAGAAGACGACGTGTACGACATCGAAAGCATTCTCGAACGCAGAACCCGTAAAGTGGGCAAACGACGTGTCAAAGAAGTCAAAGTACGTTGGAAAGGATATCCACCCAGTTTCGATTCTTGGATCGACGCTTCGCAAGTCATCGACTATAAAAAGAAGTGACCATCATGCCCTTTCACACAGCAGACGCAGCTACGTCGACCACTCCTCCTTCACCTAGTTCTTCTGTGCAAGATTTACAAAAACAACCCTTGTGGGTGTGGTGTGGAGAACGTGTGCCTAAAACGCAAATCGTCTTTTTCTGCCAAATCTTCGTGGTGTATTGTGTCATCGGGGCAGCCATTGCCAATTTGAGTTTGCAACAAGGAGACAAACAATTGTGGACCATTTTATTGAGCAGTTGCATCGGTTACCTGCTTCCCAATCCCTCCCTGAAATTCTCCTCGAACGGGAACGTTGTGTCCAGTGTCAGTGCCAGTCACCACTCCAACAACAACCACAACCAGAACCCCATTTTGGGCGGAGACACGCCTCTGACATCCACTAATATTCCCTCGGACAGCCACAGAACTCTGGAATTATGAGTCACCAAAATCAATTTTACTTAACCTTACCCAGTGACAGTTCCATGGAGGTGTTTCCCAACAACACGTTGTGCTGTTACACGGCCAAATTACCTCAAGCCATCCCCTTAGATCACGAAGCCCATTGGGAAGTGGCTTTAGTGGAAATGATTCACCCGACCCAAGTCCTCAATGTCATTAACAATCAAAATACTTTTAAGGTAGAAGTTCATGACAAACAATTGCAAGAGGAGTTGGATAAGATTGGCACATATACCAATAAAACCTATGATGACAAAACTAAAACGTGGACCTACAACTTGTCCATTCTCCCAGGCTATTATTTCAGTGGTCATCATTTGGTCAGCGCCATAGCCTCCAAGTTTAATGGTGTGTTTGGGGAAGTTTTTAAGAAGGACAATTTCAGGAACAAAAGTGTCACCATGGAGTACCACAAAGTAGCTCGTCGCTTCTTGATGAAATTTGAGCGAAGTAAAATCGTCTCCATTATATTTTGTCCTGAATTGTTTGACATGTTGGGCGGGGACATGGAACTGAGGAAGAACTTAGAACGAAAAACACCACCCGAATTACCAGTCATTTACGACAACGTGACTTTTGGCCAGTATTTTCGTACCCCGGTAGAACTGAACCAAGGACTGAATTTGATCTTTGTGTACTCCGATGTGGTGGAATACAACGTGGTGGGACACACCTCCGTGCCGTTACTGCGTGTCATTCCTTTCAAAGTGGATTCTGCCACGAACGCTGACGAGGAAGGTGGAAACACTTACCACGTTCACCGCGAATTTGTCCATCCTCACTATTTGCCGGTCAGCAAGTCGTATTTGGACACGGTCAACATTACTATAAAAGGAGATTTGGGACAAAATATTCCATTCACCAAAGGAAAAGTCACGGTGAAACTCCATTTTCGAAAACGGTTCTCTCACGACTCGTAAGCAAGTCATGTATCCAGTGTACCGAGGGGTTGCTCGACAGCGAGGACACGGTTTAGGAGACATGTTAAAATCGGCCTTTCGTTCGGTGGCCCCAGTGTTGAAACCGATGGTGACACGCGGATTGCACGCCTTGAAAGATGCGGCACTGACACAAGGCAAAGAATTTCTCCAAAATGTCATCATCGACAAACAAAACCCTAAAGAAGCCTTCATGAGGGCTGGCAAAAATGTCTTGCTGCAAACGGGCAAAGACATTTTGGGCCGACGAGACACACCTATAAATGCCCTGCACGCTACCGAGTCAAGCATTCAGCAAGGACAAGGCAGAAAGAGACGACGAAGAAGAAAACACCCTTTCACCAGACTTCAAGCGAGAAAGGCCAAGAAAAGAAGAACCGTTCGAGACTTAGACGTTTTCGATTATTGAAACACAAAACAAAATGATGCACCGAGAGTCTTGCGCTTGTTCCAAGACGGAACTGGATCTGTTTGCCATGCCCCCCACCATGATGACGATGCAAGAATCCCAATGGGTGGAATTTAATCCCATCTCCACACTGACCGATTCCGCTCCCATCGAGTTTGAAATCAAAGGACAGCCCGAAGATTACATCGATCTGAATAGCAGTTACTTGTACTTGAAAGTCCAAGTTCTAAAAAAAGATGATAAAGGAGTAGAAGACGATGACGATATAGCTCCCGTCAACAATTTCATGCATTCCTTGTTCAGCTCAGTGGATTTGTACTTGAATAACAAACTGATCAGCAGCAGCATGGATACTTACCCTTACCGTGCCTACCTGGAAAATCTCTTGACGTACGGAACAGATGCCAAGACAAGTCATCTCAATGCCTGTGTGCTATGGGTAGATGACACACCGGACAAGTTCGACGCAATAGATAAAAGCAATGAAGGCTTTGAGGCAAGAGAAAACAAAATCCTAAATAAGAACAGTTTAGAACTGATGGATCGTTTGCATTTGGACATGTGGTTGCAAGAGAAATATTTGCTGAACGGAGTCAATGTCCGCTTGAGACTGAACCGCAGCAGTACCACTTTCCATTTGCAGGCTGCTGATCTTGCTAAGGCTCCTAAAAGCATAATCCAAGAGGCCAAACTCTACGTACGACGCGTAGAAGTGTTACCTAAAGTGGCAAACGACATCAGTCAAACGTTGAGCAGAACGACCGCCAAGTATCCCATCCGACGCGTGGAAGTGAAAACGTTCACCATTCCCGCTAACCTTCAATCCATAACCCAAGATCATCTGTTTCAAGGACAGCTACCCAAGCGTTTAATCCTTGGTATGGTCGATAATGAAGCCTTCAACGGAGCCATCCATAAAAATCCTTTCAACTTTCAACACTTCGGCGTGTCCAAGATCGAAGTCAGTCGCGATGGCAAGACCTTGTGTACCCGACCCTTTGAACCTAAGTTTGGTGACAACGAGAAGAATTACTTGAGATCGTACTTGTCCCTGTACGAAGCCACGGGTCAGTTAGGAACCAACACCAGTCACGGCATTGAGTACGACGAATATGACAAAGGCTATACTTTGTGGGCTTTCGATTTCACTCCAGACCAAGGCAGCGACGAGGGACATTTCCACCCTATAAAATCTGGCCAGATTCGTGTGGAACTTCAGTTTGCAAAGCCACTGAACAAGACAGTGAACGTCATCCTGTATGCAGAATTCGATAATACCATAGAAATCAACAGTTTGAGAGAAGTCATTCTAGATTACTAGAAGCCATGGAAGACTGTTATCCCTCTTTACCTAGTGAAGAAACTTTGGACATGGAATGTGAGGAGACCGTGGAAGGAGAATCCCAAGACAAAGACGAAGAAATTGTCATGATGAAGTCGAGATGGCCAGAACAAGAAGCCCATTTAGTCTCCTGTTTTGCCAAACACTTGGTCGACAAAATGACGGAATTGATCAAGAAAAATTGCTATGGATGTCAAAACGATCATCCCAGTCAAATTCAACACGATAAATGCCTGATGTTAAGTCAAGAAGAAAAATTGGACGAGTATCTGGACGAAGCTTGGAGTCTCATCTCGAACAAAGACGTGTTGCATCAGTGGTATAAAGACTTGCGTGAACATTCTTGTCCACCATTAACCACTCAAGAGATCCATCGTATCGAAGCTCTCCTGAATCAGAGTGAGGAAACAGAACCAATAACCGTTTATTCGTCAGACATTTTCAAGCAAAAAGTCAGGATCGAATTGACGACTTATTATTACCTGTGAAGAAGAAGAAAAAAAAACAACACAGAAAACAATGGATACCTGGGAACTTTATTACCTTTTGAACCACAGTTCGTATACAGCTTCTTGGAATCCTGTCGTCTGTGCTAAAGATGAACTCCCTCATCGCAAACCTAAAGACCATCAAGCTTACGTGATCAACACGGACGAGAGTCATCTCCCAGGAACCCACTGGGTAGCCGTCTACTTTCCTCAAGAAGGATGTGTGGAATATTTCGATTCGTACGGATTGCCCCCTTTGGAAGACGATATCATTGACTTTATGAGAAGAAATGCTCAAACCACCCGATTCAATAACGTGAAATTACAAGGCACAGATTCCTTGGTGTGTGGACAGTACTGTGTGTATTTTCTGCATCATCGCAGCCTGGGCTATTCCTTAGAACATTTAGTGACTCATTTCGATCCTCGTTCTTCTGCTAGAAACGATGTGAAAGTAGATCGATGGTTTTGTGACCATTATGCTTATCTTTTGTCTCAAGCTAGGAAACGTAGTGTCCATCAATGGCCTAATGATTTCCAACAGTGGAAATCACAATTTCATTCACAACGTTGTCAACCTTGTTTGAAGTAGATAGTATTTGAAGAAAAAAATGTTTGAGATTTGAAAAAAATTGTTTGATGTTATAGTGTTGGATTATTGTTAAAAATGTTGTTGTTTAGTGTTAAGTGATTTTTGAATAAAAAATGTTGTGTTTTGAAAAAAATGCCTTTGTGGTTTGTTTAGCTATAAGAATGTTGGATTGATGCTCTTTCATTTCTTACTATCCCTCTCATGAACGTTGCGGCTCGAAAACCATGTGGGGGATGTTTTCCTTCACGTCCGCGCTTTCACTTTAAGAACCGGGTTGTTCCCAGTCTAACCATCCATTGTCGACTCATCCTCCTACGAAGATGTGCTCCAAACTAGCTAAGCTCAACGAAGCCTACGTGAATTTGCATAGGGTCAGACACAGTCTGATACCGAAGCCAGAAGAAATAGAGAATGTGAGAATGTTAAAAATCACTGAAGACCTGATAGAAGAGCTCTTCAGAGAAGAAATGAACAGGGAGAAAGAAGAATGGACAGAGAAGTACAGACTTCAGAAACAGCAGCAACAGCAGCAACAACAGCAACAGCAACAGCAACCTGAAGCTGACAGAGGCTTTGTCGATTGCCGTATCGACACCAAAGAGTTCTTCTTCTCTTTCCGAAGAAGCAGACCTATCGCCAGAAAGTCTATCCTCAGAGGACATCGCATTCTTAGAAACTAAAAAAGAATGCCATAGCAAAAACAAAAAAACAGCCCTTTTCAGGGCTACCCAATACTCTAGAAAAGAAATAACGATCGATTTGCCAATGTGTGAAGGTAGAGTAGTGTGAAAATAAACACTAACTCTTTCTTAATAGTGGAAGTGTATGTGTTTGTGTGATTGTGTTTGTAAGTGATAAAGTAGGTTGGTGTGGATAGTAGATTAAAATGATGTTTGTTTTTTTTTTTTGGGGCTGTTTGAGGTGTATATTTGGGGTTAGATTGGATTGCTTTGCGTATGTGGATAGTCTATTGAAGTGATTTATAAAAATTTTACAATAGTGATGGGTAGCATAAAAAGTGAGTGAGTGTTTCTTTTAGGTCCGCGCGTTGTTGTTGTTTGGTTCATGATCTAGGTAAGATGAATTTTATGTTATTAGGGGGATGTTTTCCTTCACGTCCGCGCTTTCAGTATAAATTGAAACTCGTTCGGCAGTCCAGCTACCCTTGTTGATTGATCAACACAGCCAGAAAAATGACTAGCAGAATAGTGAAACTGTTAGAACTCCAGATGCACCTGGAATATGCCAGGCGGATAGTAAACGAACTATCAGCGGAGGCTATAGTAGAAGAAGCAAGAATAAAGAAGGAAGAAGAGGAGAAAAGACAGAGGGAAGAGGAGGAAAAGAAAAGAGAAGAGATGATGTCGTTTAATATTCCTGAAACAGAGGATTGGGGTGCTGAAGCGAATCATCCTCCCTCTGCGCTCCCCAGAAGAAAGGTGAAAGAAGACTGGGGAAGAAGATGCGTGTGCGGCGCCAGACCAGGAAGGTGCAACCATTAGATAGGTGCATCTGGAGTTTAAAAAAACAGCCCTTTTCAGGGCTACCCAATAGTCTAGAAAAGAAATAACGATAGATTTGCCAATGTGTGTAGGTAGAGTAGTGTGTATATAAACACTAACTCTTTTTTAAGATAGTGTGAGGGTATGAGTTTGTGTGTTTGTGTGTTTGTGTTTGTAAGAGCTAAGGTATGTTTGTGTGAATAGTAGATTATGGGTTTCTTAGCGTATGTGAAGAATAAAGTTAGGGTTTTATTACATGAAATGAGAAAGTAGGGGGATGTTTTCCTTCACGTCCGCGCGTTGTTGGGTCATGATCTAGGTAAGATCAATTTTATGTTTTTAGGGGATGTTTTCCTTCACGTTCGCGCTTTGAGTATAAAACTAACAGTGTTGGCCATTGGAACCCATTCTACGGAATAAGCAAACAAGAAGATGCCAGCAGCTTCAGCTTTATACAACGATCTTATGGGAAGTTGGTATTGGATGATAGATGGATTGAGTGTAGTAGAAAGGGTTGAACAGGAATGGAGGTATGCAGTGACAAAAGACTTCGTCTCAAGACAAGTAACCAGCCTCCACTTATCCGTAAATATTGTAAAAGAAATGATACAGGATGAGGAGAAGAGAATCAGAGGTTTAATTAACCCACCGTATGTCAAAGTGGGTAAGTTAAAAGAAGCGATAGATCATGTGACGAGTGCAAGGTGCTTTCTAGAAGACATTGTAGAATGGACAGATTGGTGTTTCGCGAAGTGGGGGTTAGAAAAACTTAAGAAAGCTGAAGAACTAATGAGGAATGTGCTGACCGAAGAGGCCAAGAAGATCAAAGAAAAGTGGTTAAAGGAAAGAAAAGAAGAAGAAAATAGAAAAAAAAGGGATGAATTCGAAAAACTGAACACAAACTGGATCAAAATCCAAGAGAAGTTCCGGGCCATTGGCCACCCGGACTGGTTGCCGGAAACAGAAAAGAAAAAGAAGAAAGGAATGATGGACAAAATAAGAGGATGGTGGAAGAAGTTAAGAAGAAAAAACCCAAAGGCCCTTTTCAGGGCCAGCCATATTTCTCGAAAAGAGATAGTCTTTGAATTGCCTACCCCTTTTTTTTAAAAAAAAATCCCATGTTCAATTCCCCTTGTCCGTAGAGTGTCCCACGATTTATTCCCCATGTTAATTCCCCTTGTCCGTAAAGTGTCCCACGATTTTTCGCCATGTTAAATTTCCATTGTCCGTAAAGTGTCCCAGGGGTGTTTTGACTGGAATTTCCATTGTCCGTAAAGTATCCCTATTCACTACTAACACAGTAACTCCTGCCACCGAACCGACTTCAGATATTTTACTTCTAAACCAAGCTCTTAAGTACTACCCCCTTATCGAGCAACTTTATGGAAAGTGGCTAGTGGCTGTGTAATTAGCTGTACTTGCGTGTAGAAAATTACATCTGCTTTTCGTATATGGTACGATACCTCTATGATGGTCTATCAAATATTACCGTTTGCAGTCCATCTCTATAATATAGTCGTTGGCGTATGGATTGGAGCAACAGATGAAGTAGTGGAAGGAAAATGGGGATGGTATAAAATAGAACAGAAGTTTGTTTACGCAAACGGGTACCCTGGGCAACCCTGACAGCATGCATTTTGCGCGCGAGGATTGTCTTCTGCTGTTTGGCACACACGACTTCCTATACCACGATGGAGACTGTCACACTGAATTACATTTTATGTGCGAGTTGAGGTAAACATTAAACAATATGTAAATTTAGAAATAGAATGACCTATACAAACAAAGTAGGGATATATATATATATATATATATATATATATATATATATATATATATATATATATATATATATATATATATATATATATTTGCTTTATTATCTTTAGGCAGAATATGACATATCGTTGTGTGAAGTAGTTTCAGTTGGGCTGGAAATATATATTCAAATTAATACGAGATCTCAGAAATAAGATCATGTTTAAGTTTCAATTTGGGAATGTTTGCAAGCATAGATTCTGAACTGCATATTAATACGTCTTGTCTGTCTGTCTATATGTATGTATGCATGCATTTGTGCATTGTTTTCAAACTAAGACTCCTGCTATAAACTGAATACCTTGAATTCGCACTCTTGTACTTTTAGTGTGATATTCTGGTGAGTTCGAAGGAAGCGTTTCAAGTTGAACAGGATAGGACGAAGTTAAATAATTAGAAACGAATGCCAATATAATTCTTGGTTACCAGATGAAAATATTCCCAATATATGGCGAAGATGCCGTTAGTTATTGTTTTCTGTCAGGTTAATTTTATAAAATCATTAAAGTTCATTTAGCTTAACATTTACAGACTTTCTTCATCACAATCTTTGATCAACACGCTTGATTTCAATTTTTCCTTCCACTGTTCCAAAGGAATGTGTATACAATTTAAAAAAGTTCCCGCAAGACTGTTTGATAGGGTTTGCTAGTTCAAAACAACCAATGAGTTGATTCTGATAATGTCAAATTTCGATAACTGCTAGTTTACTGTCAGAATATAATTTTTTTTTTCTCAACTGAGCCCGAAGTTTTTTTAACTTCTCCCACTTTGCAATAATAGTTTAAATTTATGTTTTAAAATCAAAGAAATGTTTATGTGAAAGAAGGTTAATGCAGCAGACTGTCACTATATAATATACTCTGGACTACATTGAAATTAACACATTTCCAGTTAGACGACTCTGGATTGCATTGAAATTAACACATTTCTAGTTAGACTACTCTGGATAGTATTGAAATTAACACATTTCCAGTTAGACGACTCTGGATTGCATTGAAATTAACACATTTCTAGTTAGACTACTCTGGACTGCATTGAAATTAACACATTTCTAGTTAGACTACTCTGGATTGCATTGAAATTAACACATTTCCAGTTAGACTACTCTGGATTGCATTGAAATTAACACATTTCCAGTTAGACTACTCTGGACTATAAAGAACTGAACAAGCTATTCTGGTACATTGGCCTGTCCTACAGCTTACATTTATTCTGAATCTTGTATTCGAGTTCATCTTGCTGTCTCGTCTTGAAGGAGGAAACGCTAATGGTTATTTTCTAATTTACAAAACATAGTGGATGCCTAATACTATGGTTGGTACACTCAGGCAAAACGATTGGTGCCGTATCCCGCGGACCTGCTTTCGAATCTCAATAGTGTATAAATGAGAAATTATTCAACTTGGATGACAATATGTTTTCTCTATTTTCAAAACTTCATTACATATCAGTATGCATCATTCAGTAGGATAGAGGGATAGAATGTACGCTCTGTTTGTTTTATATTGATAATTATGTCTGTATGTCTATCTGTCTCTGACTCTCAAATAATAATATTGTGCAGGTTAGAGAATGTTTAATTCGTACTCTATCGATAATTGAACCCAGGACAGCGGGTAAACGGCACCCATCGCCTTGCCTGCACAAACAAGCCCATATTCCATCACGACTAAGCAGATATCACCCCAAAACGACTCTACTTAATAGGTATTACATGCACTCGCGTCTAGCAAGCACACTCGGATGACGACCTAGCAATTAATTCTCATCTATCTACACTGTCATTCCGGATTTCTTTGAAAGAAATCAAGGTAAATAGGACTAATTATATACCTGTATAACTTCTCTAGATAAGAAAATAGTAACAATCATTTGGTATATTATAACAACAAGCAGTAATTGAAACGAATTATATTAGAACGTTTGACCAAAAAAAATTAACTGGTGTAATTTATAATAACATATAATCAACTAAGATAAAACTAAAGTTTTGCCTACATCTAATTTTCCCTGGAATGTTTTTCAATTAATCCACAATTCAACTTTCAAGCAAGACAAATAATGTAATGTTTTGCAGATATCTTGCATATTACTGTATACATTTCTTAAAGGTTTACTAATCGTTATATTTAGGAATAACAGTCTGCATAGTTACTTTACCTTCTAACAACACAGTGAACAAAGTGTTCCATATAATATTTCTGACAGTAGATACAAAATGAAGGGGGGGGGGGGAATCTTAGTTGGTGGCTCAGCAGATATACATACATTGAGATGGAAGGCTTGCATCTTTCAACAGTCATAAAGGCGCATCAAGCCTTTTTACATCCAATAGACTGCAATAAATGGAGGTGGGATTCTTGAAATATAAATTCTCATTTTCACAATTGGTACATAAATGAAACATGTATAAATAAAAATCAAACACATATTGAAAAATAAACATTCAACAGGTAAAAGCTTTTTATGTGCGTTTCTCACAATTCAAGTGTAAACAGTGTTCATGGTCGCTTCTGACAATTCTCAGGATACCGCTGAACAATTGTAATGGAGCAGTGTGTTGATAGCACCTTTGGAATTTGTTTTAATTATTCTAACTGATCTAACTGAAAGCCTTCTACTCCCCTATATACGTCCAGCATATCCACACCAACAGCACTATTTCAGTTCCAAATATTCCAAACACAATGCGCGTTTTTAACCAAGATTTGCCTTGACCCTTATCTCATTATCAAAACTCAAAAAGAAATAATTAAAATCAAGAAATCTCATAAACAACCAAACAATGATACATAATATACACAATTTCATATGTGATCGATCTGAGACAATAGGCCCCAAAGAAATAAAACGACTCTAGATGGTCATAGGTTCATGTGTCAAGAGCTAAAGGAAGTTTCTAAAAATATTAATTCACTCACGGAAAAAATAAAAGATTCGCTTATGTGAAGGGCTGAGTGAATTTGTTCTACGATCGAAACATGGGTCTCAGATGTTTGCGAAATATATTTATCCCTATGAGCATATGCATTCGTCTGAAAGTTTTACTTTCCTGCCTCCAACCACGAAATAATGTTAAAAATTACCAGATCAGGGGTTAGAGCAGAGGCTTAGGAATGTGTTAAAAATGTTATGAAACATTTCAACCTAAATTATCTTGGCTATCTTGATAGCTACTACGTGAAGAATTATATTTTAATATTATTTGATAATTTTGACTTTAGATTTGTGGTTTTGACTAATTATAAAATATAACCAGTATACCATTTTAGTGCAGAAGAACTAGTTCAGGATTCACGTTTTCAAGTTTGAAAATAAATAAGGCAGAATTAAAATTGCTAATCTTTTATGAAATGTCAGTAAGGATTGGAACTGGCACTGGAGGAGGAATAAGCTTGATGCCTAACAAATATGCTAAATGAAACAACTAGTATTCCCACATATTGGTTATATCAAGGTCAAGGTCATATATTTTGTGACCTTGTCAACAATTCCTATGAATTCGCCATGTGCCCTCCGATGCCCGGTAGAAGCTTAAAATCGGCATACGAGGAATAACCGTCTTGGAGGGATTATTGTAAATCTGGAGTAATTGTAGAATTAGATATAGAAGTACAAGCTGATTCTCACGATTGTTGCAATGACTACTATGTTGCACTAGACAAATATAAATAAATAAATAAATTAATAAGCTAGTGAAGACAACCTATCAGCGCTACAAACAAAATTAATTGAAAATTAAGAGGGCACAATACCCTCTTTATTTAAATCATTATGAATGCACAGTGAACCTGCAACGTACAAAGCAGACCTATCTTACATCATTTCACAATAATTAGTTTTCTTTCTTTTGATCATGGTTTAGTAAATTCGTTCATCAACGATTTAGATAACGCTTGCACTGTAATATCGACAATAGACATTCATCCCCACTTCGATAATTCTAGCACTGGAATATCATCATAGATGGTCATCAACAACTTAGATATACCTACCATTGTAATATCACCATAGATGTTGATAAACCACTTTGATAAATCCAGCACTGGTATATCTCCATATATATATATTCGATTAATTCGACCAATTTGTTTTCTAGACAGACTAACATCAAGTCATCGTTTAACCATTTTGTTGTATCGACTGATCAACACATAGCCATCGCCAGTAATTGTCCTCCTTGCAAAAAATGTATGTTTGACAAATGAAAAAATTATTTTGGTTTGGAATATCTAGAAAATATTCCATTCACGTTCTAAAACGTTCAATTATTTTCACAGCTTGTGAGTGCAATATATATATATATATATATATATATATATATATATATATATATATATATATATATATATATATATATATATATATATATATATATATATATATATATATATATATACCCAAGGTTGCTGTTAAAACTAGATACATCTTTGTATTTTTAATTGTTCATTTTTTAATATATTAAAGGAACGTTTTAGCAAAACTTCAATTTGGTGCATTGTGTGATGTATTTATCTGTGGTGTTCATTGCACACAATTTCTTAGCCATCACCATTCAAATCACTTATTAATTTATTTTGCAATGGATGGAACTAATTAATGACTGCTATCAGTTTCTCTGGAGCAAAGGGAATATTTTTATAATGTTGTGCAGATATGTTGGCATTGGCAAGTCCAATTCTAAACTCAACCTTGTGTATTTAAATTAATGGAAAAACTACTCTAGTCATTTAATTTATTTATCATGTGCCCATGTAATGTTTATGAGCCGTATTCATTGACTCATATGGAGTCATAGAAAGTATTAAGGTGAAGGAAACTAAAACAATTAGGTATGGGCTCAACATACTCTCCATTGTGTTTTATCTTGTGATCTTAGTCCGGTTTAGTATGATATGATTTTAATATGCCTACGTGTGAGGTTTTAACATGGCTACATATGAGAATTTAACATGACAATGTGAGGTGATTAAAAATGACTACGAGAGATGATTGAATAGGACTATTTATAATTATTTAGTATGAATATGTGGGATGATGGTGATATCGTCTCGCATTTCATACACAACAATTGGAGACATATAAGCGTTCGCAATTTCATATCAAATATATGTACACTGTGGTTTCGATTTAGCCATGGTGTGTTGTAATTTTGTGCTTGTTTATCACTTATATTGTGAAGGCGTAAAATGTCACATATCATTATCGTCCATGATTAACGTCGTATATTTAATTTCTAATGAACCCTACCATCTTGTACATATCATCATATGTGTAAGAATCATTCATATTTGAAACAAACATCTCGTTGGGTTGTAAATCTGTTTCATCGAATCTATAGTTGCTGTTTATTTATTCATATGGTTACATATCTTTCCTCAGACATTTAAATAAAGTTGAACGAAAAACGTATTACTGTCACAGAGAACTTAACATCTTTTTATTATTGAGAAAGTTGTTCGAGAAACTGGACCAGGAAGTAAACGTTTATACAAATCTAATGACGCTTTAGAAAAGATGAGTCGTATCCGTTCGATACAGCACCATCTTGTATCAATGTATCGACTATGAAATCCTTCCTTATTCTACATGATTTGTAACCACGATATCCAGATTGTTTTAATAAGCGTTTTGCTAAACTTTGAGGATATGTTGCTCTTGTAGAAAAATTACAAACCAGATGCAACCAAGAATTAGCGAGGAAAACGTTTGTTAACTGGAATAATAGTGCACAAAAAACGGTAACTGCCGAACGCCGTATAATACAATTGTTTAACCGGATGAAAAGGGACAGTACACGTTTTTGCAATAAATGACTACTCTCATTAGATATATCTTGGAATACAAGTTTTCTATAATACTCCGAGACACCGTATTGATACTCATTTTTGGGGATCCGTCCATTGTTACAGCATACTGATTGAAACTGTTACTATGCACTCAGATTATACAGCAAGGAATAAACATGTCTTCTCTACTTTATGTACGCCTGTGCTTACTTGTTAATTTTAACCCACTCAGGCATCCTTTTCTGACAGGTTGATCTCTAGCTACGAGCAATGTTAAATATCCCATCCTGTAAAACATAAACCTCGTGTTTTCTCTTATTCTCTAACGTGGAACGTAAAGTGTCGATCTTTATTGATATTGAATTCCAATGTTTCCAATGTGTTTATAGGATTTAAAATGGTATATTCCTCTGAACTCTATTTCCATTAACCCCTCCGGTGACCTAAGTGGTTAGAGCGTCCGTCTCGGATGCGGGAGGATGTGGGTTACAACCCTAGCCGAGTCATACCAAAGACCGAAATGGTCCTAGCAGCTGCTTAGCTTGGCTTTCAGCATTAAGAAATTTGTGTTTCGAATGATCAATCTGCTGTCAGGATAATGTGACTTGGTGGGACATGATGCCACATGTCTGTGGAATGCTGCCCAAGTGCTAGATATCACTATAAACTGCCACACTGCAGAGATTGAGCTATATCACTGAAAGTTATTTTAAAGCTACGTTAAAACTCGAACTTTCACATACACATACATCTACACCCACTCCCACCCCACACACATACTTTTTCATCTCCTTCCTGTGTATGTCTCTTCATAAGTTTATTTCTCAATCTATACCTTTACCGACCCAACTTGAATCATTTTTACAATTAGAATTTTCATAAGATTCCAGTTCAATGAAAGCGTCGTACAAATCTTGTCTTTTACCAAAGTTAAATCTGCACTCATCTGCATTTCACTTAATTAGGTCTCTGAACTTTGTTTTAATAATTCTATTTAAACTGTTTCCATCGTTTTCATTTTGGGACATTAACTGACCTCTACTGTAGAACTTGCTTTAGAATCAGTTCAAATTGTGTCAATATGTCCAAAAACACATTTATTGAACTGGTAATATTTCAGTATATCTTATCACTAAATCTGTAAATGTTTACGAAAAAGGTTATCTCTAAATGTTTGTAATAAAAGGGGGCAAAATGCCTAGTTGCGCGCTCCGACCAAACAATTCACTGACATGTGATTCTTGATTCAGCTAAAAGTGTTAAGTCAATGAAACAACCCTCACGGAAAGTTTCGATGGGTGCTTTTACTGACACAGACACATCACTTAACTTACATGTACATAGTTCGTGGTTTACCAATACACGTGGTATTTATTTCATTCTAGCACTATTTCTTGAAGATACGAATTAATGAGAATATTAGAACAAGGGTATCCAACTTTGCTTATCTGTGTTTCTATCCAGTTATTCAGATATATAATGTCTTTGATCTCCATCCAAAACCCCTGTTACCATGGATATGCATGCAGTTATCAAAGTCTACTCAGATTATAAATTTACATGTATTTATCAACGTCTACCCAGATTATAAATTTGCATGTATTTATCAATGTCTACCCAGATTGTATATTTGCATTCAATGTCTACCCAGATTATAAATTTGCATGTATTTATCGATGTCTACCCAGGAAATGCATTTCCAAATATCACAAATGTTTTGTTAGTGTTGTTTATGCAGGTTGAATGCCCCGCCTCCAAAACGTTCATTATCCTGACACCAGGCCGACCAGTCCTAACACTAACCTCGTAATGCTGATTGCCGAGCGAGGCAGATATTAATATCATTTTATGAGTCTTTGGTATGACTCGGCCTAGGTTCGGACTCGCGACCTCCCTCATCCGACGCGGACGTTCTAACCACCAGGCCACCGGAGTGGTCAATGTATTTAATTTCTTACTGACAAAAATTAGCATGTGTACCCTTTGTGCGAGGACATGCCTTTATTCACAGACGAGGGAGTGTCGATCTTAACTTTTCGTTTTCCAATATGCTTTACTTATTAATGACATTACACTATCAATCTACACTATCAGTTGAGTTTAAAAGTTAACATGCATTATCTATTTTGTGCTGTTTTGAATAGTAACTTGTTTGTTTGTAATATTTGGTTGCAACAGTAGGAAGTACTATTATCTGACAGACTGGTAGGTCTTCTTTTGGACTTTCGTTGCAGACCACTTTGTTCATAAATTCCCCATGTGACTAGTGATTCAACGGTACATTTACCTTTTAGCTACATTAAAGACTTTATAACTTTCAATAAAACAGAAACTCTGTTTGGTAACATTTCAACTATGCCAAATATATGTGTACCATATATTGAAGAAAATAAGTGATTTTGCAACTCGATATACTTTATTGCACGATTCCGAGAGGTGCACATTTTATGCATGCTTATAAGTATGGCAGAGGGATTACAGAGGTATTAACAAATGGAACAAATAATGCCTATTGCTATATTTATTCAGTTATTTACATCTAGAATGTATAAACATCAACACATATCTTAATGATGCAACATTCATTAGTAGTATCTGTTGATATTTTATTTGTCAATTATTATCAATTTGTGCGTTTAGAATATCAAAAATAAATTTGTCAATCTTTAAAACTGGGGAAAAAATGATGACTGTTTGTGAATCCTTCACTCAAATATGTGATAATCTTGAAAACGTTAATCATGATGTATCTTTATAAACAAGGAAAGTAAATTAGTAGATGAGGTGCTGGAGATTACGCTAATAATGGTTTTCTCAATATAAAACATTTACCGCATGGTTGCCAATAGAACTGTCCATCACCTCAATGGTAAAAACCCATCTGTTGCATTGGTCTTTTGACTTCTAAGTATTCTGCATTATTCAAGTCAATTAAATGTATGTAGATTCAGGTAAAGTTTCAATATTTATTTCAAAGAAAAGATTTTCTCACCTAAACTTGCTGTATTAAATTTACATTGGCCGTCATGTGAAAATGTGAGGACGTAAGTGACGTAGCACGTCTTAGTTCTGTTTGAAGAGAACCAATACTTGGCGAGAATCTACTTCCCACCCAATGTTAACATCGGAAATACTCATTCCATGCGACCTATTTTTGTAACATTTTGGCGTCTTTTAGTATTATTTGAATTAGCTAATAGTTTAGTTAACACACGTACCTGTCGTAATGACAAAATATTTCGATTAACAAATATACGTTCTTGGTCGTATGACTTTAAGTTGACTCTAAATCTTATCTTACGTTGCTCAGATTTATTTATATGCAGCAAGAGCAAATCATAGCACAGTTAATTCAAAATTCAGCAGGTTACCTTTCATATATTTGATGAATCTGGGATATAAGTATCTTATTACCGTAATCTAGAACTTGAATATTGCAAATAAATGAAATTGCTAAGACTAAACGGAATTGTGGGACCAAATAGTTTAAAGAGATGAAATTGCGTTTGAAACTAATCGGTACATTTGTTCGGCATTTCTGCTTATGAAGCAGATTATGTAATCGTAGCTGAAGTGAAAAATGTAAACAAAGGTTCAATTTATTTCATCTTCTGATGGAGCAGCCTTTCCCTCGATAAGAATGACATTTTTAAATACATAAACGGGTTATTGAAGTATATAACGAAACATATTACTGTTCGTTATGTTATGTTCTACCCTATTCAATTGGTATAGTGCAGATAAAAAGTTTATGAAATCAATATGCAAATTAGTGTACAGTCTGGACTTGCATGAGAGTAGGATCATCATAATATCCATTTTATAATGGGTACAAATCATGGTCATAATTAAATGTAGTATTATAGAAAACAAATTAAATCCTTTTACATAGTTCATGTAATAAAACATAACCAAAATTCTCGGTTCTTTTATCTCTGCTAACGTATGCAAATTTTAGGTCAAATCCGTTGAAATGGATGCCGGTGTCAATGCTTGAACATTGTGTCTCTCCGTTCTAAAACTGTTGTCATTTTCTTGGCTCAAAATTTGACATGGTCTTCCGGTGCTTCCATCTCTGGTAAAGGATGTTTCGTTACCAAACTTGATTTTTTTCCGGGGTCCTGATATCGCTAACCGAGTTGGATAGACCGCTTACCCTGTAGAACACAATATAACATGGGTTTTTGCTTATCGTATACATTGATATAAATGACCTGGTCTAAACGTTCGAGAACATCATAATAGAGATAATTAGAGATTCTTTGGGAAATCAAAATTGATCATGAAATTCATGATAGAAGCAGAGTGGACATAAACTAAAATTTTAACAATTCTTTTTCATTGAAATAATCCGTCATTAAATAAAATTTTACCAAAGGTATATAGAGATAAAGCTTAAAATATGCACCTAAAAACCATGCATTTAAATACATCACAATTGGTCAATAATTAAACTCTCCTTGGCCACAACGCATCCAACTGAATACAAAGCCCTAGGAAACAAGAACTGTGATGCTATAATAACTGTGCAAGTAAGACAATTAGTAAATCAAGAGACAATATTTGAAATCTACCTTAAAATAAATAGTAAAAGTACGCAGGACACTACGTCACAGACTTTATAAACAGCGTGCTTCCCATTTTCGACAAGAAATAGTATTCTCATAAACGCGTTAAATATGCATATACCGTTTATGCAATGCCTTGGATGAGTCGCAGAAACTTAATTGAGAAAAATGGAGAATCACTGGAATAAGGGATTGTTTGAAATTAAAACAATGACAATGCACACATACTTATCAATCAAGTTTTGAACATAGTACTTCCATTTTATTAGATAATGGCAAAACGCTTAATTAGCATTCCGTTTGAAAAGGACTATTTTAACACTGTACCTTCGTGAGAATAAAGATTATGTGGATTGAATATTATAGGTAACAGTATGTAATCTAATAGACGAATGTATGAAACTTTATATTTGAGTAATACCTTTTCTTTTTCTTGTAGCACAACTTGACACCTATTAGTATGCTGATTACACAGACTATCACCGCTAGGACTGTCACTACAGGCGCTATTATCACCGTTTCTTCTAACGATATTGCTGGCTTCTTTTCCGGGCTGGAACATTCTGTCAAAGATATATTTTCATGTTTAAGCCTGGTGAAATGTCAACCTATGATGTTGGTTTAACGTTAAATATTTTCATGATATATTTTCTTTTTCTCTTCAAATTATGTTCTGAATAAATTAGGAGCGGCACGAACAGTGTCAGTAGTAGCAGTAGTAGCAGCAGCAGAAGGAAGAAGTAGTGGCCATGAATTATTTATATTAATTTATCATGTCGATTTGTTGTTGAGAGTGTTGGGAATTTACGAGGAAAGGAATGGAGGACAGACAGATCCACACATTGCTGATAGAAAGAACAACTGTAAACTGTTCCTTTCTGCTTTTGGGGTATAAGTGGCATAAATGGAGGAAGCAATACATGTAAATGGTAACAACATTTCTTGTAGATTGTACAAAGAGTTGACGACATTTAAAAGTCTATCTGAATGCATTTTTTTATATGTCAGATGTATCAATAGCCTCTGATCAAAGTGCGTGTTATGTGTGTGTGTGTGTGTGTGTGTGTGTGTGTGTGTGTGTGTGTGTGTGATTTTGATTTGTAAAGTAGCTTTATCGCTACAATGTCTGCAGTGTGGCAGTTTACAGTGATGTCTGGCATTGGTGCATCATGCCGTAGACATGTAGCATGATGTCCCACCCATTCACATTATCTTGACACCAGGCCGACCAGTCCTAGCACTAACCTCCTAATGCTGAGCGCCTAGCGAGGCAGCTGTTAGCACCATTTGTATAAGTCTTTGGTATGACTCAACCGGGGATCGAACCTGCAACCTCCCGCATCCGAGGAGAACGCTCCATCCACTAGGCAAAGTGTGTGTTAATGGTGTATGTCTACATGTAGTGTTAATATATTGATACAATAATATGTAGACTTTCCATTTGTGATAAAAAATATTCTTATTGATCCACAAGGTTTTGTATGCTGAAAGCTAAACGACAATAACTCATATATACTATACTCGAATATCAACTGATTCGAGTAACGTGCTTGCACAAACCGTCGTTTGCCATTGATCTAAAAAGCTTGAATCTTCAAGAAACCAATAAAATTATGTGTCATCTGCACATGGAGATTGCAAATGTATACTCAGATGACATAAACGCGCTCTTAGCACAACCATTAGTCTTGTAGGCGAATTTATATAAACGGTATTGTGCATACATATTCATATTTAAAATGTATTTATTGGTCACATTATGGAGACTCATTGCCATTTATCCAATGACAATATCGGAACGTTTCTCTTTAGATAGTATAAATACCCATGAGTAATGATGTAAGTGCCGCAGCACTGTGTCCAGTTTGAACAAAGTAGTTCACAGGAAAATGGAAGACATTTTTAAGACAAAGTTTACAGAAATAGGAAAAATATTTATAAAGACAATTTTGACATGTGAACAACACTGTTCAGATGTAAAACCAATATTCTTAAAGTTGTGCTTAACATTTTGGAATTGAACTTTCTTAGTCCCGCAAAGAAAAGTGTACCAAAGCATTGAATTTTACTAATAAAGATATGATCACAAATGTTTCAACGATAATAAATACATTGGAATACGATCGCAACAGATTAGAGAATTTTCAAATAAATTTACAATATTCTGCATAATGGCAGTCTTCCATACAAACTGTTTGCAGCAAACATCACGATACTTTTGGGTGTCTAATATATATCTTCATGTTTAGAGGGTCAATGTCTATATAAACACTGTTTGAATTATACATATGTCATCACTGCAGGGTATGCCAGGAGCATTTACCAACATACATAACACATCAATCTTTATAAGCCTTGCTTATAAGTATTAGAGATCACAAAGAAACAAGGTGTAAGCGTTGGACTAAACTGACTTTCTGTTTTCTTTCTCCGCATATACAGTAATATAACAATCATACGTACCACCAGTGAAGGAGAAGGGATCAATCCCAGGCCTGCATTGTTTGCAACCATCTGACGGAGCCTTCTCGCCCTCAGAATAGCATATGCCATTTATGTAACATTTCCCACTCTTGACATGAAAAGAAGCAGAAATGTATGTATGTATGTATGTATACTTATACTCACACACACACACACACACACACACACACACACACACACACACACACACATATATATATATATATATATATATATATATATATATATATATATATATATATATATATATATATATATATATATATATATATATATATATACTTGGACATCTAAACTTGTTGACATTCTTAGAATAAAGAACAAGTTTAACTATTTAATGAATGGTGAAACTTTTCTATGAGATTATTTTTTTCGCATTGTTTAGCTATTTTAATTTTATTTTTGGTTTTCTCATGGGGCTTTCTCTGTTGGCAATTTCCTGTATATGCTCAGAACTGACAGGCAATTGCCCCTGCAAGAACCTGAAAGACGTTAATAGTAATTCATCAAAAACCAAGATAGTGCTTTTTATGAATAGGTGGATTCGTGATGATGACATGAAACGTTTAATAAATATATGTCGATGAAGCAGCACGAAATAAGATATCAACATAATTATATAGCAACCTTCAGTCATTGAAGTAGAAGCCTTAACGTACGTATCTTTATTGAAATGTAATTCTTAGCTAATAAAAGCGCTGCAAACATGTTCTCATGATTTCATCATTTGTCGCCTAATGCATACACTCTTTCACGCATGATCTATAAAATACAGTCCACTATATTTTGGAAGACTCAGCATTTCCAACTTTGTTTGTGATTTGGTTTGAATAGAAGAGTTATGTGAAAAGTGAACACTGTTTATTGCTTTACCTTAATGTAGAATGTGTATCCATATCTACTTTGTTGATAGCCCTGGCACAGAGAATCGTAAGTGTAGAAATACCTTGACGAACCGTACACACTTCCGTCATTGGTCAAGGACACCCTGACTCCATATACCAAAACAACAGGACCAGTACCAGAACTGGCGGATCTTTTTGTATTAGTATGGCATGGAACGACCATGTCTGCTTGAAAGGCATTTAAAATCTGAAGGTCGTTTACGGTAGTTTCGACAATCTCCATCGTTCCATTATCCATCACCTTGGTCACAGAAACACAAGACAAATTATATTTATGTCATCATCTCGTTCACAGTCAATATTCATTCATCCATCTTACGTTATACCATTAGTATGTGTGTTTTACTATGCAGAACTAGTATCGAATCCATGCACGATTTGTATAAGTAGTGTTTTAAACATCGAATCTTTATTTTAGTTTAAAATAATTTCTTCCTGGTAAAATAATTGTTGCCATTATGATCATCAGTGAAACTCGTGAGAAATTATGCAACAAAATATATAGATTCTAAGTTTGAGCACAAGGTTCTCTATAATTAATTTGGAAAATAGGTGCAGATACATTCATTTATGTTCTGATTAGCGAGTATAACTATTATTCACGTGTGCATCTCACCTTCTGTAATATGTCTAATCCTATATCAATAATGTATTACAATGAATAAATCAGTTCATCAATCGGTAACATATCTTTGTATCTTTGTATTTAAGATTTCAGAACTCATCATTTAATCAATAGGTTACTTCCACTATATGCATAATACATATATACCCGAAAAGTTTCCAGTTTTTGTATTGTTTTTCCCGAAACAAAACGGTACCCATATATAGGCAATCGTCCACAGCATATGTCGCTGCTTCTCGAACACAGTCCTCCACCGTAGGTATCTAGTACCACAGGTGGGTCCTTTGTGGAAATAGAGCAGTCTTGTTCGATGTAATGGTCGTTACAGGTGCAGGTTCCTGAAGAATGTAATAGCTCTACATAGAACTGTAAGTAATGCATTGTATCAAAGTAATGAAAGGAATTGTAACTGAACAAATACATCCCATCAAAGTTAGAAGGTTTGATGAATTGTAGGATATATGTATATATTCTTAAATTTATTTCTAGACATATGCAATTAACTATTAAAGTAGAAAGAAAATATATTCCATATTAGCTCTTCTTTGTAATCGTTTGAACTTTCACGCGATTTGTGAACGTAACTTTAAAACCTTAATTGTTATTGACGATGGAGAAGATACAAACGAATACTAAAACCGACAGATTAATATTTTCCCACGATATTCACACCTTTAGGAAAATAACATAAATTGTAAATAAATGACACATTGTTCACTCTGTATTTTGAATATTTTATTCATGAGGAAAGTCAGAATTAAAAAAAAACAATTTTTTTCTTTTTTTTTCTTCGATGAAAATGTAAAAAACTCCAATGCTATATGTATTATGTCCAGAATCGATCCTTAATGCAACTATACATGGATAGGATGCTACAATCTCTAATCATGAACCTTCTTAATAAGTAAAGGCAGCCAGCTAATAAATAAATTTGGGAACATTAGTCTCGGTATGGTGGGAGCTGGGACGCTGGGAAGGCAACATTAAGGATTGGACAGGCATGGGATTTGGAGATTTCAAAACGGCATTAGAGAACATGGAAAGATGGAGATACTTGGTTGTAAAGTGAATGCCCCAATGACCTCTTGGGTTAAAGGATTGATGATGTTGATGATGATGATGATGATGATGATGATAATGGGTTTCAGTATTGATTTTTTTTAATATTGCTTGATGCAGTTTAATTGAACTTTTGTCTGCTAGAAATATATACCTAGGTCGTTTCATTAGATATGATCAAGTACATATAAACATGATGCATTCCTTTAAAGGTCAATCATTTTGTAATAAATAGTTCTTATTTTATTACCTTTTGCTAAACAGATTTTTAATCATCTATCTATGGAAAAATAGCATATTTCAAGCAGGAGAAAAATAATCCGGGAAATGCAATTAGTTTAAACCTATCAATGAAGAGATTTTAGTAGATGACGCCAGTACGTCCCTTTTATGGCCCTTTTATGGCTGGCACTTACCAAGATCAGGGATAATTAACCAATAAGGTCGTTAACTGCTGTATGTTTTCCCATTTTAATCGGATAGAAGATAACTTGTAAGTTTCCAGTATGGCAAGTTATGAAACATGCGATTTCAACAAACTATACTGATTCACAATATATATTTAATTTTGATAAGATCATATACAATCAACACTAAGTTCATATGGCTACCGACAAAGTCATGTCTAATAGGGTCTGTCTCATACACACATTATATATATATATATATATATATATATATATATATATATATATATATATATATATATATATATATATAACTTTATAAAACTATATAACTATGTGTGTGTCTATGAGCGACCTTGTTTCTTTTTTTTTTTTGTTTTCTTTAGCAACATCTATCGATAACAGTCTTCTTAAGAGAGTACAACATGTACCGCTGTATGATGTTCAATATCATGAGGTAAAGGAGGCGTACATGTGACAATATCACACTGCAGATTGCTTTGTTCTTTCGGATCAGATTTACAATATATTAACTAGATCATTGTGTATGCACGTAGAGATCGGTTAGTATGTCAAATGATTTCTCGTCAGTAGCTTCTGAATTTCGCTGAGTTCCAATTAATGAACCAGGCATGAAATAGTAGTCGTATAGTTGATATTTCTATACAATCAAATGGCGGTACTCGTACTGGGGAGATCGAATTCAGAAGAATGAAGAATGGTGCTAGTTTCTGAAGCATTTATTATCCATAATGCATTTGAATATGTTGCATTACTTATATTCGAGTTCATATCAACATGACTAAACTTGACAATTGTATAACTTCAGTGTTACTATTGTATGGTCTGAACGATTCTCATAAGCTCATGAAGGTTCATATTTATGTTTGCAGTAATTACAAATATCATTTGACACATTTGTCTATGCAGTTTATTTACTTCTTGTTTATGAACTTGTATTGCTCCCTCCCTAAACAGACTCAAACCGTTTCACGTGCTATTTTGTAATGGATCCAACTGTGCGATAAAGTCAAATAGTCATCTTGCGTGGCAGAAAGGTGGGAGTTACATCAAACATGCCGTCCATTAGTGATTATAAAATATTTGACTCGCGCTACTTGGTACTATTCAGAAGGAAAATGTCCATATTACTCGATAATAACGGTGTGATATAACCTGTTGTTGTTTCCGTCTATATTACTCATATATAATCCTTAAAAGAGAGTTCACTGGTCAATAATGTAGTTGGGCATAGATGAAATAGATTCACTATGAATTTTCAGCCTTTCGTCAATTATGGGTGGTATGTTACTGCAACATATTCCATCCTGACCCTTTCGCCGATTTGTTCATAATACGTTCCATTTAGAAATGATATTTATAACGAACGCCAAAATGAAATGTTTAACTCTGTCAGATGTACCGTTTATGCAGTCTCCGTGTCCACTGCAATTGTTGATGCATGTATGTGCGTAGAAAGACTCGATCTCTTGTAAATGATTCATGCTTAAAACGCTATCTCCCCTTATGTTCCTCTCCGTTTGAGCAATGTAACTCGAACAATGCACATCTACCAATTTCAAATCACCCGTTGTCTGAAATATAGTCAGGTCACTGAGAAATTATTATTTAATTAATTCTGTATGGTAGCCGATTTCTTAATGCGTTGTCTTACAGTACATGAAATGCTTTGGAGAAAGTTCTGATGATCTGTTAGCCGATAACAAACATAATTATTTTATGGTTCGAAACATCGACATATCTTTCTTCATACACTCTTAAAGGTTTTATGTAATCACTGTTACGGTCTAAAGTCCGTACTCGTAGAGCAATGATGTCTTGAAACTATTGCAAATTATTAACTGTTCAACGTTGTATCTACCGTTTGAAATAAAGCTTAAAATAACCCAATGGAAACTATGAATCTATTTTGAACAGTGATGGATTTAATCCGATTGAATTTATTGATATATATTGAACAGTGATGGACTTTGTTGGGTTTTCGATTAATTTTATAATTTCTCTATTTTATAGTAAACATAATTAGCTGTACTATTATTAATATTTAATATGCATTGCATCGAAGTATCCCCTGCATTGTACTGATAATAACTTGGCACAAGTGGAAAAAGTTATGCTTACACTTAGGTCGAAAGTACTGTCATGTAAAGCGCTGTCTTTGCTCACGGTGCTTTTGGCAATACTCTCAACGCTGGTTGCCAAGCAACGTCTGTTAAATATCGTCTCGCAAATGGATTTTGCTTCATCCATTGTGTAATTATTTGACGACCTCTTGGAAAAGCAATGCAAAGAAAAATCATATAATCAGAAGAAGCGTTTCTTTGGAACGTTCGTATATAAATAATGTGTCCGAAAATCGACTTCACTTGATGTACAGAAATATTACCTACACTATGAAGGGAGACAATCAGTTCGAGAATAATTTCTATCAAAACCCGGGTTAAAGTTCATAATGAAAATTTTAAACCGTTATCAAAATCTCCAACATCCTGTGTTAAAATTCACTTCTATTGTGGCACACATAACACAAACACTTGCAATAGTGTGAGAGCATATCTACAGCCTAAGAGCTCACATACGCCAGTTCTTTCACACGTTTCTTTGTAATAAATACAACAAGTTTGAAAAGAGCAATTCACTCGCTTTATGAATCGTGGCAAATGAGGCTAACTAATGGCTGATGTAGTATCCCTTCCACCGACAATGAAAACAGTTAGCTTGAAACAAATCGAACGATTTATGTAGTAAATTAGTTTACCGATGACTAAACGGAGATGTCTAACTAACTGCTTTTCATCTCTTCTGTAGCTCTCGAGTTCCTCGAACATAATTTACGTATTATCATATTTAATAGGTATATTTAATGTGTCGATGCCAGTCTGTTTTACTCTAGTGTTCATGGGCAAAGCGTTGCTGTTTAATCATCATCAATGAAATGGATGATGGTAAGATTCAGAGCACAGCCGAAGGAAAATGTAAAACAATTTCCTTTATTATTGATATTAATTCGTCATTTTTCAGTTACTTAATTTCACAATCAGATTTTTTCAGATTGGAAATCTTTCGTCTGGTTTGTCTCTTACACGTTTTAATTCACCGTTTGGACGCTTCATCCATTTACCGATGGAATATTTAGCAAATGCGTTACACTGGTAAAGTGTTCCTACGTGAGCTTTGGTATAGACGCTTTTTGCAAGTGCTTTATTTACTATTAATTCAAAGTGTCTTTCCGGCTATGACTCCTTCTGCCATGTTGCTACTGCGCTGATGGTTAACTTCACGGATTACATGACGTCATACTGTTATCTCGTTTGGACAAATTGGTAGGCCGCGTGGCAGGGACTACGAAATTGCGTTTAAGAACTATGTAAGTGTAAGGTTTTAAAGCCCCCCAGGACTACCAGTCTTTTTCCTTTATTTTTGGTAGTAGCTGTATACACTAATCTTACAATTTGAGACATCAATCCTGAAATGTAAAATAGGGCAGGGTAGAAATATTACTGATTTAGAAACGGTGCACATTCCCCACGTCAATCAACTCCGGAACTGCAGGCCAAATTGTGCAAGAAAATGTTGCAAGAATTAAAGTCTTTTTGTTTTTGTCGTACTTTATTTACTGTAATTCCTTGTAAATTTCTGTAGCATGTCTAAACGCAATCAAGTGGTTCAGTGTTTAAAAATCTATCTATTTCAGTTTATTTAAGAGAGATGGTAGCCGAGGAATGCCGAAGGTGATTAAAATAAGGTTACTTTTCTTTAACGAAACTACAGTGGTTAATCACATTTTGCTTAATGGTTTCTGATTTTTGGGTGCATCATTTAAAAATGAACGAACATTTAGCAATCAAACCATCCTTTTAAATGCTTTTCTTCAAAGTTGAATAATGTTTTTTGTTTAAAGGAAAATGAATGTATATATGTATGATAAGAATAGATCTGTAAAAGACTAAGCTGTAAGCTGTGCATTAAAATTATTTTGATTGATGCTTATCGTTCTGTTCATTTGATTTACAAATAAAGCTAGAAGGCATATCAATTTTATGTATTTTGCAAACAACAAACACAGATTTTGAAGCACGTATACTTTCTTGAAGCCATAGGACAAACACATTTTCACTTGATTGTTTTGTTAAGTTTAAATATTTCAGATATTTAAGTGCAAGTGCATATAAAAAGATATTTTAATAAACTTATGTACATGGAGTGATTGTCTATTTGATATTCTAAGCCTTTCACCACCTTGCAATTTTATTTGTCTTCTTGGTTTTAAAGGTTTGCTAAATTAAATGGTTATGTCATTACAAAATTTAGGCTACCAAACTTGTCTGAGGGCTACCATAGTTTCCATTTAAATAGTCCATTGGAACTATTTATATTTCAACAATAGTATTGCCTGGATGCGTTTCAAAGCTCGTCTAGACTTTTAATTTCGGTTCAACCATGCATTGTCATACTCATTCAAGGGAGAAATATGGAAACAAATGTCACGTTACGATCGAATTCTAGTAAATAATATAAACCACCTGGTTAGGTTAAATCGATTTGCCCATGGAATTGTACTTAGTCCCAATTTCATTAGTACGTTATAGCTAGTCATATATTTAACGGAAAATAACAGAAGTTAATATATTTCACGTATGCAGAAATAAACCTACATTCAATATAATAAAAGGATTCGTATAATAGGCACTGTTGAATAATGGCGATACAAACCTGTGAGCACATAAATCCTCAGATAGAGAGAGAAAGAGGGAGAGAGAGATTAATGGGGAAAGGCGGAAATTATCATAGTTTGACTGCATAATACACATATTTACCTAGGTATCATAAGAGTTGTTGAAGCTTCATTTTTTAGTACTTAACGTCGTAAAAATCTCCCTAAAGAGCAGCTAAGTAAGCAACTAACTCCCTGTTTGGGTCATGTAAGATAAGACACGAATAAAGGTGATACAAAATAATCTGATCCGCTATCAAACAAAAATCATAAGAATGATATCTCTATCACACATACTCTTTTGAATGATTCAGCTATGACACATATTTTCTCGCATTGCATATATCTGGTTATTGATACAATACATAATACGACATTTAAGACCTTGACTATTACCTTTGTGAATGAATGCATATGAAACGTTTTTCCGTCAACGATCATGTTACTACTAAGTATTCTTTGAATTTCTTTTTCCTTAGAGACAACGGAACGCTTTGATATGATATTACAGTGTTGGTCAATGTACTCAGTGCCTCTGATTACTGGAAATACTGTCCTTTTGGTACATGCTTGATATACACTTGGGGATCATAGTGGATCTCTATTTCCTGACACAGTGCCTGGAGTTGTACCTGTTCTATCAGGAGCTGGACAAACACAGAGGAAAAACTGCTTATCCCAGTTGTCTGGTTTTTGATTTGATGGGTCCAAGAACGACTTTGATCTATCAATTCTGTAATATTGATACAATTACTATTATTGCTTCTAGTACTACAAATAATAATAATAATAATAATAATAATAAAAATACTAATAATAATACTAATAATAATAATAATAACGACATTAAAAAAATCGGTAACTGTAGAAAATTCTTATGCAGCGGTAAAATACCTCAAGTATAGAACATATTTGGAATAACAAGGTAATAAATAAGGACAGAACATGCTGGAAAAGAACTGTTTTCAAAGATAAACCTTATCTTTCGCCAATAAATGACTTACAACACTAATCATAAGATACTTGGAAACTGACAAGTGTAAATTGTGCGAGTACAAAATCAAACGTATCGTATCTAGACCATTGACCTATACTTTCCAACGTGTTAACTCATTTGTATCCTCTTACCCTGTGTAGTAGGATTGCTGTCCGTCGTACAACATAATAGGTCATGACTTTCTTAACGTGTTCGTCAAGTTCCATCCACTTCAAATCCTGTCTAGAACCACGTGTAAAGCATATGTGTAATAACAGCAATTATATATATATATATATATATATATATATATATATATATATATATATGTGTGTGTGTGTGTGTGTGTGTGTGTGTGTGTGTGTGTTGCAGGAAATTATATCTTATAAATCAGTTCTAGTACATCGAATCTGTCCGCTTTTGCTAGCGCCTGTTCTCTAGAACACAAGATTCCCACAACAACCGCTTATATGCTTAATGCCAAGCCTGATAAAAACATTTCTTATACACCATTAACGACAGTGTCCTTCAAGTATTAATAAGGTAAATAATTTGTTGTCTTCTGTTCTCCATAATAACATGAGTGGTTGGTTTGCTCCTCCCTTATCACCGCCCATGTAACTGATGCGCCCTTATAATTGCAAACGTGAAAACCACAGGTCATGATATGCTATATTTATTAACAATTTTAACAATTAACTTACTTCCAAGAATTGGAAAAGTCATTCTTATCTTGTATGATTGTTTTAGAAGGCGTGGTAAAGTCATCAGCTGGGTTATTATTTAGTGTTCCGCATAGACCCAATGTTTTCCCAACATCTTTTACGGACGGAGTGATGTCTATATTCAGGCTGAATAAAGGTGGGGGCCAGTTTTTTATATCGACCACTACCATTGTACCAAGTGGCATGTGTATCTGCAATATAAACCAACGTTACAATACATTTTTGCATGATAAATAAAATCGCTCATCCTTATACTGATTGACAAATTGCATACTTTGTATTCGTTGTAAGGAATGTAAGTCATACTGTATTGACCTATTTTATGCTTTGTATTCTTTGTAAGGAATGCATACGATACTGTATTGACCTATTTTATACTTTGTATTCTTTGGAAGGAGTGCATACTTTATTGTATTCATATTAAGGGAGACATGTATTCTGTCATTGAAAGCCAATAACTACGACATCTCTCAATGCGAAGAAAACATTTCTGTGTTGAAGAGACGCAGTGTTTACGTTAGGGCAATATTGATTTTATTATTTTTTTACCTGGTTTTCGAACACGCGTATTTCGTGGTGATATAATTAATGAAATATTAATTCCCGATTTAAAAATCGTATAGTGGTAATATAGAATTTTTTTAATTCGCTGAGTAATATACATGGTCTGTTTTCGTTCTTGTAATGTGCTTACATGTGGATAGTATTGTTCACTCAAAAATACATCGCCGAATTAGTAATATCATAAAGTCTTTTGCATTTTGTAGCTGTGTTGTGTATACAGTGGAGGATAAGATGTTTTGGCAAAGTATCTGCAAATGTTTCGAATTTTATTATTCTGCAGGTAATGAAATATTATTTCTGTTGCATCAGATTGTTCAGCTGCATGATACGAGTATTTTGACGTTCGATAAGTACTGACATTTATTCACCACGTTGAGGGCTGCACGACCTCGACCGAAACATATCTGTCTTCTGTTATAATCTTCACTCGATCGTTTAATTTAACGTATATGTTACGCGTCGTCCTTTCCTCAGCTCCAGAGACTTGCGCGCACTTGTTTAAGTTTTTATACTTAGGTAAGTTTTGGTTTCGATTTTTATAGCGCGAGTTAAAAATAGTATCCCTACGGCTGAGAATGAAAAAGAAAATGTCTGTATCCTCAAAATTGATTTTAACATAAATAGAAAATAATGAAAAGTGTCTTTATTATATATATATATATATATATATATATATATATATATATAGAGAGAGAGAGAGAGAGAGAGAGAGAGAGAGAGAGAGAAACTTATAAATACACACCAGACAGAACGGAAAGTGCTATGCCTAGATTCTATAGAAGAATGCCTGATAATAGTAGGCAGAATTAATGTTTTCATACAAATAATACTATCATAGAGGTTAGAGAATTTTTGATTAGTAATCAAGGGAAATTCGAACCAGGACTGCGGGTAAACGGCACCCATCGCATTGCTTGCACACACGAGCCTATATTTCCTCAAGAATAAGCACACATCAACAAACAATAATGTTACTCAATCGGTGTTATATGCATTCATGTGTAGCAGACACACTCGCATGGCAACCTAGCAATTATACGTAATGTATCTACACAGTCATTCCGGATTCCTATTAAAGAAATCGAGGTATATAGAATTAATTAGAGATAATGTAAAAACACACCAGACATAACGGAGAGTGCTATATCTGGATTGTATAGCAGAATGCTTGATAATAGTAGGCATAATTAATATTTTAATACAAATAATACTATTATAGAGGTTAGATAACTTTTAATTCGTGCTCTACGGAGATTCAAACCCAGGTCCGCTTTGCCTATACACACGAGTCCATATTCCTTCACGAATAAGCACACATCACCAAAAAGTTATGTTACTCGATCTGTGAAATATGCACTCATGTGTAGCATACACACTCACATGACGACCTATATATATACATATATATATATATATATATATATATATATATATATATATATATATATATATACATACATACATACATACATACATACAAAGAATTCGTACACGATAGACAAAATTTCTTTCCGTTAGGAAGCACATGTACTTGTAGTTGATAAAAGTATCACAATGATTTAATAGATGCAAGAAAATAAGAAGGTATATGGATTCTTATTAATGGACTGGTGCTCAATCGAATAGACAGTACATTTTACATAATAGATTAATATAGCGTGTCTTTACCTCATACTTATACTCATGTATTTTTCTTATATTCATCAGTTTTTCCCCACAGTGAGCATGGTTTATAAGACTTGGCATTGTGCAGACGTTAATTATAAACAGTTCACCTCCTGCCCTAATGGACACAGCACAAGCACATTTTGGACCATTGCAATCAAACGTTTTCATTTGAACCTGAAAATAAAATGTATAATGAAGGGGCATCCACAATATGTAACATTTCAATGCTCACAGACAGTGCAAAGTATATATGAGCAAGGAGTCTTCTTCAAAAGTCATGTAAAATGAAATAAATGCAAAGGTACTTTGAGTCGAATCATGACACATAAATTGCCAAAGTAGCGAGACAGAAAAAGAATTGTTTTTTCTACAAAGTATATAGCCGTTTTATTTTATTTATCCTTATTTCCACATTGCTTTAGCAATACTTGCTATTACATACCTCCAGGCACGGGTTCCTAATTAAGTGAGGTATGAATACTAAATACGTTGAAACATGACTGGAACACAATAACAAGTCCTAATGTTAATATATTGATTACATATGTAAGTGTACAATATATTAGTATTTATAGGTGAAATATTGGTGTTCATTATATTCCTCTCTTTTCTTTCACGTGTTGTGCATACATCCGTATATAAAAAAAACATGTACAGATTGACGTATTAAGATAATTACACGAATCGCTTCAGTATGTATTGCTACATATGTTACGCTTGCAAAAGAAAACAAACAAACAGAAACACAAAAACTAAACAAGCAAAAAAAGAAAAAGAAAAACGAAACGACGAAGCATATAGTGCTTGGTCTATAGCAAACAGAAACTTCAATTCTTGAAATGGTATTTAACTTGCAACCTTTCGTACCTGGATGAATTTATATTGCCTGTGCGACATCGTTTACAACGTTGAAACGCTTTGTATGTTCAATCTGACTCAGAAGTGCTATTTACTATTTTATTATGGCAACCAATGAAATTTGTTACAACAGAAGATATCATCCCAAAAATGTCAGTTTTCTTAAAGGCTGATATTTGTTTGATAACTCTGTCAGTGTCATACAAGCTATTTCAACGAACGGCGAACACAGTGCGAACGATGTCCAGACAGATGTCGCAAAATTATTAATCTACCTCAAACGGGCTTCGGTTCCACCTATAACACATACACATACAGACACAAAGACGCAACCATTGTATAATTAGTACACTCTGATATACCCTTTGTGAAATAAATGTATAAATGGAATATAGGTTTCATATTCTAATAATCGTCTTACCTCTTGCTTGTATTCTGTATGCCGATACATGACAAATTCTCCAAGATTTTGATTCTCGTAGGGCCTAATTCAATAAAATTAAAATATATAAACGACTTCATTTAAATACCACGTCATGTACTGCACAAGATGAACTCCAAGCGGTAATATTGTTAAACATGTTCATGCTGGTAGCATGTTTGTCATTATAGCACCATATTACCTTTTTGGTGGAGAAATATATTATTTTTTAATAAGTAGTAGTCTACCTCTCTTCAACTTTTAACAAAGCAAATTCTCTTATAAGCTGAGGTCAATTATAATTGTAAAACTGTGGGTATGTGAATATGTTTATCGGTTGCTTCATTGCATATAATAGATGGCATTCCCATGCACTAAGCTGCTCAATAGAAGTTTTAATTATTCTAATATCACTTACTTTTGATCAAATGTCATCATATGGGAATATGTGCGTGCATAGCAAGTTTTGCCAATCCAAGTATTTTCCTCTTGGACTTGCACCTGTGGAGAAAGGAATTGTTATTTCCAGGAAAATTTGTACATTGAGGAACAGCGTCTAAATAATTTATTTCCAATATATCATCTTTTACATCCATACAGAAGCAAATGCAAAGAAAAATATGGTTTTCTAAATATTATACCCAGTACTTTGGAAATGACGTATTCTAACCCGTACGACATAATAATGTTGCTAATGCAGAGAAATTAGTAAAATTTTGTACACTTTAATAAATATATAGATGTTTCGTAATTCTCTACTTTATCAGAAACATTTTCAGTAATTGTGGCTTACCAAGATTTTTTTACGGTATTCTAAAGTACTGTAAATTGTTCGCAGTATATACTTATTGGGAAAGACATTCTACGGGGAAAATTAAAGCTTCACACTGCTTCGATAAGAAGATGATTTTCATATCTTGCAAAATGTCTGTGAATTCAAATAAGAAAATCATGTACTACTAAATAATGCTATAAAACGGTATTAAATTAATATATTTGAAATCTTTAAAAATGTCCTTGCAAAATTACTAAAACAGCTCCACACCACCCTTAACCAGGACTTTGGAATACTTGCAATAATATCTCCAAGGTAATTATCCTGCATTATGTCATTGACAGGGCTGCCACTTGACGTTTTCAGTCTCAGATGGAACAGGTTTCGATCTTGCATAAAGTCCTGTGTGTCCTTTGTAGTGATTGTTATATTTGATTCTTCGTGAAAAAGTATACCAGCTATGGATTCATAAAACGTTGATCCATGTATCTGTGTGCCACATTGCTCACTGTGTATCACAGATACACTGCTACCCAAGCAATCGTATGAATCATCATCGTCATACATTTGAACGTCTAAAAAACAATCCGGATCTCTCCGATAGTGGACGCACCCAAAAGGCACAGTACTTTGCAGACGAACAACTCCAGTTCCACCTTGCTTCATTACTACAGTCGGGGTAAGAATCTAGAAAGAATTTAGTGTCATGAAAAATGTTCTTCCCAAAGCTGAACAAATATTAAATAAATGAATATAGGTGCAAGTGACGTAAATGCTTAATGACAGTATTGATGTTTATAAGCACAATCTCTAAAAGTATATAATAGTTGATAGGTTTAGAGACATAAATGTTTCCAACTCTGGTATTCAAGAAAGATATATATATATATATATATATATATATATATATATATATATATATATATATAAGTGTGTGTGCCTTGAAAAAAAGCAATACCAACACACAGAAAGAAAGAATTAAGAGTAATGAACATTTGTGGCAAACAAATGTATCCATCTATGCCGAAAGCTGAACAAATATTAAACAAATGAATACAGGTGAAGGTGACGTAAGTGCTTAATTACAATATTGATGCTGATAAGCGCAACCTCTAACAATATATAATACTAGATAGTGTGTGTGTTTAGACAAGAACAAAAAGGCCATACAAACACACAAATTGGCAGCCGGATAACAAATTACTTAAAGTAGTGAAGGCAAATGACTAAATATGAACAGATTTTCTTTTAGTTTCATTTATTTAAACGTACGATTTACCTTTATTCCGATCCAAAATCCCAAGCTTGCTGTCATGTTTCCGAGATTGCCATCTTTTGTAATACTGGCACGAACACTGCATCTGATCTGAAATTATGCAATGACATTTGCATAAAGTAAATGATTTAGCAAATCAAAAATATAAAATTTTGAACTGTGGACCTGCTTTTATTCGTTTTAACATTTCACCTTATTCAAACATAGTGTATTGACTATATGGATATACATTTCACAGGTGCATGTTTACACGTACAAGATATAAATTTGCCACATCTGGATTAACTAGAGATTTAGGAGATGCATTGTGTCAAAATAATATCCTTACAGGTTGACTGCAATGGGAAGATTACAACGTTCCTTGAACGTTTGAAATAAATGCAATTATATCACTTTGTGAAAAGTTTAAAGCGATTCTTGACGGACTTTTTTTCTTGACCTGACATTTGTGGATATGGAAAAAAAAATGAATTTTGTCACACGACATCACATATAAAGAAACAAAGTAGATATTGTTAATAATGCAAACTCCATGCATGTAAATTTAATTTATAATATAATAATATCCTTCAGATTATACTGAAATACGCAAAACCCACCAAGACAATAGGGCATTAAAATAGTGTCTGTATTGTGAAGTGTTCGACGATTTTCACAGGTCTGAAGTATTTATATGGCATTAAGATATAAGAGTTACCAAGTTGTTTTTTATTATATAGGCGAAGATAATATATTAGATAATTATATTTGATCCTGATGAACACTATAGACACATACATTTGGAAGAAAATATTTACCGGAGTGAAATTAGGGCATTCCGTACCTGTTTGTTAATAGTCGTAGACCAAATGAATGAACTAAAGCCAATTATAATGCATTGCAGTCTACATACACGTATCCAAATGTAAACCAACAGCCACTCATTAGGAACACAAGACACAGTGCGACAAAACAATAATATGCATGAACTCCATAAATGTGTTTTAAACCAGTCTAAGATATTTGTTCAAACTGGATATTTTATGAGCATTGAATGTTTACCATCAAGGACCAGTACGCACTCGTGTTCATCCTTATTCCCTTGCAATTCCAAGACATAGATAATTATATTTGATCCTGATGAACACTACAGGTACATATATTTGGGAGAAAATATTTACCGGAGTGAAATTAGAGCATTCTGTACCTGTTTGTTAATTGTCATAGACAAGTGAATGAACAAAAGCCAATTATAATGCACTGCAGTCTACATACATGTATACCAATGTAAACCAACAGCCACTCATTAGGAACACAAGACAAAGTGCGGCAAAACAATAATATTAATGTTTACCATCAAGGACCAGTACACACCCGTGTTCATCCTTATTCCCTTGCAATTCCAAGACATCTCCATCGAGCGGAATACTTAATAAAGTATGTGCTACTGATTATTATAAATTGTGTTCAAAGTAATTTGTTTTTCTATTTTAGCTCCAGAAAACGTATCATCTACACATCCTAAAACTGACACTAGTTTTTGTGCATAAGTAATAATTTAAATATGCCTATTAAATACCATTACATGGTGGATAAACATACAAGACGTTCTCACTGTCCGAAGTGTTATCACTGGTGTCTTGCATAGAAAAAGACTAAGTACTCATAATATGTGGTTGATAAAAACCATTTACAAATCGGGCCGGTTCTGATTTTCTGTAATGTTTCCGGTACATAACTTTTCATTCAATACGAAACATTACCAGAATTTCGGATACTCTTACTTTGCAGATTCATTTTGCGTAAATCTCCTAAGTAAACGCCAGGTCGTGGTTGAACGAATAAACCGTCATTGCAAAGTGTTCCTAGATTTTAAAATAACCATGACACTGGGTTTGCTTGATACAAAGTTTAGTTCTGATGGGAAGGAAGAATATAATCATTTTGGACAGTACAACTGGATATCAATTGTACAACAATGCATATTCGATCGCTAAGAGACACAAAGTGATGTTTGCTATATAAGTTTAACATAAACATTGGAGATATATGCAAAATTAATCAAAAAGTTATCTCGAATCCTGTAAATAAAGGGAAAATCTTATCACATACCCTATAATATTAAACATTAGATCGTAAAATGTCCACGATGTGCATGACATTCATGGTAATTTCTTTATGCTTTTCTATAACTAACGTAAGCCATATTTCATGCGATTAACAATACAAGCTAATACCAAGATGGACACATTTTCCAACAGAACAAAGCCACAAGAAAGAGTAGTAAATATCGGTTTAGCAGATGTTTTAGCTGAAGTTCCGACTGATGGACTAAGGGTATCTCAGTATTAATAATACAGGGTGTCTGAATGTTACCAATTCAGAGTGTCCGAATGTTACAAATATATGGTGTCTGGATATTGCCAATACAGTGTGTCAATATATTACTAATACAGGGTGTCTGAATGTTATCAGTACAGGGTGTCTAAATATTACCAATACGGGGTAACTGAATATCAACAATACAAGGTATCTCAACATTACCAAGTCAAGGTGTCTGAATATTACCAATACAGGGTGTATGAATGTTACCAATAAAAAGATTTAGTAGTAAATATCAGTTTAGTGGATGTGTTAGCTGAATTGCAGACGGAAGGACTTAGTTTATCTCAGTTTTATTAAAAATAAAGTCTTATAGTAGCAATGAGTGGAATTTATATTCACTACGTATTTTGTATTAGGAACTACTTTGTACACAAACGCTATACATTCATATCGCAGACGCTTTAGCTTTTGGTTGATTAGATTTGTTTGCGAATCAATTAAACAAGCTGTTTTGTTAATTTGAAAGTAGAAATGTTAAAGTTAACGATATGGTCAAGTTAGCCGTGTCGCAAAGGAAACTTTCAAACACGCAAAATAATGAACGTTATATTCGCATGTACTGTAATTTCGATTACACTTCCAAATGAAATCACATTTCCTTGCAAGGATGCACTGACCCAAATAATGCAGTCGTTGAAAAGCAGAAAAGCAGAATAGAGTTGTATAAACAGAAAAACGAAATCCGTCCATTATAGACCGAATGTAAAAATTTAAACTAGAGCGCACGACGAAGTTCAACAGTCTTGGGCAGTGATATGTGCGCATTAATATTGTTACTGTGTATTGATGAATCTACAGTAGTGTATTTATTTTTGAAATACATAATACTTTGTTTTTTTGTAGTGTGTTCCTCTATGCCAGCAAACCTTAGGTAGGAAAATGAAATGAGCATATGGTAAAAAGCTACTGCATTTGTACCCCCAAGGTCGTGCATTATTACTCAGAAAAACTTGTTCATATTGTCCTGTACGAATGCGCTATAATTATGATTTTCCGAATCGTCATTCCTGTCCTTTTTTCTGTATATTTAGTTAGTCCGAGTCAAAGTGGAATTCCATTTTCTAATTTCCTCAGTCGCATTTCACTTACTGTTGTACCCAGTTTAAAGCCCTTATTGACTAGTTCGCCTTCTTTTAGATCTGTGTTCCTGATGCTGGAATAGTTTACTGGACCTTTTGTTTCCAGAACTGCATCGTTGACATACCTGTCAATGAGCAAATAACAATGACAGGTGTACCTCTATATATATATTTACTGATTATTTCTTTACGTATCTACAAATATATACACATTTGCACGCAGGCACACACGTATGTTTGTATCTATGTATGAATACATGCAGGTGTGGTTGATTATGTAGCCGCGTTAAAGGTTTAACAGTTCTCGCTATGAAATTACAGGAAATATAATTTTGAATACCAAATCTACAAGTGTCCTAACTAGCTGATGATTTGAGTGAATACACGTACATCTAAAGATGTCTTCACGTATATGTATATATTTACCAATCCGCATTTCGATGCATTTATGAACGCTGATATATATTTACCATGTAATGGTGTACAACATAGATTCATCACTGCTCTTGTTGAAATCACAAGAAAACACTAGTTTCGGCTTCTGAATTGGTAAGCGACCAAACGCAGTGGTCTCGTTAATGAAGACAAGTTCATGCTTTACTCCAGCAAACGCAGACTTGAAGCTTGGGGCAGGTGTTATATCTGGAAAAAAAAAGAATTTGATTAGCCCTCACGATTATTTGTTTATAGTTTTAAAAAGAATTATAGCCTTTTATATAAGGATACAGCAATATAAATATAAGAAAAATTGGTTTCTAAAATAATTCTTATAATTTCTACATTATAGAATTTATATGAAAACAAATTACAATATGTCCTTCATTTTGTTAATGATGATTTCGTACGTAAATATCTGAACATCATTTTACGTTCATTTAATATTTTTGCATGTATCAGTTGTATGGTCCAATAATGTGGAATAATACAAACCAGGATATTTCTCAGCAGTATAATAGCTGGATCCATTCGAAATTGTTTTAAACAGCCGATTGAGATAATTTATTAAAATACATTAAACATCTTATTCGGGTCAAACACTATCGTTAAGATGATGACCATGCTAACATATATAGTAGAGACAGCGTTATGGCTTATGTATTATGATCCTGCCTTTAAAATAAAGTAATGTCTGCGGCTGTAAAATGTTTATGTAACCTTCTACCTAATACAAAGGTGGATCGTCATGTAGGTAAAATAACAGGGCTCGCCCTTTATTTCTAGGTAAACATGTTTTCTATATCATCACTATGAGTGCATTTGTTTGTAAATTACACCATGCTATGTCTTTTGACCTGTAACAAAATGCATGTTATGCAATTGTATGCAAACAATGACGTAGCCCAAAATTTGTAAGCTTTTGATATAAAAAATCTTTAACCCGTTACGGGGCTTAAAAGTACTAATATGTACATTCAACTGACACTGGCAACTTTCTCCACCTCAAATGCTAAACATCTGGAAACTTAGCTTATACAATTAAATCATCTTGTAACCCCAATATGCACATTTACTTGATACGAAAAGACACACTCCTACATACTGATGACATTGAACCATGTCGTCACCATTAACCATATGGATATGGTTTCTTGGCTGAAAATCGAACCCTTTGAGGTTTTCGTCTCTAGGAATGAGCATACAAATGCACATATCAGACAGATATTTAAGCGA
Source organism: Sinohyriopsis cumingii (assembly GCA_028554795.2). Taxonomy (NCBI): domain Eukaryota; kingdom Metazoa; phylum Mollusca; class Bivalvia; order Unionida; family Unionidae; genus Sinohyriopsis; species Sinohyriopsis cumingii. The sequence goes on from CM068828.1 coordinate 141,923,782, forward strand.
ACCTTATCATCACTGATTTACCAAGAGGTTCAATTTCAGAATTGATCTCGAAAACTAGGCTACGTGTGTACCTTCATGGTCGCGTATTTATACTCTGCTTGAAATTTTGTACGGGTGTTAATACGCATGCTCTTTTAGAGCATTGTTTTACTACCCAGGATTTACATCAAGTATACTATGTACAAGACGAATAAATAAAACCACAGCGCTCATTCATCAAATGCTTTTTTCTTGCAAATTGAGATAAATATTCTTCTTCCCTGGCGTGCATATTGTATAGTTGTCATATTCAAACGTTAACTATTTGTATAATTATATTAACATTTGATGCAACTATATGATACTGGTAAGAATGTAGCGTCGCCATGTTTAATATTTTATAAATTGCACAGTTATATTCCTCCAATTTTATTTACATTCATCATTTAAATACCTCAGCAACCAATGCCTAAGGAAATATTCATGTTGAACACAAGACAGACTAGTGTATATTAAGAGGTAAACTCATTACAAATGTAAATTATATTATTTTCTATACACTTTTGGTGGTCTCAGAAACAACTTCGGTGGACTAGTATTTACAGCGTCTACTTCAGATGCGGGCGATTGTGGGTTCGATCCATGGTCGAGTCATACCATTCCAAAAATGGTACTAACAGCCTTGGTTGGCGCTCATGATGTCCATGATAAAAGATGGCAGGCAGATTTTCAAGTGAAATTGTCATTGTTTGGTTATATTGTCAATGAAATTGCAACCCTTTTTTATCAATTTCAATCAACTTTGAGAACAGTTGTGTGTGAAATTGAATATACTTTGAAGACATACATGTGACAAATAACACTTACCGAAGCAGTAAGCACTCGTACGGGTTGTTGGCTCTAATTTGTAAATCATGTGCGTTGCACAGTTGCGTACTTGTATTGTTTTCTTTACGGAACAAGAAGAAGAAAATGAAACAATGCAGGCAGTACGAGTCACAACTCCGCCATCTTCGTTTGGAATGGACCCTATAATTAAATTTATATTGTTTTTAGAGAACGACCCAAAAAATAGAGACACTATTAAATGCAGCGTTACATACAGATTTCCTTCATTTATAATGCAGTTCCTTCTAAAGTATATTCGCGTTTATTGATTCACGAAAAGCTTGAATGTCTCCTTGAAAAGGCAAATGATAAAAGACATTGGTTAAATAGCGTGACAAAAAATCTAAACTTCAAGCACAATGTTTACTAAACTAATGTCAATGAAGATCATTATGTTCGTCGAAACCTTACCGTTCATCCAAATTGGGTAATACGTGCCGCAATTTCCTATGAATAAACTTGAATAATTTGTTGGTATGTTGTTTTTACCAACACTATACCACTTGCTATGGTCCAGGTTCTCATCAAACAGGATCGGTTCATTTTCGACCACAGCATAGTTACGAGCCCTTCGTCCAAGCTGCGGGAGGGTTTCGTAATTTACACTGCAGTCCTGACCTTCAAAGATAACAATCGCGTGTTAAAATAGGTCATGTAATACGTTATCAGTCTGCCAACCAACTACGACTAACAAAGTATTCTGAACTGTCTTTGTCCTTTTTATCCACGTAGGCATATTATTTCCTTTTGAAATTTCTCATTGTATAGATGTTATTCTTTGAATCTAATGAAACTGAAGGGTTCAAAAACTTTGACTTCGAAGGTAACTATTTCAATTGATCCTTGAGCGATTTCAAACGATGTTTGAAATGCAAGTAAGTATATTGAGAACTACGTTCGTGTGTACTGAGAAGATTTGAAAGAATAATATTACCTGATACTTGCTACAATGATTTATATGTTGTTGTTGTTGTTGTTGTAGTGTTTAACGCCATTTTTCAGCACACGATAGGCTATACATGGCGGCCAGTATTAATGGTGGAGGAAGAACCCTGAAAAACCCAGGGAAGAACCACCGACCCACGAGAAGCTACTGGCAGGCTTTCCCACGTACCCACGCTAGCCGAGCCTTGGACTCGAACCCACGCAGACAGAGGTGAGATGGCAGTGGTCCGTAACGGCGAGCGCTTTAGACCACTCGGCCACTCGGGGCCCCATGATTTATATGAACAACAAGCTCAGATATACATAATGTATAATCTTGTGCATGCAATAAATTACCAGTGCTCTATTATTGTGATCTCTAATAAAATATGCTCAATCACAGAATTACATTGTTGTTCTTTTGCGACTAAAGAATTGAAAGAATAGTGTGGGTTTTTTCATTTTTAACACAACGAAGCGATCTTTTTGTTATACAATTACAAATTGACATAGTCGGGAACATTTTGCGGTCTTATAAGTTTTAGGAAAAGTGGCACTACATGTAGATATATACAAAACGTTCGAACAAAATGAAACGTTCTTCGGTCACGGGTAAATGATTTGTATAAATAGAATCGACATTATTCTTTACCAACAGTGTTTGCTATAATAGTTTAGACTTACCGTAAATCATGCGCACTAGAGTTGATGCAACCGTCGCCAGCAATATTATCATCTTGATTCTAAAATTAAATCACTAGGTTACTTTTCTACTTTCTTTCAAGGAGGAAAACTCGATGCGTAAACATATCCTACCACATTTATCTAATTCAATGGATATATCTGACTTCTAAGCCACTTTCAAAATTAAAACTATCAAAATTACGTAAACGACGATACCATAACTACTTTGTGAAATAAAATGCTTACGTAGTAAACAAGCTGCTATATAAACATAAAGGTATGAAACATGGTACAAAATCTATCTCCCAGTGAAAAAATTTTATGTAAAGACGTTTCGATTAGAAAAGACAATTTTGATGGTCTTATAAAATATTTTGGAAAATGATATTGATATGTAATGTGATATAAATATGTCTCGTTGATAATACTTGAAACAATCTGTCAAGTATTATCATTATATATACTAGAGCTGAGCACCATGAAAAATTGTTCACCATATACCGCGATATTTCTGAACATTACGCGCTAGGTACGATGGCTAACTGCAATTATATTAGGGACCAACTATTCAATGTTCTGTGGCAGAGGTCTGAAGCTTTTTAATTAAACAAATTCCACCTGTCAAAAGCTGAATTAGAGAAAAACAAAAACACTTTATACCCATTACATACTTTAAAAAAATATAATGAGATAAAACAAAATAAAATATTCCAGCTCAAATGAAACTTGCAGCCCTCCGAAATAACCTGATAATACATGTTTTGCTATGTGCATGATACTAGTTGTATAAATTGTAAACTAAAATATGTAACTAAAGTGGGATGATTAAGTTTACACTATTAGACAGGAAACCTTACTGTTGGATGTCAAACCCGGGCAAGATATTTATTATGCAGAATATAGTTTGTATTTTGACAATCATTGACACCAGGTGGCAGTTTCCTAATTGGTCGCTATTCTAAATGATACTGCATAACACTTATGAAAGATAGATGATGACAATAAGTACATTTCCAGAGGCTACGATTCGGTGGCCATATTGGTTAGAGAGTCCGCCTCGGATGCGGAAGATAGCATGTTCGAACAAGGCCGAGTCATACAAAAGACTTATTGGAATGGTACTAACAGCTGCTTCGATTGACAATCAAGATTACAAGTTTAATGCATAGACTGGTCGACCGGGTGTCAGGATAATGTTACTGGGTGGGACACGATGCTACATCTCTGTTGCATGCTGCCCCAATGATAAACGTCATTATAAACTGTCACACTGCAGACATCGTAACGATATGACTGAACAATGTTTACTTTTACGTAAAAAATCCAGATCTCACACACACAAGCATTTCGATAAATGTTTAACATGTTAATACACAGTACAGGTTGACAACTGAATAAAGGAAGAGTATCAATATATTTTCTCAAGTTCTTCCGAAGTTTCTGTGTCTGCTATTTGGATGTTCATACATTAAATATTCATCTATGCACATCATGTAATGAAATATATAGAAATTAAACAACCCCCAATTTCGATTAATTTCTGGCGTGAAGATGATTTATGTTTCTTAAATACCTAACGTTCGTTAATGAATTAAAGTTTTCTATTTTTTGTTGTCTTGAAAACTGCTTAAGAACTGTGTATGACAATTAATCAGTTAAGGTTTGCTCTCGATTTCGAGTCTCATGTATAGTAATATATGTGTATGGAATTTAAACCAAAGCTGGGGTGTATCAGACCGTCAGCTAATACTACTAGCTCCTCTTGATGGAAGCAAAGTAAATAAACAAGAAAGAATATAATTCCTTCACAAATCGTACTTGTTGTTATGTTAATAACTGCAGCAATAGTTGTTATAGTAAGGATATGGAACCTGGCATGGTGCAATCGATCACTTGGATAATATTCATCGCTGGAATGATAAATCGTTTTCAAGAAGAGCGTTTTATAGCCCATGACCATGGAAAACAACCAATCTCAAATCTTTTTCAGATTCTATTGTAGTATATGCTTTTACTTAACTGTTTCTTATTAAGTTCTACAATGGTGGCTACAATGTCAACCAAAACTGAAATTTGGGATCTCAGCGTCATCCGGAGATGAAATTGAATTGAATAAGGAGAAGCATAATAAACCCCACATAACAGCAGCGACACATAAGGCAGGTAAGTATGCATATTATATACGCATTGATTCTTGCTCACCATGAAGACAGAAAATACTTACCTTTGACGAAGTGCGTTCGGCAGGCACAGAGTCGGAACATTGCCAGTGGAGGCGAATACAGAGCTCAAATCAAGGCTAAAATAGGTAATATAATTTCTTGGTTGACGTCTCTAACTTGCCACACCAATGAAAATAAGACACGCCCTCCTAGCACATGGTTGATATGTCTTCTCGGAAACAGCTGGCAACACTCCAGGACTAAAATAGCCCTTATATGTATTCATACATTCCTGCACAGTGCACCGTATCATATGCATAAAATATATGTTACTTCTTCACTCACAGATTTACACTTTACGAATATAGTATTAAAATATTTTTGTCTTTGCTATAATTCATATTTCTCAGCGTTCGACTTTATCAAGACTTGTGCTATTTTCACTTATTAGCTATATAGCCAACCAAACACACGTTTGAACATCTTACAAAATCTTTGAAATATTATTAAAAATTGCATTGTTGAATTGAGTCAAATGCAATTTGTATTGTTGCCATCTGCTCAATATCAGTATTTTGGAGGAAACGTTATGTTCATGGATATGATTTTGCGCATTTGATATGAACATGACAATATTTAGCTTGCAATGATATTTAACACACATCTGTTAGGAACATTGCATATTGCTTGAATATGGTAATTTGTGTCGTTATGCGGAAAATAAAGTAGGCAATCCAACTGCATGAAGTAATCAGTCTTTTCTTCGTGATACGTGTAAAATGCCAGCAAAAGGGAAAATTAAAAACGAAGTTTCATAGGTGCAGATGACAAGTATACATTTTTGTGTGTCGCTTTCACGATTACTGATGGTATACACTTTCAATGTAGGTAACAAGAGACATTCCCTGAAGTAACATTTTTCAATCGCGGTTAGCATTATCCTCGGATGACTTTCCAAGTACCATCTGATTGGCGAAATATTCAAAATGTATTCTGCCTTTACTGTGCTTAACTATATTCATACTACATTTATTAGTCTTTATTTACAACAACATCATGTACTACTGTACAAAAAGAACATGACACCGTAGCCTCATTATCTACATGGATAACCTTTGTAATTTCAAATAAATTTCCTAGAGCCTAAAACCTAAAACATAGAGAATTATGTTTGAAAAAACATTTATTGATATTATTCTCTTCAAATTGTATAAAACATGTTGATCTCGACATTCTTTGCTAAAAATCTGCACAAAAGAGAAAAGACAACTGAAACAAAGGTGCAAATACTCTACTAATCCATTGAAGACGATCAATTGTAGATGTGCGTGCCAGTGTGTTATTTGGTTTAGTCCAGTTGTAAATTCAAATAAACGTAACAGGTGTTAAATGTATAAGGTTGTAATCCAAGCAAAAGATTGCATTAAATTCGCTAACATTCCCCTACTGTGGCCAGCGTTTTTCTCAGACCGCTTTCCAATTCTAAGTAAATTGTTGAGGTTTTCACAATGTGTAAGAACATGTAAGTATAATGTTTTAAATTAGGTGTGCAGTGTGACTCCAGAAATCTTAAATGTTTATTGTTTTAAATGATCGGCTTATATACGTAGGTATCATACAAAAATGACTTCGTAGTATGTTGCGTCGATGAAAGGTTGCGAACGTCTAAATTTGCACTACTACGAAGGATGTGCTTTCTTTTAGAGACATATTTATCTTTGTAACTGTCTTTCGATTACTTTGATGAGATCTTGTTTAATTGGAACTTTATTGATGTCTTTGTTTCCAATTCTTCTTTAGTCAATAGTCATTGCACGTTGCATTGCACCTGTCCCACTGCTATGTGCAAGTATATCTTCATAAATATTCTTATCACATTTGCCAGCAACATAGAACATAGATTATATGCACTTGATTTGTTTCTCATGTCGATCTTTAACAACCAAGGAATTCAAACATATAGCAAGACTCCCTACTGTCAGAATCTGTATTTACTTTAAATCTTCAGCGTCAAGGGAATCATAATATGCCACGTCGTACTTTTTTGTTCCCACATGGTTACCTATAAACCTTCTTATGCAAATACAAGCACGAAAACAAATCTTATGCAGCCAGGAAAGCTCATTTCTTTCTTGTTTTGTTCCCATATTCGTGTGTTGCAGGAGGTAATGGTGGTGGTAAAGTGTCAATGCAGATAGGGTTTAAAATAGCCAATTTAACCGCCCTCCTCAATCAGTATTTACTGAAATCCGGTTGCGAGTAAACTTCGTGAGGAACGAACGGACGGACCATTGGACACACTGATAAATAAAAAATGGTGTAACACACGATTATATTCAAATGTTCAAATAAATTCATTTACGAACATATTTCGGAAGGTATATATATATATATATATATATATATATATATATATATATATATATACATACATATATGTATGTTTATACTTGTATGTATGTAATATGCCAGGTCAGGTAAAATGTTACCTAGGTTTGGGTTCAATATACAATCTTCATTCGCACGCTTGAATTCACATGAGCTCATTCTGGTTCCCAAATTGCGTCTTACTATTTTATAGTGAGGTTGATTATATCAGAATTATTAATTTCTTCTTTTAACACCAGACATTAGATGGATCAGTTATAACTGTTTTCAGTTTTCGTTTGAGGGATTTATGTATATTAGTCATTGGCATTACAGAGTGCAAGTTAATCATTTCGATCTTTATTACTTTTTGGGGTTTATTGAGTTTATTTTTAGACATTTTGATTTACACCACTGTGATACATCAAGACGTTGAGTACATCGCTACATTCCGGACCATTACTACATCAGCTTTATCAAAACTGGAATTCATTTGGAATAGACAATACTTTTTGGACTTGTGACAGATCTTTGAGGACTATTTGGCATCTAAGTCACAAGAAACGGATGTTTTCTGAAGTGTCCTTACTGTATTCTATCGACATAAATTTTTCGTTGAATTTTCTTAAACATGTTACGTTTCGTTTGTATCTGTTACCTAATTTAAGACCATATATTTGTAACTAAAATTTGAGGTTGGTCCTGAATATGATTTCTTTTCAAATATTTCAGAAACTTCAATTTATTGATTAATTTTAATTTCACTTTAATGGCATTATTTTAGTGTGTGGTATTTTAATTTCACATATTTGAGAAATATTAGTGAAAAAAAAATTTTTGCAATGCCATCTTAAGTTGTGATGTTCATTTTAGATCGAACCGAGAAAATATTACTGTCCTTAAAAAGTCGAATTGATAAAGCTGGCCAGTAAACATAATCTTTCTGAAACGAAGGTTTCTTTAACTAATCGATACATACAATGGAATTCGGTCCAATATTTGGTGGACAATTTTAATTTGGATAAAAGTGATTTCGGTTCGATTTTTAAGTACCTATCTCTCTGTAAAATTAAAATTAGGAAGACCAGAACGTTTCAGGTTCCATAGCAAATTATGGAAATTCAAAATCGGCAAGAGTAAATGGGTAAACAGATATAAAGAGATGAGAGACAAATGCAGAATCAGAGCAAAAAAGAAATGAAAAAGGTAAAATGCGACTGAAATAAAATAATTAGATTTGGTGTTCTTTACACACAATATCACATTTTGATGTTACCAAAAAGTTTAGATTACTACCTTGTATTAGGAATATGAAGTAAATCAATATGTTTCTGATTTTGAGAAAATTGCTAAATATTATAAATGTCCCAGATGAATATAATTCATATTAGTTGAAGAGTTCAAGAATTTCGCACGTTGTAACGTCAAGACCGAACGGTCAAATCTTTAGAAAATGTATACTGAAATTATTATTCTTCGACTCAAACAAATTATTTTTTGTCTAAAGTTTTCCTCTGAGCAGTTGTACAGTAATACCTTCCCAGTCTAATAAGAGTAGTGTCGAATCAGGAATCAAACGTTTGATGCAACTGGTCAGTCGTACTTCTCTCTTCCTACGTGCACTTATATCATGATAAAGAGCATGCTATTTCTGATTTGAGATAAGCGACAGAATAAAGACGGGTCTATTCCAAATGTTCATAATTCTAAAAAGGCAGGTTCAAAATCATGTAATTCAATCAACATATGTGTTGGGTCAAATAAACCAAAGTAACGATTTTATTAAGGAGATTTATGAACTACTCATGTCGAAAGGTTTTGTATCAATTGTTGGCGATTCTTCCAATCCTATATGGATTATAATATTAAGGGACACAGGAGCTACTCAGTCTTTTTCTTATCAAGATCTTTACTTTTATCCAACAAGTCTTCCTCTAGTAAAGTGTTCTTATTTGCAGAACAGGGCGAAACTTTCTTAGTCTTCCTCCAATGAGTAAAGTTGTCGCCAGATTTAGTGTCAGAACCCATTACAGCTGGTACTATGGAATCGTTACCCATCGATGGTATTTGTTAGTATGGGCTAGTCGCTGGAGATCATGATGAACTTAATACAGTTTAAACTGACTTAACTTTCTCGGATCAAAAGGTTGATCCTATTGAAAATGAAATCCCTGATTTATTCCCGGCTTTGTGCAGTTACTAGAACTATGACAAAAAGAGCTATTGCAATTGATGTTGATCAAAATATTACCTTTTGCTGACACATTGTTTGCTTAGGCTTTTGAGAAAGGCACATATGCTTCTGGTGTTGATCTGCCAAGAGATATCTATCACAATGATCGTTTCTTTTGCTACTTATCCTTTTCTATAATCACGGTCACGAATGACAATCACTCGTTCTTGAACATAAATTTGATACTGAGATACCCTATTTGTTTAAGAGGGCGATTAGCAAAACGGAGCTACACAAATGCCTGTTTTGTATTTTTATTTTTAAAATGACGTCCTATTGAGAATATGGAGACCACCTTAGGTACCCGCTGGTGACGACTGGTCAATGAGGTAACAACCTATTTGTCGTAGGTAATATGGCAGGAAATTCTTATTATAACCCATGAAACATCCTCGACTGGTCACTTAGGGATGAATATGACTAATCACAAGATATTTAATCATTTGTATTGGCATTGGCTGCGAACTGAAAGTGATTCTTCTAAATACATTATATATACATTTGTTATATTGTTGCAAATCCTAATATGTATACCTTCCTAAACATGTTCGTAAATGAATCTGTATATGGTAATTGAATACAATCGTTCGTTGATTTATCAATCTGTTCAATCGTCCGTCCAGTTTATCTGCAACTTATTTCTGCAGGAAACGAAAAATTTAGCAGATTAAAGGTAAACTATGTAGATCCATTTCTTAAGACTAAGCCAGATAAGTAAAGATGTTGACCATTAAGTGTGCGTCCGAAAGATTTCCAGAGGCAATTCATTTGGAAAATACAAAAACTAAAAGAACGGTAAAATCATATTTTCTAATGTTTGGTCTTCCCCAAGCTAACCAATCCGACCAAGCATCAAATTTCATATCTGGAAGTTACGTTTCATCTCAATAACCAAAAGTTTAAGTCTTTTGCTTTAATGTCTAGGGGCTTGGAAAAGATGTCACCAAACTTTGTAAAATATAAATAGGTTATAATGTTATGATACAAAAATAACATTTGGATGAAGGTATTCATTTATTACAGCCTGTTGTTCGGGAATCAGCCCAAGAACCGCTAGGATTTAGTCCGTTTGAACTAAGGTTAGAACATACCATCCGTGAACTGTTTGAGCTATTTAAAGAGAATTTTCTTTCACTCGAAAACACAGAGATTGATCTTCTTTACTATGTGTCTGATTTTAGAAATAGGAAATCTTCACTCTAATCAGTCCAAAGTGAAATTAAGGTACGACATAAATGCAAATGACACAGAATGTTCAGTCTGGTGATAGAGTTCTGTCTCTCCTGCCTATACATCAGGTAAGTATTATGGTCCTTATACAGTTGAAGAGAAAGTAAGTAACTAATATTATTTCATTAACACTCCTGCGATCCGAAAACAGAAATAACGTTGCCATATAAGTACGTTGAGGGAACACTTTAATGTTTAGCTTTACCTTTCCCCAGAATTCGGATTTAGACGACATATAATCGAGGTGAAACTACGGTGCTGTAACCAATCTACGGAATATTTGGATACGGCCAATTTAAACCTATGGAAGTTAAGGTCTAGACTGTCGCTGAATTCCCATTGTAAACAACAGCCGATGCGATAGGAATAGCCATATATTACCGGAATGTTTGGTCCAGCTTTTCATGAATTTTGTAACCTCAAACCAATTTGTAAGAAAACCAGGTTTTCGTGATTCAAAAAAATGTTAGGAGGTTTGTGAACAGTCAGTTAACGGTCGTTCTTAAATGCATCAGTTCTTTCACCTCCAACTAAAGTCAATTAAAGTCAATCATTTCAAATGTGTATTGATCGAGTGATTTTGGATTGTGAGTATTGATTCAAGAAGGCAAACATAGTGTGAATTATTCAGAGTGATATTTTCAAAAAAGGTTAAAAGAATAGAGAATTTATTCAACAATGAGGAAGAAATATTTGGCATTAATATTGTTTTATACAAAGATCTAAGTTGTATTTTGCTTCCTTCTTATATTATTGTATTCAGTGAACACCCTTACTTTCATTAACTAAATGAAAAGCAAAAATTAGAGACTGTGAAGGAAAGGTTTGATATTGCAGGAATACAACATTGACATTTGGCACATCAAATGAAATGATAGAATAATTGCAGGTACAAGTTTACTTGTATAAGAAGTACTACATTGCTTCTTGAGTGTACCATGTGAGATTCCTAAAATATATCTTTGTGTAATTTTAACTGGTGTAGTATGATAATTGACTAATATGCAAAAGAAAGATTTATAAGATAAATCATTCTTGTTTCATTACTAGGAGAGGGGTTATGAATATATTTTATTAGCAATTTGTGCTGTGTCCTGGCCATGTTGTTATTATTAGTTTTATTATTATTATTATTATTATTATTATTATTATTATTATTATTATTTTATTATTATTATTATTATTGTTATTATTGTTATTATTATTATTATTATTATTATTATTATACATATAATGATTGTGATGGATCTTACTGCATTATTGAGAGTAGATGCTTAATATCATCTAGAGTAAAATGTTTAGTAGCTTTAAGTTCTCAATACAGCATTGATTCTGACCTTAGAAATTTCTAGAAAGAAACTTTGATTACTTGGATGGAAAATTCCATTAAGACGACCCTCATTCTATTCAACAGGTTACGTCTCAGGGTTTTATGTTAAGGTTTATTGTATTTAAATTTGTTATTCCTGTTTCAACACCATTCTTTAATGGAAAAAATTTGATATGTGTTCAGGAGTGGTCTGAGAGGATTTGTTTCAATTAATCATTGGAATTAGAAGGTGCTAATAAATAATTTGGAACTTAATCACCGTTTTCGGATTATTGTGAATTCATTTAAAAACATGGTTTATATCATTGTGGTCCATAAAGCTTATTAACACATCGCCAGTTCATTGTAAGTTAGTACTTAAAAAGTATTGATTCATTCAGAACACAACAGGAATACCCTATACATATGGACTTGTGATATAACGTTTAGGACTATTTGGGAAGTGATTCACATTTCTGTAAGTTCTTTTTAAATTTTCGCTTTGTGTTCTGGGGAATTAAATTATTTACTGAATTTACTAAAGCTGTCGAATTTCGCTCTTATTGTTACTTAGTTTAAGACCAGAGGGTGGTAACAGCACAGACAGATACATACGTGCACACATGCACACATATACTTATATCGTCGAAATAACGCGACCTTGGTTGATAAATATGCAAATCTACATACCTGTTCATATTGGTCTTAGGCGGATGTTTGATATTTTGGGGATTGCGATCAAACAATTAGGAGTAAGATTGGACAGCGGTGTTTGGATACTTCTTTTAATTATTGTATTTTTACGTTATATATTATACGCAATTTATTTTCTTCTCGTGAAGAAAATGTCGTTGTAATCTTTTGACCCTAGCTGTTATTCTTCTCTTTTGCGACTAGGGTACGGTGGCAACAATGAATCTGCAATCATATTTGGTAATCTTCATAACGATTTAGCTACCAAAGCTGCACTGTTGACATGCATTTATTTGCCATCTCATACTAGCCCTGTTTCCGACAAATAATAAATCACGAATAAAAATTTGTGTGTATTATACAGGTCCTCGTTAATCTTTTCGAATGTGATGTTCTGTACCAGGTGGAAATCAAATTTGAATTCAAACAGTTCAAGTATGATCATGTTATCTGTGTCAGTTTAGATGGAGTGAAGGTTTCATTGAATGATTCACTTTTCTTCGCATAATGCTACCTTTTGCCTTCAGCACCCCATTCCTTTGCTTTACATCCAGGACAGAAAATTACGAAATCTAGTTATCCTGCTGAATGGTTAGGATCAAACATTTCAAATATGAAAAGTCACGTTGAAATACTATAGCAAATGTAGCCACCGTAGTTTTGTAACAATCACTAGGTGAAAATTAAAAGAGGAGATATGGGGTTTTATGAAATAGTAGAAGAGCGGATTCTTGTGTCGATTACAGAGCTAACCCTATGTTTGACCTAATTTTAAGTTGTGGAGTTAAATAGGCCTGTGTGGTGTGCCTCTGTTTATAGGTATTTATCTCGCTTTACGCCGTGGCCAACAGTGCATCTAGAGATGGATCTTCACTGGGGGTGAAATATAAATGCTTTATAACGCTGAACCCGTGATAACCATTGTTAACGACGTTTGAATCTCCAGCATAATCACTAAACCTTCAGTGGGTCTAATTTGTCATGTTTTATTTCAGTTCTAGTATATTGTTCTCTTTCGGCCTCGGATAAATGTTGTGATGGCACTTGGTGAGTCAAACAACTTAGTCCATATCAGGTTTACAACACTGTTCACATTCCGCTTTGCTTATTCCTTTCGTACAAATATAGTTATGAAATGAGGTTTCCTGGCAATGAAGTGCATCATGCATTTTAGTACATGCCTCCAAATTTCTGGTTTGATGTAAAGATTTATCTTTCAGGATTTCCAAAAGGTCTAGACAAGTGAAATGAATTTTAAAAAATCATCTTTTCAATAAGAATGCTCAGGCTTCCGCTATTTCAATGGGCCTTACTATATGTTATACCACTTTGGAAATAATGACCTTTAAAATTATTTGAAGCATTAACTATGTATGTATGTATGCATGTATGCATGTATGTATGTATGTATGTGAATAAATGAAGAAAAAGGAATCGATATTTCATTATATTAAATTTATATATGATTTAAGCTGCATTTGTTTATAGTGCAATAATTATCACATGTGTTCCATCACGCTCTTATTTTGCCTTCTGTGTAGAGTGTGGAGCAAACATGTTAGGCAAGTAAACAACAACCTAACTTCTTTGGTCAGCAAGTTGTTGGAATGTTTTATTATACGCTAGCTGACACGCAGCAGTTGAGCCAGGTCAAGAAGTCAGTTTGTATCAGAAGGATCTTAATGGAGTAAAATGTTTGGCTGTCTGCATGCTGTATTTAATTATACACCCCAAGTTAATGTGATATTTTATTACTCTGAGTTTCTGCAGAGCATTTAATGAAACCTATATCGTCTACGAAATATACATCCTACAAAGAAATCAGAGTATGTCTGTCTCTATCTCACAACATACATAAATACATATATATATATATATATATATATATATATATATATATATATATATATATATATATATATATATATTACCCTCTCTCAAACAATTGCCATCAGTGAGAGGTGTAAAAAACGAGAAGATAGACAGTTCCAAGTTTGGTGGTCCCAAATCGTTTGTTTCCTATTGAATATTTAGCTCCTGCATCATTCTATGTGAAGTCGGGTTTGGAGTGGGAACTCAGCAGTGACTGGGTTTCTGTTGAGAAAATGCTAGCCTTAACTTAATTCTCCCTGAATACGTCAGATGAAACATTATGCCAAATAAAGTTAATTTAAATGTTTTGTTAATGAGGTATTGTTTCGAGAATAATTGCATATGGTATCGAAGCCATCAATGAGTAATGGGTGTTGTTGGCACAGCTTCAAAAGTGATCTTAAATTCCTGTGTTGTAGATAGTACATTACTGGTACGTTGCACCTAAAAGCATTTAAATTATATCTTTCTCGACTTTGTCGCTGTCTTTTTCGTTGATAAATTATAACAAGGTCTAAGGGCGAAAACTTGATGTTCTTTAGTGGCGTCAAGCTGTTACGACTGATACCTTTTATACTGGCACCCCCTTAGTCCCATCCAAGCATATTTACACTGATTAGGACTAGATGATGTGTCACCTGGTTTTGGTCTAATCGTGAAATATAATACGTAGTAGTATTGATATGTTTGTTTTCCCTGTCCCGGTATTCGCTTGTGTTTTAGTTATATTGTAGTGGGGTTGATTGACAGATTGTAACTTTCTTCAAGGTGTCCGCTTTATTTGGTTATCGTTGTCTAGAGGGTGATTGCCCTCGGTGTTGTAGACTTGACAGAGTAAATATTAGCATAAAGTGTGAATATTATAGAAGGAATAAATAGAGATCTGAGCAGATTTATAAAACTTAATGACACGAGGCAGCCCCCATATATGAAATGCGAAAATTTAATCAATTACAATAACAACTGTAATAATACGTTACACTAGGAAGATACACTTTTCTTTTGAAATAAGTCATTCACCAAATTTCAAACACAAATATACTTATATAAATAGCCAATATGTTTTAAATGATACAATTGGTTCATCATAGAATAGAGTGAACAATTGAAGTTATTGCCTTTTACTACTTGATAGCCCGCTTATTTCCTGTTCACTCCAACTTCACTGTAGCTGTTCTTCTTGGTCCTTTTGCTTTTTTCTTCTCCAAACTCTATATTGTCTCGCCCACTGTCGGCCCTGAACTTTGTGTGGGTAGATGAATAGGTAAGTACGTAGGTACGTAGATACTTGGATAAGTAGGTACGTGGATAAGTCAGTGGAGCTATTTCCCCTTTCAAAATAAAGAAAAGCAACTAAATATTCTGACTGTTGAGAATAGGTCATTATTTCCCTCTCGTTATGTTAGATATCGTCCTATCGGAATTCACCCAGATAACAAAGGCTATGTGGTCAAGCCAAACATGGCAGACCACAATACACCTAGTTTCGTAAGATTAATGTACTTCCTAACGGATATTTAATGACTGACTCACATTAACATCACACGAGACATACCAGTTTCGTTCTCGTCTCAATTAAACTAATGAATGAATGAAATTCATTTAATGGTTTAACTACGTTATTTTCAGGGAATACACACATTCAAGTCTTTAGTATACATGGAATCTCACTTCATGGTTAAGAACGTTCATTTCAGTCAATATGTACTCAAGTCTTTATCATATGTTAAGCCATCTATGATCGGACGATTCACACAGATTCTCGCAACTCATATCAACTAAAGTAATGCATGAAATTCTTAAGATACCTGAATCCTATAACAACCAAGACGACAGATTCAAATAATTCGTCAAACATATATAAACAAGATCATTGTACGAATTCAGATAGATGAACTCAAAAACAATTATACTCATATGAAGAATATTAATCTACGGATTTAAACAAATAATTTCATGCAAATAATTATATTGGTGTCACCAAATTACATGAGTTTGACGCAAAGGCCTTCTTCCAAATTCAAACTCAGAGTGTCCTATATTTCTTCCTCTTGCAGGAAAACGGAGACTAAGTCTTGTGATGGGGAATATTAAATTCAAGAAATTTCGTGTGGGAAACACGCACCATATTTAGCGTGACCAATCATGATTAAAAATATATACTGCCTTCTATAAACAGGCGCCAAACGTGTGGTCAGCCTGACGTCTATATATCCAAATAACTTATTTTCAACAATCTCAACTCTGACGTTTTCGATACAAAGATCGAAGTTAACCTTTTCCTTCCATTATGTCTGACTGTTAAATAAGCGAAGGCTTAATTAAGAATCACTTCCTGTCATGACACAGACATTAAAAATCTAATAATTGTTCTCTTCCCCAAATTAAGGTGCTTTTTACAGTTCGCAAAAACTGTGCACCCTTTTTTATATACAAAATCAATATATATGTATGGAGATGAGTAAAACATATCAAAAAATGAATTGTATATTGTGTTATGACTGAGTTCTTTTTTTTTTCTTTCTTAATGAACCTAGATGTATACTCCTCTCGTTCCAGGAACGCTGATTTGTGGGTTTCTTTTACCTCTTGATCCCCAATTGTTTGTTTTCTTTTACAATTTGCGACTTGTTCTATTCAGCCGGTCAGCTTATCTCCTTTATGTAGTGATTTTGTTAAGCATTGCTCTTTATGTTACCCATGTTTTCATGTTAGGTGATAGGGTTATCCATGTCCGATACGTTGAATTCGTTTTCTATCTCGATCCTATTTATTTAGAAGAACGTTTTGAGAAGGTTTCAAAGATTTTGTACACTAGACAAAAATAACATGCATATACATGTGTTTGTTTTGGTTTGGTTTTGTGCTTTTCTCTATCCTCCTCCATTCCTCCTCCCCCCCCCCCCCCGTTGTTTTGGTATTTTTAGATTGAGCAACTTTATCTCCATTTGTATTAACGGAGTTTGGGAACTAGTGTGCATGGATTTGAATGAAAACACACACTTTATATCTTTTGTGCTGTTGTTTCAAGTTGTGCTGTTGTTTCAAGTTGTTCATTACTTAGATCATGATTATGCATCTTGCGCTTTTTGTATACAACATTGATGCTTCTGAGCGTCGCAGTTACAGTAGAAGAATTAAGCTGAATAGACAGTTACATCAGAAAGTATGCTGATTAGAAGTTAAATCAGGATATAAGCAGATTAGACAAGTAAATCAGGAATGTATTCTTTGCGAATATGAATAAAGAGTAAATATACAAACAACTTTCCTCCACAAGAAAGTTTGATGTCTTTTTGGAAGAATGTTTAGGATGTAATATTGAACAGTATGAAAAATTCACATCTTTATTTATAAAATATAGATTTACACAAACAAACTTTGCATCGTATTTAAATGGAGTACGGGTTCAATCTGGTAATCAAATGCAGTAGACAACCAATAGTCTTAAATTAATGTAGTATATTAGTTAAGCCGAGAAATGCTTTTGGCGATATAAAACTGTATGCACTGAACGATGTTTTGGTATACCACTAGTAAAAATCTTGTAAAACTTTTAATTTAATTTAATTTATATTGTATTTTATAACCACATTAACATTTTACAGTGATGAATTTATGGACATACAAAGGGCACAGAGTAATGTGATCTTTTGGCAAAATCCATTCTATAAATGTACAGAATTAGACATGTCCGTATTATATTCATTTCTTATTGATTTCAAGAAAGAAAAAAAAAAGATCTTAATGTAGGATATATGTATGTGATGGAAATTGATTCCGACAGAAAACAATAACATATATGGGACACTTTAATTGGCCTCTATTAATTTTAAAATGTATCTGCTGCCTGAATATAAATAATCACGTGAACAGTTCCAAAAAAAAAAATAAATAAAAAAACTATAATGGACCAGCAGATCATACACCAAGTGATCGTATAATTGTCTCCACCAATTGGAATGGTGACGAGAATGGGTAGTATCGACAGACACAAGAAAAATGTACAAAAGTCCATCGACTTGGTTAACACCCAAATTAAAATATACCATCAATAACTAGGTTAATCTACGTTAATCATGAAAAGAACTATGTAAAAGTACCAAACAATGTGTACAGGGCAATAAAGAAGAATAAGTTAATTAAACTTATATGAAAACGACTGATGATGAAGACGACGAAAATGGTGAAGATAATGGTGATGATGATGTTTATGCAATAAGCGTCGTCGTAGACAAATTGCTTCCCGATAAGGTCACAAACAAACAATACTGCGTCCCTTTTACCTGGATGATGGGCAACCTGGCAGTTTTTTCCTATATGCTACCATCAAAATTGTACATTTTCAGAGGCACGCAGAGGCAAAATCAACTTATTAATTACAAATAAATGCATTACAAGCATAATTTGCGTTGTTTTGGTATGTATATTTGATAATAATATCTTGAGATTCGACGAACGTATGCCAACTTCAAACACCATATAACATTAACGGTAAATCTGCAAACATACCACAAATACAGCTGATGATGACGTCATTCGGGAGCTAATATACTGACCGCGCAGATGAGACCAAGTCTGATCATGAAAAAAGGTATCGCAGTTTTTATTTTCTTTACGAAGTGTCAAGAATTGTGTCATGGACACAATTGTAGAACGTAATTTATCTATATTGAATAATTTTAATGTATAGTGTCCACTCTAAACCGTGTCCATAATAACTAACAATCCAGCTTAGGCAAACACGGGAAATATGATGACTTAGACTGATCTACTTAATAATAATACTAATAATAAATTCCATATACTCAGATAATCTTCTAACTGAAGGCCGAAATGCTATCGCAGTTTACTTTTCTTTGGCGATCGCCCATTATAGTTTCAACTGAGCAAAGCAAGCCTTTTATAATCTGTGCGTAACTCATAGAACAGGTGTGCTTGTGTGATTCGCACTGATTTGAACGCATGTCTGAATTATTTTAAGTACTGCAAAATGTATGAACTAAATAGTATTATGTATATTTGATTTAATTTATATCTGACAATTTAAATGTTTGTTTATTAGGTTTATTTGTTTTAAATTCCAGACATGCTATTGTAACGTAAATTTTATTACTTGATTCGACGTTGTCCAGCAATTTAGTTCAGTTTGACCTGAATGTTTCTCGTAAACAATTAATAATATAACTTTGTATCTAATGTTAACCTAGTTCCTGACCTTGATTTAGAAATCAGCGAGAGTTGAAGTACTTGTTTCCTTCTTTTTTTCTTTCTCAGAGTAAGAATTCATAAAGTAAAACAGAGGCCATACATGGACTGCGTGACAAATAACATGTATCAAAAATATGCTTTTCCACTGCATTGATCACATCCGGGCAATTTTGTTGCGTTTTTCTTAGACTTAATATTGATGTCTTGAGCAATAATAGTAATTCTGAACATTAACACTGGAAACGTCCAAGTGTTTTATGTTGTGACTAGTTTTTTTGGGCTAATTATGTTGTTTTGGAGTCCAAGAGATTTTTGTTTCCTCTGGAAATGCTTTTCCCTGTAAATTAATTATTGGAAAAGGACAGTTATCGAATTTACATATAATGTATACACTGGAATATTATATTCGGTGATTCAACAAAGGACTATTGACACATAAGTACGACGCTGACCACAACATACGTCATCACCTTCCATTTTGTATTTTTTCGGGATTAGAACTCATTTTCATTAGGACTTTTAATTACTAAAACTTAATTTTTTAATTCTTGGATTATTCTTGGATTGTTTTTGGATTTGATTCGTAAAACCATAATTTCTTTTTCTCATGTTTGCCATGTTTCTCTAAGGAAATAAATTATTTGTTACATTTTACAAACCTTGTTGTCTTCACTCATTTCTTGTTGCATTTTGTAAGAGCCTAAACGTAATATTAGCAAATAAACTGTTACGTCATGGTCTTGTAGCAATTAATTTGATGACTTTATATAAATAAATTCACAATATAAGACAAGATACGTATGTTTCAACTTGGCCGTTGATAATGATATCAATACTAATGATTTCACTTTATATTAAGCATGCCCACATAATTTTGCTAATGTCTAGTAACAATGCCTATGATGGTCAGATGCATGGCACACGTGCAATTTAGTTTTCGGCATTCCTGCTATGTGAAGATCAGTAAAACATAATCTTGCTTAAACATTCAAAGTTAATATTAGCGTCCGTGTTTCACCAACGTATCTAAGGAATACAAATGTTTGTTATACATATCTTAGAAAACAGTGATTTCCCAGAGAGTTTCAAGAATTTTTCAGAGCTAAGAAAAGTTTAGTTTTACTGTTGAGGAAAAAAATGAGTGCAGTTTACACATGCCCTGGAGTTTAAAAACAACAGTTGGAATTGGCAATGTATGTTAAAATTATGAAGAGTTATAAAAAAAAAAACTTATCATAATAATTATAATTTTATACAGATACTGGTGGTAATGATGATATGAAGACTAACGATGAATGATATAATGCTGGTGATTTATATAATAATCATGGTATAGAGTATAATACTAATACAAATAATAATAATAATGATGATGATCACGAAGCTGATGAGTGGACATAATGGACATACGGGTTAGGAAGATCTTGAGATTGTGATTCTCCCCTTTCGTGGCCGTTGAGTTTCATTTAGCAGACTCTATATCGCTACAATACATTAGCATCATAAAAATTAGGTTTGTTTAAGAACCAAACATATCATTTTTCTTTTCATTCTACACCACTCGACCACAGGTGCTCGACGCGAGCTTGATGTTGAGAAGAAGAAAAAAAAAAAACAATAATCTAAAGGAAAAAAATCATCAGAGTGACAAATATACCTTAGATTACCTCCATGATCCGTTTTGACATAGAACCCGCTCAATCATAATATGTAAGAGAGAAGCTATGGAATTTCCAAATACTTCGTTCCACCCATGACCTCGATTTCCTTCTGCTATTTCTGTGTTTAAAGGCACACGACCATACTATAGGGCTTGTTTTACTCCTGAGATATTTTTTATATTCATCAAGCCATTATTGACTTTTCTTTGATGTACCAAACTGAAGTTACGGGCTCCGAAACGCGCTAGTTTTACTGTGAGACAAGTCTGAGCTCATGTGAAAATAAGTATAACCTTCTGAGCCAATGATATTTCAGCGTTGACGTGTGTGCCGCATAGTTTTTCTATTTTGAAAAGAGTCTCATGTATACAGTGCATGTGCAGTAAAGACGACAATGTCTAATTCTTGCATGGAACAGGATTCCTAAAGTTGAATCAAGTTAATGGTAAGTAAAAACTTACTTCTGCATCTACAACTGTTCTGTGATTCAAGAAGGGATGCACCATAGAGTTAAAACATGGTACATGTAGCTCTTTTCACCGGTTTTGACATGTGCACGCACTTGTCCAAAAATAAAAAAAATCACTTTGTATGATTTTTTCCTTTAGATTTTTTTTTCTTCTCAACATCGAGCTCGCGTCGAGCACCTGTGCGCTCGACCACTCAGACTGTCTGCCGTATGAATTATCTGCAGTCAGTATTCAAATATATAGCCGAGCTTATTAAATGCAAATAACTCCGATACATCAATACAATATGCATTGATGTTCTGTCTCGATATATATATATATATATATATATATATATATATATATATATATATATATATATATATATATATATATACTCTCAATCTAGGATTCACTAAATTATCTTCTGAAACCTTGACATTAGCTTTAAATCCTCTTCATAACCAACTTCGTATCTAACTAACCGATATCCTGTGTTTCTTCATATATGTCTCAAATATCTCTGCACTATACGCCTTTCCAATCACCAGGTACTGAATGTAAAGGTACAACAATGACGTATAGCTATCATGTAATGCACAAACATACGGCCACACTTTCCCATCGAAAAAGATATTCGTATACATTTTTAAACGAAATTTAACTCATATTAGTATCATTTCATTTTCTACGGATTATAATGTTACGCTTCTATGGTCTTAAAATAAGTAATATAATAGTATAAGTCACAAGTTCTGTACAATTTAACAAAGAACGTATTTCCCTAGAATGAAGAGTGAAAAATTTAAAATTGTCAATTAAATCCCTTATGATCCTAGATGTTTTATTACAGGTCCAAACATATAGATTATTCCAGATGAATCCCATAGTGGCCGACATGCATAAACTATCTTGTGCTGAATAATGGCAACAGCAATAACAACAACAACAATGTACCTAATGTGGCAGTTTATTGCGATGCCTAGCAATGGGACATCCTACCGTAGACATATAGCATCATGTATCACCCAGTCACTTTATCCTGTCACCTGGGTGACCAGTCTTAATAATGACCTCTTAATGCTTAGCATCAAGTGTGGTTGCTGATAGTACCATTCTTATAAGTATTTAGTTTGACTCGGGGTTCGCGACCTCTAGCAACCGCGGCGGACGCTCTAACCGTTTTGGCCAACGGAGAGGTGTTGCATGTTATCAAAAAGCGGTTCAATTACGATTTTCGTATATAGGTCATTAAATAATTTTCTCAAGCGTCTCCCGCACCACTCATGGTATTTATTATTTTCTAATTCCCTTCGATTTCTTGTCACAATAAATTTTAGAGATTTTCCAATAAATGATAGTGTCCCGAAGATGCACTTACCTACAAGCAGCTATATGAATCAGTTTTTTTCTTCTTGGAGTGGTCATTTAATTAATGAGAATATTGATACCCAGTAATTCCATTCATAAATGTATTTGTCTATCTGTTTCTCTTTAATGACACACTATTAATGTCTGAAACTCCAGGTATATATGTCTGGCTGGCGAACTTGTTCTTTCATTAAATATATTGAAGTACTTCAAGAAACACTATAATATTTAACATTATTATATGCTCATTTTCTTCCCTTTTAACTTCACATTGTCAGAATCGTTCAATATTTCACGACATTGCACACATTTGTATTGCATTTGTGAGCATAAAGGAAATACTTTCTATTGTAAACAAACAATTTACACAGACGCAAGCACTTTTGATTTGTAAATAAATCATGTACGCTCGCGTAGTAGGCGCTTTACGTTTTGGTTGTTTAAATTAGTTTCTGAATGAAGTAAACTTGATGTTTCGTGGACTGCCACATTTCAGCCGCTTTGGTACATTCTGCGTTAGCTGTTTTGATACAATGTTTCGGATTCAGGTTAGCTGTACCGTTGACGTCAGAAAGGGTCCTTACAAATAGCATACAACTGACAAGGGATAAACTGTATTCTTTAGTTGGTAATAAGAATGGCAAAAAATATACCTACAGTTTTACATCCTGAATTTCCTCCAAATATACTTTCTTATTTCGGCGAATCCGAATTACACGGGCCATGTCATTGGTTCTCAATCTTCATTACACATTTCGAAATTGTACTGTAATTTCGAAAATAAGTGCAATCATATCTTCCTTGCTGCACTCAAATTGAAATAAGCATTAAATTCCATAGCGTCTTTTTGATAATTGCAACTGAAAAACTTCATATTTTTCCAACATTAGGATTTTATAAATTCAGTGACAGAAACAGAAACACATTTACAGATGTAAACAAGCTTCTCCCTCACTTCTTCAATCCGATGTATTTCATGTGGAATTGTCACGTATAAATCCAGTCCATAATCACGAAATTTCGTAAAATAAAATAAAAAATAAAAAAAACCAATTCATCCCAGATCAAATAGAAAGGTTTTTGCTTCCGCATTCATTCACACTATGACTTCAAATTTCAATTTTAACTTGGCACGCCATTTTCTTTCGAAAGAGCGACTAAATTCAAATTTACCTGGGCGCTGTTATGTGCGCAGTAATAATGTTGTTTTGGTGTAATGAAGAATCTGCGCTTGTGTATGTAGTTTGCAATACGGCACACATTCAGTTACATCGTTCCTTCTAGTGTATTTTATTAATACAATTAAGCATTAGGTAGAATAAGGAAATAAGTATATGATAAAAAGGTTACTGCATTTGTATGGGTAGACATGAAATCGTTTTGTCGGATGGATATACTCCCAAGGTCGTGCAGTATTTACATCCGAAAAACTCGATCATATTTTCTTACAAATGCACTGACCCATAAATACAAGGGACATAACGCTGTTAATAAAGGAAATGTGAATATATGAAGTTATTCAGGTTATTTCCCTTGAACAACTTGTATCGCAGTAATTCGTAACTAGTCATTATCTGCAAGAATTTCAAAAAATAAAATTATCTCTATATAGGAGTGTCAATTGTACTAATAATGTAAAAAACTAGTACAGTCACCGGCCTCATGCCTTCATTGTATACATATATTACACAGGATTCAAGTCGAACAAAAAAGTAAAGTTGTTGATATTTCCTCTGCTCATTGGTAACTGTGCAAAGGATGCGCAGGAAGTAAACGATTGCTGATTATTTGAGATGTTGCTGAAAGTATGTTTTTTTCTGCATTTTGAATACACAAATAGAGTCCATATTTAAAAATATGTTTAACCAATTTGTTGGTAATAAGGACGTTTCTGATTTAAAGTATCAATAGACTTTAGTGCTTATAGCATCATATGGCTAAATTATCGTATACACAAAGCACAATATGCATACGATTATCGTACAAACAAAGCACTATATGAATACAATTATCGTATAAACAATGAACCATATGGCTAATTAACAAACAAACAAAACACCATATGAATACAATTATTGTATATTCAAAGTACCATATAAATTTAATTATCATACACACAAAGCACCGTATGGCTAAATAACAAACAAGCAAAGCACCATATGAATACACATATCGTATCTTCAAAGTACCATATGAATATGATTATCACATACAAAAAGCACAAATCACAACATAAATACAAGTATCGTACAAACAAAGCACTATAGGAATACAATTATCGTATAATCAATGAACCATATGGCTAATTAATAAACAAACAAAACACCATATGAATACAATTATTGTATATTCAAAGCACCATATAAATTTAATTATGATACACACAAAGCACCATATGGCTAAATAACAAACAAACAAAGCACTATAGGAATACAATTATCGTATAAACAATGCACCATATGGCTAATTAACTAACAAGCAAAGTACCATATGAATAAAGTTATTGTATATATGAATTTAGTTATCATATACACAAAGCACCATATGGCTAAATAACAAACAAGTAAAGCACCATATGAATACACATATCGTATCTTCAAAGTACCATATGAATATGATTATCACATACAAAAAGCACAAATCACAACATAAATACAAGTATCGTATACACAAAGCACCATATGAATATAAGTATCGTATACACAAAGCACAATATTAATACAATTATTGTACAAACAAAGCACCATATGAATACAATTATCGTACAAACGAAGCACAATATGAATACAATTATCCTTCAAACAAATCACCATAAGGCTAAATAACGAACAAACAAAGCACCATATCGTATAAACAAAGCACCATACGAATACAATTATCGTATACACAAAGCACACCATGAATACAATTATCGTACAAACAAATCACCGTATGGCTAAATAACAATCAAACAAAGCACCATATCAATACAATTTTCGTATAAGCAAAGCACAATATGAATACAATTATGGTATACACAAAGTACAATATGAACAGAATTATCTTATACACAAAGCACCATATGAATACAATTATCATACGAACAAAGCACAATATGACTTCAATTTTCGTATACACAAAGCACAAAATGGATACAATTATCCTATATACAAAGCACACCATGGCTAATAATATCGCATACACAAACAACATATGGTTAAATTAATATGGGTTTCTATCTGACCATTGGACATTATATATATATATATATATATATATATATATATATATATATATATATATATATATATATATACTAATTTACAACACTAGATCATAACTATGGGGTTATTTCTTAAATAATTGGTCTTTTTAGTTTTATAATTTACAAATCTCAGCTTTATTTGATTTTCAGAGATTTAGAATTTAATCCACCTATTATTTTAATTGAATTTGAAAAGTTATTGCGATAGGAAAAGTCCTTGCAAGTTATATTCTACGTTTGAATGTAAGCATCATAACTAAGTCAAAAGTCTAAAATTAGATTATGTGCTAAGGTTGAATGTAAAAAAATTAAAAGAGTGGAAAGTCTACATGCTGACTATCTAAAATGTGATTAAGTAGCATCAGGCAAGCCAGTAGACATGCTTATTTTATTTCCCAAATGCACGAAGTACCTGTATACCCAAAATAATAAACCATTCTTTAGGGAGAATCAAGGAACTGATATCAATACAATTTTCGTATAAGCAAAGCACAATATGAATACAGTTATGGTATCACAAAGTACAATATGAATACAATTATCTTATACACAAAGCACCATATGAATACAATTATCATACGAACAAAGCACAAAATGACTACAATTTTCGTATACACAAAGCACAAAATAGATACAATTATCCTATATACAAAGCACACCATGGCTAACATTATCGCATAAACAAAATACCATATGGTTAATTTAATATGGGTTTCTATCTGACCATCGGTCATAATATATGTATATATTGCGACAGGAAAAATCCTTGCATGTTATATTTTACGTTTGAATGTAAACGTCATAACTAAGTCAAAAGTCTAAAATTAGATTATGTGCTAAGGTTGAATGTAAAAAAATTAAAAGAGTGGAACGTCTACGTGCTGACTATCTAAAATGTGATTAAATAATATCAAGCAAGCGAATAGACATGCTTATTTTATTTCTCAAATGCACGAAATACCTGTATACCCAAAATAATAAAACATTCTGTTGGGATAAACTGGATCAAGGAACTGATATCAACGATCTCGAGTTTATGGAACATTATGGAACAGCGCAAAGATGGCGTGAAAAACAAATATATACGTTATTGCGATAGAACATAGATAAAAATAATCACGGATCTACACAAAGTGATGTTCAAATTCCGGCATAAACCTTGTGATTCTGAAGCCATTCTTATACTAAAAATTTGCCATAAATCTTGTGACTCGAATGTCAGTCTTATAGTACAAATCTGTCATAAATCATGTGCCTCGGATGTCCGTCTGATTGTAGAAATCTGCCATAAACCTTGTGACCCGGAAGTCAGTCTTATAGTGCAAAAGTGCCATAAATCTTGCAACTCAAAGGTCAGTCTCAGAGTACAAATCTGCCATAAATGTTACGAATCGAAAGTCAGTCTTAGGATACAAATGTGCCATAAATCGTGCGACTCAGAAGTCAGTCTTAGAGTAAAAATTTTGCATAATCCTTGTGAATCGAACGTCAGACTTATAGTACAAATTTGCCATAAACCTTGTGATTAGGAAGTCAGTCTTATAGTATACACATCTGCCATAAACTCTGTGACTCGGATGTCGTTATTATAGTACCAATCAGCGAATGCGGACGAGTGTAACCTTGATCTTGTCAGCTTAATGGAACTTATCTTTCGTTTCATTACCGATTAATTCAATACTGTTTTTCAAATAGAATTAAAACGTGGCACAAAACGAAGAAGCAAGAGATTAGGTGATGACTAAAGTTGAATACAAGAAGGAATTAGGTGATAATAAAATATTGCAAGCTTACCAGAGACACATACGTTTATATCTGAATGTAGAATTAAAGAAAAGGAAAAAGGAAAATCCTTACAAGTAAGGCAACAATCATTAAAATATTTCGTTTAAACTTGTTACGCTTTGAGGTCTGTCAGCTTTGTGCATGTTTACATGATCTCATACGGCCCACCTCCACACGTGCAAAGTAGCGTTTAAGAAACTAATGCTTATAGGCATCAATGCATCCCGATAATTGTTTCATTTTTCCTATAAAGCTGTTCCAAAAGAGAAGAAATTCCCAATGCATGGCGAAGATGCCTTTAATTATTTTTTTTCCACTTTCCATCAGTATAATATTAGATTTCTAAGTCAGGTCAATTTTATAAAATCATTAAAGCTCATTGATCTGAACATTCACATACATCCTTCACCACAATATTTGATCAACACGCTTGATTTCAATTTTTACTTCCACAGTTCCAAAGGAATGTGTATACAGTTTAATAAAGTTCCCGCAAGACTCTTTGATATAGTATGCTAGTTCAAAACAACCAATGAGTTGATTCTGATAATGTCAAATTTAGATAACTGCTGGGTTTTTTTTATCAGTAACAATGAATATTGTTTTTTTTTTCAACTGAGCCAGAAGGTTATTTGTAACTTCTCTCATTATAGGTTATATTTACCTTATGTTTTAAATTCAAGGAAATGTCTATGTGATGGAAAGTGAATGCAGCAGACTTTCACTATAGAATATACTCTGGACTGCATTGAAATTAATACTTTTCTAGTTAGACTGTACTCTGGACTGCATTGAAATTAATACTTTTCCAGTTAGACTGTACTCCGGACTGCATTAAAATTAACACGTTTACAGTTAGACTGTACTCTGGACTGCATTGAAATTAACACTTTTCCAGTTAGACTGTACTCTGGACTGCATTAAAATTAACACGTTTACAGTTAGACTGTACTCTGGACTGCATTGAAATTAACACATGTGAAAGTTAGACTGTAGTCTGGACTGCATATTATTGTATACATTTATTAAAGGTTTACTAATCCTTATATTTAGGCATTATAGTCTGCATATGTACTTTGCCTTCTAAGACAACTAAAGTGTTCCAAATAATATTTCTGCCAGTAGATCCAAAATGAATGAGTAGGGGGTTAGTTGGTGGCGTAGCAGATATACATACATTGAGATGGAAGGCTTGCCATGACAAAAACCGGTTTTGCCCGTCGAAGCGCAGATCAAACGAGCGCATTGAGAAGGATGCTTCGACCAGGTGAAAGTCGGCTTCGAACTAATCTTGACGGCTTTAGACTAAAGCCAAAACCTACCTGACATTCATGTTTCTACTACGTACTTTTTCCGGGTCCGCGGGAGGACCGTATATACATTTTCCCCAAGTGCAACACTTTGCCACCTACATAATCGTGCCGAGAGTTTACTAACCGTTCGTACTGCTGATATTTCAGCTGCAGTTTGACGTCATTATCGTCCTTCTTAAAGTCGCATGTTTAATTTCAAATGAACTCTACCATCTTGTACAATCTACTAAACATCTTATGGTATGTTTCAATCACTCATACTGGAAACAAACATCTCGTTGAATAGTAAGTCTGTTTGATCGAATCTATGGTTGCTATTTATGTATTCAAATGGTTACATATTTTTCTTTAGACATTTAAATATAGTTGAACGAATAAAGTATTGCTGTCACAGAGAACTTAACATTTCTTAATTATTGATCCAGCTGGTCAGGACTAGCTAAGGAAGTGACAGTTTATACAACTCCAATGACGCTTTAGAAAAGAAGATTCGTTCGATACAGCACCATCTTCTATAAACGTGTCGACTGTGAAATCCTTTGTTATTCTACATGATTTGTAACCACCATATTCAGGTTATTTCAATAAACGTTTTGCTCCAGCTTTTGTAGAAAAATTACAAACTAGATGCAACCAACAATTAGCGAGGAAAAGGTGTCTTAACTGGATTAATAGTGCACAGAAGAAGGTGCCCGCCGAGGCCATATGTCACAATTGCTTAACCGGATGAAAATAGACAGTACATGTTTTTAGAATAGACAAATTCTCTCAGTAGATGTATCCTGGAATACAAGTTTTCTAATACTCTGAGACACCATATTGATATTCATTATTGGGTAGCCGTCTATTGTTACATGATATTGATTGAAACAGTTACTAGACATAGCGAAATTATACATTGAGCAAAAGTATTTAACTCAGATTACACAGCAAGGAATACACGTTATGAATACTTATGCTTACTTGCTAGCTTTAACCCATTCAGGCATCCTCCACCGACAGGTTGATCTCTAGCTACAAGCAATGTTAATTATTCCATCCTGTAAAATATCAACCTTGTGTTTTCTCTTATTCTCGAACCTGGAACGTAAACCGTCAACCTTTATTTATATCGAATTCAAATGTTTCCAGTGTTTTTATACGATTTCAAATGGTACATTTCTCTGAACTCTATTTCCTTTATCCCCTCAGGTGGCCTAAGTGGATAGAGCATCCGTCTCGGTTGTGGGAAGTCGCGAGTTATAACCCTGACCGAGTCATACCAAAGACCAAACAGTACTAGCAGCTACTTCTCTTGGCTCTCAGCATTACGAATTTTGTGTTAGGAATTATCGGCCTGCTGTCAGGATAAAGTGGCTAGGTGGGACATGATGATACGTGTATGTGGCGTACTGCCTATGTTCAAGACGTCACTATAAACTGCCACACTGCATAGATTGGGCGATATGTCTAAAATTGTTTTAAAGCTACTTTAAAATTCCAAATGTCTCCATCTTTCTCCTCTTTATCTCTGTCTCTATCTCTCTCTCTCTCATGCACACACACACACACACACGTACACACGCACACGCACACGCACACACACACACAAGTAGTGAAGTGGGATACCCTACGTACAATGGAAATTAGCATTACAGTTACATCTGGGCAAATCTACGTACAATGGAAATTTAACATGGCGAAAAATCGTGGGCAAATCTACGTACAAGGGGAATTAACATGGGAATAAATCGTGGGCCACTTTACGTACAAGGGGAATTTAACATGGGGAATAGAGTTTGGGCTTGTTTAGGGACAAGGGGAATTGAACATGGGCTTGTTTAAGGACAAGGGGAATTGAACATGGGATTTTTTTAATTTTTTTTTTAAATTTTGAAAAAAAGGGGTAGGCAATTGAAAAGTCATTCTCTTTTCGAGAAATATGGCTGGCCCTGAAAAGGGCTTTTGGCTTTCTTCTGCTTCTTCTATTTCCTCCATTTTCTCATCCAGCCCCTAATCTTTCCCCAAATTCCTTTTTTCTTCTTCTTTTCATTTTCCGGTATCCAGTCCGGGTGACCCATGGCTCGGAACTTCTGTTGGATTTTTATCCAGTTATTGTTCAGTCTCTCATATTCTTCTTTTTTCTTTCTATTCTCTTGTTCTTTTCTATCTTTTGCCCACCTGTCCTTAATTTTCTGCACTTCTTCCTCTATTACCTTTTTCATCTTTTCTTCCGCTTTCTTTAGTTGTTCAATGCCCCGTTTCACGAACTTCCACTCTGACCATTTCTCTAGCTCTTCTAAATAGCATCTCACTGCTTTTACCTTGTCCATAGACTCTTTTATAGTCCCCACTCTTACATATTCTGGTTGAATCAATCCTCTCAATTTCTTAACTTCTTCCTCTATCATCTCCTCTATCATCTTCCTCGCTAATTGTAGTTCATTGACATAGTCAAGACTTTTTCTCAACCTCCATTCTCTTTCTATCCTTTCAATAGTGTACTCTCCATCCATCATCCAAAAGTAAACATTTCTTAAGTCATTGAACAACGCCGACACTTCCATCTTGTATCTGTTATTCCGTAGAATGGTTCCAACGACGAACGTGGTGGATTCTTATAGTGAAAGCGCGGACGTGATGGAAAACATCCCCCTAAAAACATAAAATTGATCTTACCTAGATCATGACCGAACATCTCGCGGACGTGAAGGAAAACATCTCCCTACTTTCTCATTTCATATAATAAAACCCTAACTATACTCTCCACATACGCACATACGCTAAGAAACAATAAAGGAACCCATAATCTACTATTCACACAAACTTACGCGAGCCCTTACAAACACAAACACACAAACACATACCCTCACATTTTTTGAAAAAGAGTTAGTGTTTATATTCACACTACTCTACCTACACACATTGGCAAATGGATCGTTATTTCTTTTCTAGAGTATTGGGTAGCCCTGAAAAGGGCTGTTGTTTTTTTTTTGAACTCCAGATACACCTATTTAATGATGGCACCTTCCTGGCCTGCCGCCACACAAGCATCTTCTTCCCCAGTCTCCTTTCACCTTTCTTCTTGGGAGTGCAGAGGCGGGATATGTGGCTTCAGAATCCCAATTTTCGGTCTCTGGGATTCTGAAATTTCCTCTCTCCTCTTCTTTGTTTCTTCTCTCCTCCTCTTCTTTTCTTCTTCTTTCCTCCTCCTCCTCTTTCATTCTTGCTTCTTCTACAATGGCCTCCGCGGCCAGTTCATTTAGTATGCGCCTGGCATATTCCAGGTGCATCTGGAGTTCTAGCAGTTTCACAATTCTGGTGTTCATTCTTCTGGTGGTGTTGATCAATCAACAAGGGTAGCTAGACTGACGAGCGAGTTTCAATTTATACTGAAAGCGCGGACGTGATGGAAAACATCCCCTAAAAACATAAAATTGATCTTACCTAGATCATGACCAGAAAAAAAACAACGCGCGGACCTAAAAGAAACACTCACTCACTTTTTTATGCTACCCATTACTATTCTAAACATTTTTTTCATAAATCACTTCAATCGACTATCCACATACGCAAAGCAAAGCAATCCAACCCCCCAAATCTACTCTCCCACACCTCAAACAGCCCAAAAAACATGATCTTAATCTACTATCCACACCAACGTACGTGAGCATTTACAAACACACAATCTTATACACAAACACATACCCTCACATTGTTTGAAAAAGAGTTAGTGTTTATATTCACACTACTCTACCTACACACATTGGCAAATGGATCGTTATTTATTTTCTAGAGTACTGGGGTAGCCCTGAAAAGGGCTTGTTTTTTTTTTTGTTTTTTTTGTTTTGTTTTTTTTGTTTGCTATGGCAATCTTTTAGTTTCTAAGAATGCGATGTCCTCTGAGGATAGACTTTCTGGCGATAGGTCTGCTTCTTCGGAAAGAGAAGAAGAACTCTTTGGTGTCGATACGACAATCGACAAAGCCTCTGTCAGCTTCAGGTTGCTGCTGCTGCTGTTGTTGTTGTTGTTGTTGTTGCTGTTGCTGCTGTTGCTGTTGTAACTTTTAGCATTCTCACATTTTCTATCTCTTCTGGCTTCGGTATCAGACTGTGTCTGACCCTATGCAAATTCACGTAGGCTTCGTTGAGCTTAGCTAGTTTGGAGCACATCTTCGTAGGAGGATGAGTCGACAATGGATGGTTAGACTTGAAACAACCCCCGGTTCTTAAAGTCAAAGCGCGGACGTGAAGGAAAACATCCACACGGATTTCGAGTCGCAACGTTCAGTGAGTGTCATGAGAGGGATAGTAAGAAATGAAAGAGCATGAATCCAACATTCTTACAGCTAAACAAACCACAAAGGCATTTTTTTTCAAAACACAACATTTTTTATTCAAAAATCACTTAACACTAACCAAAAACAACTCTAACATATTTTAAACAATAATCCAACATGATAACATCAAACATTTTTTCTTCAAATACAGTCTACTTTAAACAGGGCTGACAACGTTGTGAATGAAATTGTGATTTCCACTGTTGGAAATCATTAGGCTATTGATAGACACTACGTTTCCTAGCTTGAGACAAAAGATAAGCATAATGGTCACAAAACCATCGATCTACTTTCACATCGTTTCTAGAAGAAGAACGAGGATCAAAATGAGTCACTAAATGTTCTAAGGAATAACCTAGGCTGCGATGATGCAGAAAATACACACAGTACTGTCCACACACCAAGGAATCTGTGCCTTGTAATTTCACATTATTGAATCGGGTGGTATGAGCATTTCTTCTCATAAAGTCAATGATATCGTCTTCCAAAGGAGGCAATCCGTACGAATCGAAATATTCCACACATCCTTCTTGAGGAATGTAGACGGCTACCCAGTGCGTTCCTGGGAGATGACTGTCGTCCGTGTTGATCACGTAAGCTAGATGGTTTTTCGGTTTGCGATGAGGGAGTTCATCTTTAGCACAGACAACAGGATTCCAAGAAGACGTATACAAACTGTGGTTCAAAAGGTAATAAAGTTCCCAGGTATCCATTTGTGTTGTTTTTTCTTCTTCACAGGTAATAATACGTCGTCAATTCGATCCTGACTTTTTGCTTGAAAATGTCTGACAAATAACCGTTTCTTCGTTTCGTCTCCTCACTCTGATTCAGGAGAGCTTCGATACCATGGATCTCTTGAGTGGTTAATGGTGGACAAGAATGTTCACGCAAGTCTTTATACCACTGATGCAACACGTCTTTGTCCGAGATGAGACTCCAAGCTTCGTCCAGATACTCGTCCAATTTTTCTTCTTGACTTAACATCAGGCATTTATTGTGTTGAATTTGACTGGGATGATCGTTTTGACATCCATAGCAATTTTTCTTGATCAATTCCGTCATTTTTTCGACCAAGTGTTTGGCAAAACAGGAGACTAAATGGGCTTCTTGTTCTGGCCATCTTGACTTCATCATGATCACTTCTTCTTCTTTTCCACGGTCTCCTCACATTCCATCTTTAAAGTTTCTCCACTAGGTAAAGAGGGATAACAATCTTCCATGGTTTCTAGTAATCTAGAATGACTTCTCTCAAACTGTTGATTTCTATGGTATTATCGAATTCTGCATACAGGATGACGTTCACTGTCTCGTCCAGTGGCTTTGCAAACTGAAGTTCCACACCAATCTGGCCAGATTTTATAGGGTGGAAATGTCCCTCGTCGCTGCCTTGGTCTGGAGTGAAATCGAAAGCCCACAAAGCATAGCCTCCTGCATAATCTTCGTACGTAATGCCGTGACTGGTGTTGGTTCCTAACTGGCCGGTGGCTTCGTACAGGGACAAGTACGATCTCAAGTAATTCATCTTCTCGTCACTAAAGTCAGGTTCGAAAGGTCTGGTACACAAGGTCTTGCCATCGCGACTGACTTCGACTTTCTTCACCTTAAAGTGTTGAAAGTTGAAAGGATTTTTATTGAAGGCTCCGTTGAAGGCTTCATTCGCGACCATACCAAGGATCAAACGTTTGGGTAGCTGTCCTTGGAACAGATGATCTTCGATCATGGAATGATGTCCAGCGGGAATGGTGAACGTTTTCACTTCCACGCTACGTATGGGATACTTAGCGGTCGTTCTGCTCAATGTTTGACTGATGTCGTTTCCCACTTTAGGTAACACTTCCACGCGTCGTACGTAGAGTTTGGCCTCCTCGATTTTGCTTTTGGGATTGCCAGCAGTTTTATCAGCCAACAAATGGAAAGCGGTACTGCTACGATTCAGTCTCAAGCGGACATTGACTCCGTTCAGCAAATATTTCTCTTGCAACCACATGTCCAAATGCAAACGATCCATCAGTTCTAACCTCTTCTTATTTAAGATTTTGCTTTCTCTTTCCTCAAAGCCGCTATTGGTTCCATCTGTTTTGTCGAACTTGCCCATTTCGTCAGGTTCCCATAGCACGCAGGCATTGAGATGAGTATCCTTGGCATCTATTCCGTACGTCAAGAGATTTTCCAGGTAGGCACGGTAAGGGTAAGTATCCATGCTGCTGCTGACTAGTTTGTTATTCAAGTACAAATCCACTGAGCTGAACAAGGAATGCATGAAATTGTTGACGGGAGCTATATTCTCAGTGTCTTCTACTCCACCATCATCCTTATCTAGAACTTTGACTTTCAAGTACAAGTAACTGCTATTCAGATCGATGTAATCTTCGGGCTGTCCTTTGATTTCAAACTCGATGGGAGCGGAATCGGCCAATGAGGAGACGGGGTGAAATTCCACCCATTGGGATTCTTGCATGGTCATCATCGTGGGGGGCATGGCAAACAGATCCAGTTCCGACTTGGAACAAGCACATGACTCTCGGTGCATCATTCTTTTTGTTGCTGTGTCTCAATAATCGAAAACGTCTAAGTCTCGAACGGTTCTTCTTCTTTTCTTGATCTTTCTCGCTTGAAGTCTGGTGAAAGGGTGTTTTCTTCGTCGTCTCTTTCTGCCTTGTCCTTGCTGAATGCCTGATTCGGTAGCGTGCAGGGCATTTATAGGTGTGTCTCGGCGGCCCAAAAGGTCTTTACCCGTTTGCAGCAAGACATTTTTGCCTGCCCTCATGAAGGCTTCTTTAGGGTTTTGTTTGTTGATGATGACATTTTGGAGAAATTCTTTGCCTTGCGTCAGTGCCGCATCTTTCAAGGTGTGCAATCCGCGTGTCACCATCGGTTTCAACACTGGGGCCACCGAACGAAAGGCTGATTTTAACATATCTCCTAAACCGTGTCCTCGCTGTCGTGCAACCCATCTGTACACTGGATACATGACTTACGAGTCGTGAGAAAACCGTTTTCGAAAATGGAGTTTCACCGTGACTTTTCCTTTGGTGAATGGAATATTTTGTCCCAAATCTCCTTTTATAGCAATGTTGACCGTGTCCAAATAAGACTTGCTGACAGGCAAATAGTGAGGATGGACAAACTCGCGGTGGACGTGTTAAGTGTTTCCACCTTCCTCGTCAGCGGCCGTGGCAGAATTTACTTTGATAGGAATGACACGCAGTAATGGTACGGAGGTGTGTCCAACCACGTTGTACTCCACCACATCGGAGTACACGAACATCAAATTCACTCCTTGGTTCAGTTCTACCGGGAAACGAAAATACCTTGCAAAATGCATGTTGTTGTCAATCTCTGCCATTTTAATAATTTTTTTGGTCTGCTTATCCGTGGTCATATTGAGGTCTCCACCCAAAATGTCATACAATTCAGGGCAAAATTTAATACGTATACTTTTTTCCTCACTTTGAAATTTGATGAGTAGACGGTGAGACTGTTTGTGGTACTCCATGGTGACACGTTTATCTACTTTGGTCAGAACTTTGTCAGAGGTTGCATAGAATTTGTCAGCGATGGCCTCCACCAGATGTTGACCACTAAAATAATGGCCTGAATTAATTTTAAAGCGATAAACGAAAAGAGGAGGAGAAGAGTCACTGCTGCGGGGTAATAGCTCCTTTGCAAGATGTAAGTTATGTTGAGGACTGCCCGTCATGGTTTGCTGCAGTGCTGGGTCCAAAATTTCGACGCCAAAAGTGTTTCGAGTTTCAGCGATGTTTTTGATTTGTGTAGGGTGAATCATTTCTACCAAAGCCACTTCCCAATGGGCTTCGTGATCTAAGGGGATGGCCTGAGGTAATTTGGCCGTGTAACAGCACAACGTGTTGTGGGGAAACACCTCCATGGAACTGTCACTGGGTAAGGTTAAGTAAAATTGGTTTTGGTAACTCATAATTCCAAAGTTCTGTGGCTGTCCGAGGGGTTATTACTGGACGTCAGAGGCGTGTCTCCGCCCAAAATGGGGTTCTGGTTGTTATTGGAGTGGTGACTGACACTGGCACTGGACACAAGGTTCCCGTTCGAGGAGAATTTCAGGGAGGGATTGGGAAGCAGGTAACCGATGCAA
Organism: Sinohyriopsis cumingii; assembly: GCA_028554795.2. NCBI lineage: Eukaryota > Metazoa > Mollusca > Bivalvia > Unionida > Unionidae > Sinohyriopsis > Sinohyriopsis cumingii. The sequence continues at coordinate 141,961,586 of CM068828.1, forward strand.
CTGCTCAATAAAATGGTCCACAATTGTTTGTCTCCTTGTTGCAAACTCAAATTGGCGATGGCTGCCCCGATGACGCATTACACCACGAAGATTTGGCAGAAAAAGACGATCTGCGTTTTAGGCACACGTTCTCCACACCACACCCACAAGGGTTGTTTTTGTAAATCTTGCACAGAAGAACTAGGTGAAGGAGGAGTGGTCGACGTAGCTGCGTCTGTGTGAAAGGGCATGATGGTCACTTCTTTTTATAGTCGATGACTTGCGAAGCGTCGATCCAAGAATCAAAACTGGGTGGATATCCTTTCCAACGTACTCTGACTTCTTTGACACGTCGTTTGCCCACTTTACGGGTTCTGCGTTCGAGAATGCTTTCGATGTCGTACACGTCGTCTTCTTTTTTGGTGACACGTTGTAACTCGGGCAAATAAAACGTTCCTTTGAGCACTTCTCCGTTCATGTCTTCCAATTTATAGACGACAGGATGACGGCCATGCACTCGTCCAGTGACGCGAAACAATTCGGTCGTCCAGTTAGGTAAGTAACCTTTGTCGAAAGTGCGTTTGGTTTTGCCAATGCGCACCCAATCTCCTACGGTCAACTCTCCACTTTTCTTGGGGACAGCCCTCGTCGGGGACGTACCAAACATGCGCTCAAACACCAACACTTCGTTGTCGGGAGGCACTTCTTGCGGGGCACGTCCGATGCTTCGATGGTAAGATTGGTTGTACGCTTGCACCAGGTGCGGTAAGATGTCGATGTACTTCAGAGTGTGGTGATGCGTAAAATATTTCCACATGCGTTCTTTCAAAGTGCGTTGAAAACGTTCCACGATGCTGGCTTTGGTTTTGGGATTCTCGGTGGTAAAAAAATGAATGTCACGTTTCTTTAATTCTTTTTGGAAAGCTTGGTTCAGAAATTCGATGCCTTTGTCCGTTTGCCATCGAAGAGGGTGACGACCGCTTTGTTTCAACACCCGTTGCAGGGCTCGCACTAACTCGCTACTCGATTTGGAAGTCAAGGGCACGACCCAGGCAAATTTGGAAAAGACGTCGATGACACAAAACAAATATTTGTAGCAACGATTATAGCTGGCCAAATGAGAGACATCGGCTAAATCGGCTTGCCATTGATGATCGATGCATTCCACTCGGGTGCGACTTCTGGGAAACTTGCGTCGAATGGGTTTGTGTAAAGTGTAGGTAGCTTGTTCTTGTAACCATCGTTGCACTTGAGGTAAACGGAGACTTTTCAGTCGCGTTTTGGCAGCACGATACAATTTTTGAACTCCTGCGTAACCTGCAGGATGCGAGGGATCGTAGTACATGCTGGCTAAGACTTTTCCATTTTTTATTTTTTTTGTGTTGAGTGGTGTGTTAATAAGACACCCACTCTTGGAGGATGCTACTCTTTTTCTCTTGGGGTATTTTCTTGGATTGCAATGCTTTGCGTGTGCTACCGGCAATAGGTTTCGAAGAGGAGGATGTCTGAGCGGGGGATATCGGTTCTTGTTTCACTGCTGTCTTCTCTTCTGTCTTCACTTTCTTTTTCTGTTGTGATGAAGATGGGGTGGCCATCATCTTTTTAATCCATCCAATTCTGGAGGTAGGTGGTGTTGTTAACTTGCGTACTTTTTCTGGTGGAGTTTGAAACCCTTCTTATTCTTCTTTTCCTTTCTCTGTCTTGGTCACTGGTTGTGGTGGGACTGGTACTGGTACTGGTGATGGTGCTGGACTTTTCATCAAGGTCTTAAAATCTTTCAGAGTGGGTAGAGCTGTTTCGTCTAAAGCTTTCTGGTGAAAGAGTTGCAGTCGTTGCAAGAGTTGAACGTACTTTTGCGATTTTTCTGTTTCGGACAAATCTTGGCGATCCATCAAGGACTGCTGTTCGTGTTGTAACTAGGACATTTCGCTCAAATTGGGATTGGGAGATAAATGCTGGGTGCGTTGTTCTTGCCACCGATGGTATTCCATCCATCGTTTGTAAGGCACTAAAGCTAGTTTTCGTCCTTCCATGGGGTTGTCAGGGGTCGATTCTGAGATCTTGGGACTTCCGAGGGCCTTTTTATCTTGCTCCCACCAGTCCTCCCAACATGGTTCCCAAGACTCCTTTCAGTATGGGGCCTAACAAGAGAGGCAAAATGCCTCCACGTTGGACCAACATCTTCTTCTTTTGACGAATGGGAATTTTCTTTTGAACCATTTGGCGAAGAACGTGACGATGTTTGCTTAAGCATTGTTTCTGGTGTTTGGACAAAGGGATCGTGCCTTTCAAGACGTTCAAACAACATTCACACACGGTATTGATGACCTCTTTGGAGACCGATTAAATGAGTTTTTTTTGTAGAGGTGGAGAAGCTTTGGACAGGATAGATAACATGTCCCCATGTTTGACTAAACGTGGTGGGAGTCCTTTCCTTTTCTTTCCTTGGGGTTTTCTAGAGGGTGACATCTTTGAATCTTTAGGAGCACGAAAAAACACTGATACCCCCTACTTGGTCACAGGCCTTTTTTATACAGGAACGCGTCGCCACTGATTGTCATTACGTCGTATCAGTTTGAGGACAGGCATGACACGTCGTGCGGGGATACGCAACGGAATAAATCGAGCCAGTTCTTGCTTGGACAAATCCAGTAAACTTTGTAACATGCCCGATCTTTCTTGGACTTTGATTTTGGGAGAAGGTACTTTGTGAGCAGCAGCCACTGCCACTAAATTGGAGGGTCTTGCCACTGGGGAAGTTCTTTTTGGGGTCATTAATGGAGAAGTTCTTGGTGTGATCAACGTCTCTAAGGACTCTTCAGTTCTTGGTGTCATTAATGGAGAAGTGGATGAACGTGAGGCTGCCGGAGACGCAGTCACTGCCGTGGCAGATCGTGGTTTGCGAGTGTAAGGTTGCGTCCTGGCCGAAGTGCCTCTCTTGCGACTAGTTTTCTTCTGTGGACTTTTCTTTTTCTTGGGGCTTCTTTTCTTTTTCCGGGGTGGTGTCTGGTCAGAGGAGGGTCCCGCCACTGGAGAAGTTCTTCTTGGGGACCTGGTCTTTTTCTTTTTCTTCTTGGGGCTTCGTTGGATTTATTTCTTGGGGATAGCTTTGGGGGCATTAGGATCCCATCTTAAGAGAGAGCGAATGATGACCCCTCCTAGAGTACCGCTCCCTCCAGCTTTCAAAATGATTTGTTTTTTGGTTTGAGTGTCGATGCGAGGATCGGTCAGTTGGACCAAAGCGACTTTGTTTCGATCGAAAAAGCGTTTGGTTTGATGAGGAATCTGAATGATTCCTTGGAGTATTTGACGTGCCGTCACCGTGAACCATCATAAGACTTCTTTGAGACTAGCTTCTAAGACACGAGCTCGTATTTGTGGATTTTTTTCTCGACTGATGCCATACAAGGCACGAATCAATTTGACGGGAAGATGCGACTGAAGGGACGTCATGTTGACGTTGTGTGAGACAGACTAAAAAAGGTGTGAGGTTTTTATAGATTTTTTATGGGGAGTGAAACGAAGTCGAGGACGGAGACGTGTACAGGACTGGCCCTCCGTCTTGGCACCAGTGGTGAAACAAATGGGTACGAAATGGCAAATCCTCGGGGTCGTAGGTTTCAAATCGACGAGTAAATAGGCGTGTGGAGTTTGAGTGGCATCGTCGTACGCCTGAGTCAGCCAAGGCGTTCCTAACTGTTTGGCTAAGACTTGCAATTGCGATTTATCTCAAGGGCTTTTAAACAAGACCACGTAATGCGCATTGAGACTGATGGTGCGATGGGCTTTACTTTGTTGAAACATATTTTGGGTGATGTAAACGACACTGGCATTACGGTGATGCCCTTTGCGCGTGAACCACAGTTTAATTTCTTCTTCGTCTTCTCCTAACATGTCGTCAAAAATGACCAAATGGGTTTGACGGGAGTCAGAGACGATGCCGTCGTCTTCTTTAGGAATGCCTTCCACAAACACGATGGAATCGCCTTGACTTTCTCGCAAGAGGCTGTACGCCGATTGCCACTCTTTGTAACACCACACGATCCGTTGAGGTGGTCGATCGATCAAATGATGTTTATGTTCGATCAAACGTTTGACGAATTCGGTTTTGCCTGAACCGCTAGGTCCAGCAATGAGCATGTTAAAGGGATGGCGAAGATACAAAGCCTCCCAACTGGCACGATCTAAGTGTTCGTCGATGACTTTGACAGTAGAGGAAGAGGGAGCAGAGACAGCAGAGGTAGCCATTGTGTGAGAAATGTCACTTGTGACACGAAAACAAACAAGACAAGAGTTTATATACTTTTTCAGAACACGTTTATTGAATGTTTTTTTTTCAAACATGAATACGAAAGATAAAAATACATAAAAGCCAAAGGCTTAAGTACAAGGATAAAAGGCACATGATAACCATTATCGTGGAATAAAAACAAGTGTCTGTACAACATGTTTTGGGTACTGTTCTAACCAGTTCTATAGTAGGGGGTAAGGTCACACAAGTGTCCTCCCGAAAGGGTCTTTCAGGCCTGTCCTGGGTGATGGGTTCTTCTGGCACCGTCACTTACACCGGTTGAAAAGTAACTTTTTTCCTTGAACAACTCTCGTGCATACTGGGCCACTTCTTGGGTCCAAGCCTCAAACTCCCATTCTTTCCAGGCACGGACATCTGTCCAATGGGGATGTAAGTCACAAGCTACACACACATCGTCATACACGTCTTGGGTAGCTAAAAGTTGACGAATCTTTTTTTCCTGTTGAGGTCGAGAAGTATCTAGATGAAAACGCAAGGCTTTGAGCAAAAGGAGTTTTTCGTGACCATTTAAGGCCATTGAGGTGGTAAGTACTGATCGTAAAGAGTCCACAAAGAATCAGCTGGTAAACGAAATCCCAGAAAACAAGTCACTAAGTCACACACCACTTGTCGACCCAAATTGAATGGATACAGTTCTTGTAATAATCGATGGTAATGATCCACGGTTTGAATATGGTCATTGAGTTCCTTCCACGGAATCTGTTGGATTACATGCGATAAAAGTTGTGGCATGGCATCCTGTTTTTATAGTCTCTTTGTTTCGGAAACAATACACGTACTTTCTAGCCAGACATCTTCGTTCTTCAGTAGGGAATCTAAATGTTGCATACTGTAACCGAAACGTCAGACTTCGTTTAGAAGTTTCCTCTTCCGCTAAGTAGATTCCACGTAAAATATGTCTGTAATTCTTTACCTTGTCTTCCTCAATGTGTTGTACTAGGTGAATCTCAAAGTAACCAAAATGATCAACACGTGGATCATCGGGGGCCTGGAAGTATTGAACAAGTCTGACCACTGAAACAATTTCTGACGAATCAATTCTCTTATACCATTCAGGTACCAGTGCTTAAAGATCTGGTGACGTAACGGATGCAATTGTTCTTTACGTTTCGGTAAATGCGTTCTCTCAACTCCACAGGCAAAGCACGAATGTTCTCTAGCAAAGTATCCATGAATAGGTCATACTAAATCCTCTTTGGTCTCACACAAGAAATGTACTGTTTGCACAAACATGGTTTTAATTCATTGTCGAATCTAAATCGTTTCACCACTAATCTATACATTACAATTCGTTCAGAAGTTTCCTCTTTCACCAAGTTGACATTGCGTGAAAGATGTTGGTAATTCGTTAACTCTTCCTCTGAAATTCGATGCAGTACGTTTACAATGTAGTAGATAGATTCGTCAATACCAAACCATTCCTTTTTATAACCAGGAGGTCGTTGATCAATGTCTGTCCAATGGAACAGTTTCAACTCAATCAGTCCTTGTATAGCATTCAGGTACCAGTGGTTCAAACACCGGTGACGTAACGGATGCAATTGTTCTTTACGTTTCGCTTGTATTTTGACCAGCTTTCGGTAAATGCGTTCTCTCAACTCCACAGGCAAAGCACGAATGTTCTCTTGTAAAATATCCATGAACAGATTATGGTAAGAAGTTACTTCAATGTCTCGGTCCCACTAAGGGTAAGTAATGACAATTCGGTGACCATCGAGCATGTTATACGTAGGCCGAATCTTGCGGTTCCCAGTGGTGAAGTGAGACACCGCAACTGAAGCACTTGACTTTATCTCCTTCGCCCAAGTAGAAAAATCCGGCTCTGGCTAATTCTTCGGGGGTCGGTCCTCCCAGATACTTAGGCCATTTTCCTTTGAACGATTGAAGACGATTTTCAAAGTCACAGTATTCCGACAAACGCACAGGAAACGAATATTCGTCTTTCACAGGTTCGTTTCGATGAGGGTTGAGTGACATGGGCAGGAGTTTGCTCAGGGCTGTATGACATCCGTAGTGGGGTAGACGTGAAGGTGAACATTCCTTTTAAAACGAAACCCAGTAAAATGTCCAAGAGGACGAGCGGCATCGCTTTCGCATCCCTCAGGTTTGACACGCACAGCATCACTTTCCATGATAGGGGTAGTGACACTAAAGTTCCCATGATGCTTTACGGCATCACTAAGGTCACAACGTACAGCATCGTACCCATCGCAAGGCTCACAATCGCATTCCACTTCCGAAGCCTCACACTTGAATTGTGCCTTTCTAAACAACTTGTTCTGTGTTTCTCTGAAATTATTCATCTTGTTTGCTTGGTCTTGGTAGTCACAATGAACTATCGATCTTGACCATAGCCCCCTTTTTATACTAGTCGCAATGCAGTCTCCAGCTTGTACATCTTTCCTTTTTTACGTTTTTTATGTCTTGTTTCGGAAGGTACCGTCTCTAAGGTACCGTCAACATTGTACCGTAGTGTGATGGGTGGAAAGGCCATAGAAAGGTAAGGGCAATGCGGACACCATCGAGTATGTTCCAGAATAGCTGAATCTTTATAGATACATAGATCCATTCGTAACTTCAGTCCGCAAGCGAAACACTGTACTTCGTATCCCAATATTGAATCATGTCCCAAGTAGACAAATCCTGTTCTAGCTAAAACATGCGAAGAAGGTAATCCTTCCCTATCCGTAGGCCATTTCTGAAACGTGTCCAATCGACGGGCACAATCACAATAGTCAGGTAAGAAGACTGGAAAATGGTATGGTTTGAACTTGGAGTTCTCATCGGGTTTTTCACTCGATTCTTGCTGTGGCGAAGTCATCCTTCTAGCGTGTGACTATCCTCTTACAACCAATGTTTTATACCAACGTGTCCATACGGCAAAGTAAAGTGGTTGGGAAGTCGCACTCGCTTGTGGTACACGATTTGATAGACTTTTTCCAAGGGTCGACTGACGATGTGGTGAGTGGGTAAACGTACAATCTTGTTCGGTTGGTAGGTGGTCACTTTAAAGTTTCCATCCTCTCCCGATTGCAAGGCTTCTTTCAATACCCCAAAGTTGACCACACGACTGGTACGATGATTCAGAGTCAGTCCTTTCACTTTGCACGTCGTGTGCACTTCTCCTTGTTTGTCACGGTATTCGTAGCCGTAATTTTTGGGACCGCCACTGACGAAACTTAGAATCTTGTCGTCGGGATGTTCGTCTGTCCAGGCTCCTAAACGGTCTCCTTCGATGTCAGGGTGCTGTTGACTCGGGTGATGGATGTAAATGCAACTGTGTGTGTGAAAGTACAGGACGGGTTCTCCTAACAGTTCTAAAGCTTCGTACAATTTTAAGCGAGCATGAGCTGTCACATAAGCCGCAATGATGACATTTCCAAAAGGGTCGTCTTGTACAAAGTCCAGATCTTCTTCGTAATTGACCAAGATCAAATCCTCTCGAATGACGTCCACGTGTTTCATGTATTTGGTTTTGTCGTGAATCATCTGGAAGTAGCGGGAAGGTTCTGTCAAATATTCCGTCTTGGGTAAACACGGGCGTTGTGCCATTTTACCCCACAAGCAATTTAACATCACTTTGGCAAACGATCGCCTGCCTTCGTTTTTATCGATGTGGTCTAAAGTGATGCCTTCTTGTTCATAGTATTTCTCTTTGAATTGTATTTGGTCTTGGGGAGTGTGACACCAGGAAGGATAGCCGCTGGCTTCTTGTTTCAGTTTCAAAAAGGCATCCACGTAGTCAGCGAAAATGCCTTTCTGACTGGGATCACCCTTGTGGTACTGTTGTGTCTTGGGAAAGTGGCAAATTTCGTACACTTCTAACAGTTGGTATCCCATGTCCAGAGCTTTGAACAATTCTATGCTGACCCAGGTTCCCGTCAAGGCACGTTCTTCCTGGGTGTGCTGACAAGGCTGATCTTGGTTGCACGTTTCGGCACAAGTACGGCACAAGGGAAACATCAGTTTGTCTTGGCAATGGTGAGGTAACACGGGATGGTACAGGTTCGTGGGACGCAATACTTTACACTTGATCAAGCGTTCGTATTGTCGAATGTTTTTCAGGTCGATGTGTTCCGTCAGCAATTGCGGGTGCCCTGTAGGAAAGTGACAATATTTGCACACGTAGGGATACAGCGAACACACATCCAAGTATTTGATTTCTTCTCCTTTCTCTTCGTCGGCTTGGTACAGCAAACAGGTGGCATTGGTCCTTCCTCCGTACAAACTATCCCTCGGGTTCAGCGGGTCCATGAACTGGTAACTTTCCACGAGGCGTTTAAACTCGGGATCGGTTTTCATACGGTGATCGTACTCGTGTTCCCACATTTCCACCACTTGGTATCCCTGCTGTTCTAACTTTAGGCGTCGCTGAAAAGTGTCCTGGTACAAGTCTTCCATGGTTCGTTGCAAAAACTGATTTTTAGTGCTACGATCAGGGTAACAGACGGGACATCCGTGAAATAAGCAACCGTTAAACTCGTACACGATCTTGGGGTTTTCTAAGTCCCAGCCATCGACCGAATACGTTCCGATGGTCTTTTCACCCCCTCCGTTGCGGGCATGCTGAATCCAGTTGTCTTCCTTGTCGCACAAGTAATGTAACCAACGTAGGGCTTTGACCGAGTATTGACGTTTGACAAAGTGGGTCGTTTGAGGGGTGATGACAGCCACGGTGTTTTCAGGCATGAATCGTTGTCGATACACTAAGGGACACGCTTTGGCAATGGTGCAAGCTTCTTTCAAAGGATCGACCCCTCCGTGTTCCATGAACAGTTCTCGAAATTTTCCACAGCAACGCCGTAAAATGTCCACGTCGGAACGACAATACTTTAGCATTTCTTCCTGAAATTCGAAAGGGTCCGAGGCGTGAGCCTGGTACCAATCTCAGAAAGCTTCTCGTTGTTCGGTACGCATGTTGTCGGGGTCGTAATAGTGAGCCTCAGGTAAATGGGGTAGAACGGCATGTTGATTGGCTTCCGTATTGAAAAAGTGTGGAAAGTACCCTTTAGCCATTTCTGTCATTCCAAACGTTTTAGGCATTCGACTCAATGGCATGGCCAAGTAGCTCATCGAATCTTTAAACTGTACTTGTCCCACTTGCATGAAAATGATTTTGGCTCCGTTCAAAGTCACTTTAGGACGCTCGGTGCCTTTTTCCGTATAGTATCTGAGAAGAAACTGTCCATCGTATCCGGAGAAATTGTGAGCCATCACCGTGGCATGACGATGACAATCTCCGTAACGTTCGATGTCCTCTTGGCTCCACGTCTTGTCGATGGGGTCTAAAACCCATTGGGCAAAATCGGCTAACGTGTTCGGTCCCCGAAAGATTTTTTCACGCCCTCCAGGAATCTTGCTGCAGTGAGGGCAATGACTGAAAATAGGTTCTTGAATGCACTTCTCGCACGCTCGATGAGCCACGCAGAAATTAGGAATGCGAATGCCGGTCTCTTGCATGCATTCGAAATCGAAAAAGATGAAATTGCCTTTCTTCTTGTGACCGTCCTCTTTCTCTGGTGGGGGTTGGTATTTTTGCACGTAGCATTGGTGTTCCAATTCCACTATTTGGTGACAAATGTGACATTTTTTCTTTCCTCGACATACGTGTGCCTTGGCATTATTGGTAAGTATGCCTTGTCCACAGGTAGGGCACAATTTCAGGAGATGACAAGCACATTTCTTCTGTGAACCTTGTGTTTTCAAATGCTGTTGGTAACAGGTAGGGCTGACAAACGTGCGCAGACAAGTTGAACAAGGCACTGGTTCTTCGCTCATACAGGGTGGAGAGGCCACACATCCTGGGCATTTCATTCCACAATGCTTGTGTTGCTCTCAATTGTTATAACCATAATCACATTTCTCACAATAATAACTGTATCCCAGGAATCCGGTGATACTGGTAATGGTATCGAAATGGTCATCGTGATAATAAACATGAATGTATTTTCCGTCCTTAAAATCTTGGCCTCGAAACAACAGAGGCCCGCGCATTTCTTGAGGGTGCACTTTCAAGGTGTAGCGTGGAGCTAGGACATCTTGCAATTTTTGCATCTCAGGAATGCCACAGGGTGTGTCTTTGGACAGGCCGGCTTGTTGCAACAGGAGTTCTGCTTCGTTTCGTTGTTTGGCTCGATAGGAACGTTGAATAGTGTTCCAGGTTCTTTTCCATTCTACCGTGTCGTTCTTGTTGGCATAGATTCGTCCCACCACGATGGCACGGGCTAAACACATCTGGTCATGAGTGTTGTTAATTCGGACGAGACTTGTTTTGGTGTTGCGAAGATCGTCCACCAATAACATCTTTTTGCGTCCAGTCCCTTGAGGAGGAGAGACGTGGGCCATTTTCAGTGTGGCTTTACCATCGGTGATGTCAAACTGATCATTAGATTGTTGTACGTGTTGAATCTTGTCCATGACTTTGGAAGGGGTTAGTTCTGCGGGTCTGCTAAACTCGATCCAAACAGGGTATTTCAAGCTGTCGTGATCTATGGATAGTGTCAAGCGATCGTCTTCTTTGGGTTGACATTGTCGCTTGAGTGCAGTGAGCAAAGAATCCCACATCTCGGTGATAAACCTTTCTGCTTTCTCCAATGGTACGTCAGCCTTGAAATCTTTAAACTTCACTGTGTAGGTGTAAGCCGTGGTTCTAAATTTTCTAGAGGAGCGCTTTTCCGTCTCTCGAATGGAATAGTACTTTTCAGGGTTGACTAAGGGTGGTGAACTTGGTTTAGAGGGTTCGGATTCTGGTTCACTCATGTCCTCTTGAAAATCACTGACATGAATTTGTGCCAAGATTTCAGCTCTGGTACGAGGCGATAGATCACGTTTCTGCCTCTTACTTTCTTCTTTCTTCTCGAATGAATAGGATCGTTTCATCTTGAGTGAAAAACGTCAAATGACTCAAGTTTAAACACCATAGACTAATTTATAGTCATGGCAGACCAGCGTATATAAAAGGGTGTGTGTCTTGTCCTTTCACTATTCATTTCACTCTCAAGCCGAGCACAACGATGGAAGAGGCTAACCAAATCGAACGTTTCGTCAGAGCTTTGCGAGGAGTCATTAGAAAATTCTCTTCAGATCAGCCGACGGACTACTCTCCTTCCTTTCGAGATAAAAGTCAAGATACTTGCTATATCTGTCAGAAGAAAGGACATTGGTCTTCAGTGTCCAGACTGTCAAAAAAGAACAAAAACAGGGGCTAAAAAAGACAAAAGTCAAGATACCTGTTATTATTGTAAAGAAAAAGGACATTGGTCTCCAGATTGCCCAAAAAAGAAACAAGAGGAGTCAGAAGAAAAGAGGAATTCTTCAGAGGAAGAGAGGGATTCTTCAGAGGAAGAGAGGGATTCTTCAAAGGAAGAAGAGGAAGAAAGAAGACAATTCTATTTACAAGAGGCAAAGAAAGAGGAGAAGAAAAGAAGAAGGGAAGAAAACGAGGAAAAAAAAGGTGAAGAAATTAAAAAAAAGAGAGACTAAACAAGGATAAAGAAGAAGTCAATGAACTTTATATTAAAGTGTTCTGTTGTGAATTGTGAATTGGATTGTAAAAATGGATAAAAGAATAAATTAATGATATAAGGTAAGTGTCTTTGAGTTTTGATTTTAAAATAAGAAGCTACACTCACGCACTCATACAAAGACACGTACTATAGGGGTAAAATGGGCTGTTTGTGTTTTTAGTTTTTTTGAGTTATTGGCAAATTGAAATTGTATTTCTTTTCGAGAAATGTGGGTGGCCCTGAAAAGGGCCTTTTTATTTTGGTGTAGGGGTGAGTTAAAGCAATCAACTTTAACTGCCTTAAGCCTTTGCCACGGCCAAGGCCTACTTCTGGACTGCGTAATGTTGATGATGATGATGATTGGGTTGAAATCACTAAGGGTGGTACGGTAGGCTTAGTCACAGGGTTGACGTGTTTAGCTCGGGAAGGTCGTATTCTCTTCGGTCGTAATAAAGAAGTCTGATACATTTGTTTCAGACTTCTTAACTCCGCTAAAATGTCCAACAGTACCGTGACCGTTTGATTTTCACCCTCTTGTTTCTTTGCTGCTACTTCTTCTTGCTGTTGTTGCTGTTGTTTTTTTCTTACCTCTTCTTCTTGCTGCTGTTGCCCTAGGAGAAAAGCTTGTTCCGCTTCCTTTTGTCGTTGTATAAATTTCTCCAATTCTTCTTTCTGTCTCTGTCTAAAATTCTCCATTTGCGGTAATGAAGAAGGTAACGAAGGTTCCGGAACAAATTCTTGCGAGGAAAGAAAATCCACAAAATCCCAATTCACCTCTTTTGAAAGTAAGTCCGGGTTCCCTTGGGCAGTCTTCCCTGTTGGTGCACCCCAATGGATCGTTTTCTGAATTTCCGTCATGTTGAATCACTGTCGCATAGATTGACTGCACACAAGCGCTAACGAATCTATATAGACCAACTGACGTCACAGACTACTCTCTTCGGATTGGATGCGGGCTGACTGAATTTTGTAACGCGTGTTCGGATTGGTGAATGAACTCAATCCGTTTCAATCCTACCTCTACCTATAAATAAGCGCAGTTCAGTGCATTGATTCACCTGTTCTCGTCGCTTCAAGATGTGGACCGATGTGCAATCTTCTACGCTTGTGTCTTCCATGATGTTCCGGACGGACATACCCATGTATGTCCGATCCAAGTGGACCGTTGTCCACAGGACAAACACCAGTCTGTGGATACGTAGGATCTACGTAGAAAGACAAGGATGCCTCAAAAGAGTCCTGATTTACGGTCCTACAGTGAGACGCACCCTAAGGACAAGAAGAAGACCAATGCGGTGCCCTTTATGTTAATGGATACATTAACATAAACCCAAAGGCCCTTTTCAGGGCCAGCCATATTTCTCGAAAAGAGAATGACTTTTCAATTGCCTACCCCCTTTTTTTTTCAAAATTTTTAAACAAAAAAAAAAAATCCCATGTTCACTTCATCTTGTCCCTAAACAATCCCATGTTCAATTCCCCTTGTCCCTAAACAAGCCCAAACTCTATTCCCCATGTTAAATTCCCCTTGTACGTAAAGTGGCCCACGATTTATTCCCATGTTAATTCCCCTTGTACGTAGATTTGCCCACGATTTTTCGCCATGTTAAATTTCCATTGTACGTAGATTTGCCCAGAGGTCCCTGTAATGCTAATTTCCATTGTACGTAGGGTGCCCCACTTCACTACTCACACACACACACTATTTCACATCCGTCCTGTTTAGGTCTCTTCATAAGTATCATCGCCAATCTATACCTTTACAGACATAACTTGAATCGTTTTTATAGTTAGAATTTTCATAAGGTTTCAAGTCAATGGAGGCGTCAAATCTTGACTTTTACCAAAGCTAAATCTGCATGCATGTGCGTTTCACTCAATTAAAACTCTGAACTTTGTTTTAATAATTCTGTTTAAATTATTCCCATCGTTTTCTTGCTGGGACATATTAACTGACCTGTACTGTAGAACTTGCTTTAGAATCATTTAAAATTGAATGAAAATATTAAAAACACATTTGTTAGCTGATGGTTTTTCAATATGCATAAATAATAAATCTTTAAATTTTTACGAAAAGGTGTATCTCTAAATTTTTTTAATAAATGTGGGCATATTGCCCATTTGCGCTCTCAGACCAAACAATTCATAGACATTTGTTTCCTAATTCAGAAAAAAGGGTTCGATGGGTGCTTTTACTGACACAGACACATGACTTAACTTACATGTATATAGTTCATGTTGTACCAATACACGTGGTATTTATTTCATTCTTTCCCTATTTCGTAAAGATACGAATTAATGAAAACATTATAACAAGGTTATCCGACTTTGCTTATCTGTGTTTTTATCCAGTTATTCAGATGTATCATCTCATTGATCTCCATCCGAAAGCCCTATTAACATGGATTTGCATGCATTTGTCAAAGTCTACCCGGATTATAAATTTGCATGTATTTTTCAACGTCTACTCAGATTATAAATTTGCATGTATTTATCAATGTCTACAAAGGAAATGTATTTAAAAATGTCATAAATGCGTTGTTAGGGTTGTTTTTGCTGGTCGAATGCCCCACCTCCAAAAACGTCCAGTCACATTATCTTGACACCAGAGCGACCAGTCCTAACACTAACCTCGTAATGCTGATCGCCAAGCGAGGCAGCTACTAGTACCAGTTTTATGAGTCTTTGGTATAACTCGTCCTGGGTTCGAACTCGTGACCTCCCACATCCGAGGAGTACGCTCTAACCACCAGGCCACCGGAGCTGTCAATGTATTTAATTTCCTACTGACAAATTAGTGTGTGTACCCTTTGTGCGAGGACATGCCATTAGGCTCAGTCCAGAGAGTGTCGATCTTAACCTTTTGTTTTCCGATTTTCTTTACTTATTAATGACATTACACTATCAATCTACACAATCAGTTGAGTTTAAAAGTTAACATGCGTTATTAATTTGTGCTGTTCTGAATAGTACCCTGCTTGTTTTTAATATTTGGTTGCAACAGTAGGAATTACTAGGACAAACTGGTAGGTCTTCTTTTGTATCTTGTTGCAGACCACTACATTCATAAATTCCCCATGTGACTAGTGATGCTTTGGTAACATGCAAGAATGCCAAATATATGTTTACCCTATATTAATGAAAATATTGACTTTGCAACTCGATACATCTTATGGCACGATTCCTACAGGAACACATTTTATTCATGCATATGAGTATGGCAGAGGGATTACAGAGGGATTAACAAATGAAACAAATAACGCATACTGATATATTTATTCAGCTATTTACATCTAGAATGTATAAACATGCCACACATATCTTAATGATGCAACATTCATTATTAGTATCTGTTGATATTTTATTTGTCAATTATTATCAATTTGTGCGTTTAGAATATCAGACATAAATTTGTCAATCTTTAAAATTGGAAAGAAATGGTTACTGTTTATGTAAACTTGACTCAGATATGTGATAATCTTGAAAACTTTAATCATGATGTAACAATAATTTACCCATTATAATTATAAAAAGTAGTGAGTCTTGCCTGAAGCATTAGACCTTGTTTATTTAAGGCTATTGCTACCTTAAACGTAGTTGACAGGTGCATTTGTCTTACTTCTTTCACGATCGACGTATATATATATATATATATATATATATATATATATATATATATATATATATAAGATGAAGACAGGCTCTTTATAAACTATGAAAGTAAATTAGCAGATGAGGTGCTATATATTACGCGAATAAGGGTTTTATCAATATCAGACATTTACTGCATGGGTACCAATACAACTGTCCATCACTTAATTGGTAAAAAAGAACATGTCTTGCGTTGGTCTTTTGACTTCTAACTATTCCGCGTTAAAGTTATGTAGTATCAGGTAAAGTTTCAATATTTGTTTCAAAGAAAATATTTTTAAGACCTAAACTTGCTGTGTTACATTTATGCTTGTCGTCAGTTGAAATTGTGAGAATGTAAACGACGTAGCACGTCTTAGTTATGTTTGAAGAGAACCAATACTTGGCGATAATTTACTTCCCGCCCAATGTTTACATCGGAAATACACATTCGATGCGACCTATTTTTGTAACAATTTGGCGGCCTTTAATATTATTTTAATTCAGTGAATAGTTTAGTTAAGACACGTATCTGCCGTAATGACAAAATATTTCGATTAACAAATTGAAGTTATATGTCTTATGACTTTAAGTTGATTCTAAATCTTATATTACGTTGCTCTAATATATTTATTTGTAAAACGAGCAAATCATAGCACAGTTAATTCAAAATTTAGGAAATTTTTTGATGCCTTTGGGATATAAGCTTCGTATTAGCGTAATCTACAACTTTAATATTGTAAATAAATGAAATTTCTAAGACTAAAAAGGAATTGTGGGACGAACAAGTTTGAAGAGATGAAATTGCTTTTAAAAAATATAGTTTAACGTCTCACTTCAAACGTTAGAAACATTTAGTTCAACCTCTCAACTCAAACGTATGGCATATTCTGAAACAAAGATGCTAGAGTACGTGAATAATACCAATTAAGGTAATGATATTTACCTTTGTTCGGCATTTCTACTAATGAAGCAGATTATGTTTTAGTACAGTAATCGTAGCTGAAGTGAAAAATGTAAACAAAGGTTCAGTTTATTTCATCTTCTGATGGAGCAGCCTTTCCCTCGATAATTATGACATTTTAAAATACATAAACGGGTCATTGAAGTATATAACGAAACAGATTACTGTTTCTCATTTTATATTCTACCCCATTCAGTTGGTAGAGTGCAGATAACAAGTTTCGGAATTCAATATGTAAATCAGTGTATTTTCAGGACTTGCTTGAGAGTAGCATGGTCATTTAATCTTTATTATATTGGGTACAAATCACGGTCGTATTATCTTTATTATATTGGGTACAAGTCATGGTCATATCTTTATTATAATGGGTACCAGTCATGGTCATATAATCTTTATTATATTTGGTACAAATCATGGTCATTATATTGATATTATAATGGGTGCAAATCATGGTCGTAATATCCATATTATATTGGTTACAAATCATGGTCATTCTATCCATATTGTATTGGGTACAAATCGTGGTCATTATATCATCTTATACTGGGTACAAATCATGGTCATTATATCCATATTATAATGGGTACAAATCATGGTCATTATATCCATATTATAATGGGTACAAATCATGGTCATTACATCCATATTATAATGGGTACAACTCATTGTCATTATGTCCATATTATATTGGGTACAAATCATGGTCATAATTAAATATATTATTATAGAAAACAATTTAAATCCATTTACATAGTACATGTAGCAAAATATAACCAAAATTATCGGTCCTTTTATCTCTCCTAAGGTATGCAACTGTTAGGTCAAATCCGTTGAAATGGATACCGGTGTCCATGCTTGATCATTGCCTTTCTCCGTTGGAAAACTGTTATCTATTTCTTGGATGAAAATTTGACATGGTCATCCGTTGCTTCCATCTCTGGAAAAGGATGTTTCTTTACCAAACTTGATTTTTTTCCGGGGTCCTAATTTCGCTAACCGAGTTGGATAGTCCGCTTACCCTGTAGAACACAATAAAACATTGTTTTTTGCATATCATATACATTGATACAGGTAACCTGGTCTAAACGTTTGTAAACGTCAATATACAGATAATTAGAGATTCTTTGGGAAATCAAAATTGATCATGAAATTCATGATAGAAGCAAAGTAGACAAAAACTAAATGTGTAACAAATTCTTTTCCGCTATAATAATCCGTTTTTAACTAAAATGTTACCAAAGGTAGATGGAGATAAAGCTTAAAATATTCACTTAAGAGGCATGCATTTAAATACATCACTATTAGTCATTAATTTAATTCGCCTTGGTCACAACGCAATCAACTCAATCAAAAGCCGTAGGAAACAATGATTGTGAGGCTACAGTAAGTGTGCAAGTATGACAATTAGTAAATCAAGAGACAATATATGAAACTACTTTAAAATAAACAATAAACGTACGCAGGACACGACGTCACATACTTGATAAACAGTGTGGCTCCCTTTTACGACAAGAAATAGTAGTCCCATAAGCGTACTAAATATGCAAATTCCGTTTATGCAATGCCTTGAATGAGTCGCAGAATCGTAATTTAGAAAAATGGAGAATCACTGCAATAAGGGATTGTTTGAAATTAAAACAACGGCAAAGCACACATAATTATCAATCAAGATTTGAACATAGTGCTTCCATTTTATTAGATAATGGCAAAACGTTAAATCAGCATTTCATTTGAAAGGGACTATTTTAACTATGTACCTTCGTGAGAATAAAGATTATGTGGATTGAATATTATAGGTAACAGTGTGTAATCTAATAGAAGAATGTATGAGCCTTAATATTTGAGTAATACCTTTTCGTTTTCTTGTAGCACAACTTGACACCTATTAGTATGCTGATTACACAGACTATCAGCGTTAGGAATGTCACTACAGGCGCTATTATCACCGTTTCTTCTAACGATATTGCTAGCTTCTTTTCCGGGCATTCTGTCAAGGGTTTGTATTCATGATTAAACCTCGTGACATTTCAAACAATGATCTTGGTTTAACGTTAAATATTTTCATGATATATTTTCTTCTTCTCTTAAAATTGAGTTTTTAATCTATTCCGAGTGGCATCAACAGTGTCAGTAGTAGTAGTAGCAGAAGAAAGAAGTAGTGGCGATTAATTATTTATATTAATTTATCACGTCAATTTGTTGTTGGGAGTGTTGAGAATATACGAGGAAATGAATGGAGAACAGAAAGATACACACATTGCTGATAGAAAGTGTGTGTGTGTGTGTGTGTGTGTGTGTGTGTGTGCGTGACTCAGATTTTTAAAGTAGCTTTAAAATCGTTTCAGTCATATCGCTATGATGTTTTCAGTGTGGCAGTTTATAGTCATGTCTGGCACTGGTGCATCATACCGCAGACATATAACTTGGTGTCCCACCCATTCACATTATCCTGACACCAGGCCGACCAGTCCTAGCACGAACCTCTTAATGCTGAACGCCTATCGAGGCAGCTGTTAGTACCGTTTGTATGAGTCTTTGGTATGACTCGACCTGGTATAAAACCCGTGACCTCCTGCATCCTAGGAAAACGCTCTAACCAATATGCAAAGTGCGTATTAATGGTGTTTGGTGAAGTGTAGTGTTATTATATTGATACAATTATATGTACACTTTCCGTTTTTGATTAAAAAAATATTCGTATTGTTCCACAATGTTTTGTATGGTGAAAGTCAAAGGACATTAACTCAGATATACTTTATTCGAAAAATCAACTGATTCGAGAAACAAGCGTGCACCCAACATCCTTTGCCATTGACTCAAAAACTCGAATCTTCAAGAAACCAATAAAATTATGTGACAACTGCACATGGAGATTGCAAATGTATACTCAGATGAAATAAAGGCGCTCTTACCAAAACCATTAGTCTTGTAGGCGAATTTATACCAACGGTACTGTGCATACATATTCATATTTATAATGCATTTATTGGTTACGTTATGGAGATGCATTGCCTTTTATCAAATGACAACATCGGAACGTTTCTCTTTAAACAGTATAAAAGAACCCGGGTAATGATATATGTGTCGCAGCCAAATGGCTCACAGAGAAATGGAAGAAATTTGTAAGACAAAGGTTAAAAAACACGGAAAACTATTTGTCAAACCAATTTTGCCATGTGAACAATACTGTTCACAGGTAAAACCAATATTCTTAAAGTTGTGGTTAACATTTTTGAGTTGAAGTCTCTTAGTCCCGCAAAGGAAGTTGTACAAAAGCATCGAATTTTACTAAAAAAGATAGCATCACAGGAGTTTCAACGCTAATGAATACATTGCAATATGATCTCAATATATACGAGAAATTTCAATTAAATTACAATATTTCGTATACTGACAGTCTTCCACACAAACTGTGTACAGCCAACATTACGATAAATTTGGGTTTCTAATCTATATCCTCAGGCTTAGTAAGTCAATGTCCATATAAACACTGTTTGAATTATACTTATGCCATCACTGCAGGGTATGCAAGAAACATTTACCAACATGCATAACACATCAGTCTTTATAAGCCTTGCTTATAAGTATTAGAGATCTTAAAGAAACAAGGTGTAAGCGTTGGACTAAATTGTCTTTCTGTTTTCTCTTTCCGTATATACAGTAATATAACAAGCATACGTACCGCCGGTGAAGGAGAAGGGATCGATCCCAGGCCTGCATTGTTTGCAACCATCGGATGGTGCCTTCTCGCCCTCAGTATAGCACATGCCATTTATGTAACATCTCCCACTCTTAACAAGAAAAGAAGCAGAAATGTAGATACATTTTTTAAATGGATAATTGTATTGTTGACCTCCTTAGAATACAGTACAAGTTTAACTATTAAATGAATGGTGAAATGTTTTGTGAGATTATTCTTTTCGCACATGATTTAGCCATTTTAATGTTATTTTTGGTTTGCTTATGAGGCTTTCTCAGTTGACAATTTCCTGTATATGATCAAAACTGCAGGTAATAGCCCATGAAAGCAGTTAATAGCAAATCATCAAATACCAAGATTGGGCTTTGTTAATGAATAGGTGGATTCGCGATGTTGACATCCAATGTTTAATAAGCATATGTCGATGATATAGCACAAAATAAGGAATCAACAAAATTATATAGCAACCTTCGGTTACTGAAAGAGAAGTCTTGACGTAGTTTTCTTTATATAAATCTATTTCTCTTAGCTAATAAAAGCGCTGCAAACTGTTCTAATGTGTCGCCTAAAGCATGCAGTCTTTTACGCATGAGCTATTAAATACAGTCCACCGTAGTTTAGAAGACTCAGCCTTTCCAACTTTTTTCGTGATTAGGTTTGAATAGAAGAGGTAGGTAAAAGTAAGCATAATTGTTTATTGCTTTACCTTAATATAGAATGTGTATCCATATCTACTTTGCTGATAGCCCTGGCACAGAGAATCGTAAGTGTAGAAATATCTTGACGAACCGTACACACTTCCGTCATTGGTCAAGGACACCCTGACTCCATATACCAAAACAACAGGACCGGTGCCAGAACTGGTGGATCTTTTTGTATTAGTATGGCATGGAACGACCATGTCTGCTTGAAAGGCATTTAAAATCTGAAGGTCGTTTACGGTAGTTTTGACAATCTCCATCGTTCCATTATCCATCACCTTGGTCATAGAAACACAAGACAAATTATATTTATGTCATCATCTCGTTCACTGTCAATATTCATTCATCCATCTTACGTTATACCATTAGTATGTGTGTTTTACTATGCAGAACTAGTATCGAATCCATGCACGATTTGTATAAGTAGTGTTTTAAACATCGAATCTTTGTTTTAGTTTAAACTAATTTCTTCCTGGTAAAATAATTTTTGCCATTATGATCATCAGTGAAGCTCGTGAGAAATTATGCAGACTGTCCTCCTTGATTATATTTTACATACATAGAGAAAACATATAGATTCTAAGTTTGAGCGCAAAGTTGTATAGCATTAATTTGGGCTTTAGTTTATTAACAAAAAAGGTTCAGATACATTCATTTATTGTTCTGATTAGCGAGTATAACTATTATTCACATGTGTGTATATCACCTTCTGTAATATTTCTAATTCTATATCAATAAAGCATTACAATGAATAAATCAGTTCATCAATCAGTAACATATCTTTGTATCTTTGTATTTAGGATTTCAGAACTCGTCATTTAATCAACAGGACACTTCCACTATCTGCATAATAAATATATACCCGAAATGTTTCCAATTTTTGTTTTGTTGTTCCCGAAACAAAGCGATATCCGTATATAGGCAAACGTCCACAACATTCGTCGCTGCTTCTCGAACACAGTCCTCCACCGTATGTATCTACTACCACAGGTGGGTCCTTTATGGAAATAGAGCAGTCTTGTTCGATGTAATGGTCGTGACATGTGCAGGTTCCTGAAGAATGTATTAGCTCTACATAGAACTATAAAGAATGCATTGTATCAAAGTAATTCAAGAAATTGGAACTGAAAAAAATACATCCCATCAAAGCTAGAAGGTTTGATGAATTGTAGGATAAATTCATATTTTCATAAATATATATCCTGGTATATGCCATCAAATTATTAAATAAACAGAAAATATATTCCATATTAGCTCCTCTTTGTAATCGTTTGAACAGCAACACTTTCATGCGATTTATGAACGTAACTTCAAAGCCTTAATTGTTACTGACTGCGCAGAACATACAAACAGATACTAAAACGGACCTATTACTATTTTTCCACGATATTTACGCCTTTAGAAAAATAACATAAAATGTAAATAGATGACACATTGTTCACTCTCTATTTTGAATACTTTATTTATGAGTAAAGTGAGAATAAAAGAAAAACAATTTTGTTCTTCAATGATAATGTACAAAAACTCCAACGCTATATTTGTTATGTCCAGAATCGATTCTTTATACGAATATATAGGAATAGGATGCTACAATCTCTAATCATGCACCTTCTTAATAAATAAAGTCATCCTGCTAATAAATAAATTTGGGAACATTAGCATCGGTTTAGTGGGAGCTGGGAAGGCAACATTTAGGAGAGGACCGGCATGGGATTTGAATATTCCGAAACGACATTAGAGAACTGCTTTGCCTCAATGACCTTTTGGGGTAAGGAATTGATGATGATGATGATGATGATGATGATGATGAGTCTCGGTATTGATTATTTTATATTGCTTCAGTCAGGTGTCTTGGACTTTAGTCTGCTAGAAATTTATACCTAGGTCGTTTCATTAGATATGATCAAGTACATATTAACATGATGCATTCCTTTAAAGGTCAATCATTTTGTAATAAATAGTTCTTGTTTTATTACCTTTTACTAAACTGATTTTTAATCATCTATCTATGGAAACAATAGCATCATTCATGCAGTATAAACATAATCTGTGCAAACTATTTAATAAATAGAGTCGAGTAGATTACGCCATTACATCCGTTTATGGTTGGCAGTAACCAAGATCCCAGATGGTAAACCAGTAAGGTCGTCTGTTTTTTGCCCATCTTAATTGGATAGCATACAACTTGTACGTTTCCAGTGTACCAGGTTACGAAACATGCCATTTCAACAAAGTATACTGAGTCACAATTAACATATATATATTTCAGTTTGATAAGATCGTATACAATCAACTCTAAGTCAACATGGCCGCAGATATATATATATATATATATATATATATATATATATATATATATATATATATATATATATATATATATAACTTTATATAACTATAAATATGTGTGTGTCTGTGTAAGAGAGAAATTGTTTCTGTTTTTTTTTGTTTTCTTTAGCAACTGGTATCGATAACAGTCTTCTTATGAGACTGCAAAATGTACCAGTGTATCATGTTCAAACTAGAGAGAATTTCAGTATCAGGTGGTTAAGTAGGCCTACATTTGACTATATCACACTGCATATTACTTAGTTCTTTCGGATCAGATTAACAGTATATTAGCTACCATTGTGTATGTCAAATGAGGCCTCGTCAATAACGTCTGAATTTATTGAATGCCAATGAATGAACCACACATGAAATAGTAGTTGTATGGTTGATATTTCTGTACAATCAGATGTCGGTACTAACACTGGGGAGATTGAATTGATAAGAATGAAGAATGATGGCCTTTGTTTTTGAATCATTTACGATACATAATGCATTTGAATATGTTGCATAACATATTGTCAATTTCATATCAACATAACTAAACTTGTCAACTTTATAGCTTCAGTGTTACCATTTAATGGCCTGAACGATTTTTATAAGCTCAGGAAACGATCCATATTTTTATTTTGCACTAATTGCAAATATCATTTGACACATTGGTCTATGCAGTTTATTTACTTCTTGTTTATGAACTTTTACTGCTCCCTCCTTAAATTGACTTAAACCGTTTCATGTGCTATTTTGTAATGGATCCAACTGTGCGATAAAGTCAAATAAGAACTAGTCATGTTGCAAGACAGATAGTTGGGAGTTACATCAAGCATGCTATCTTTTAGTGATAATAATATATTTTACTCGCGCTACTTGCTACTATTCAGATATAAAATGTCCATATCTCTCGATAATAACCGTATGATACAACCTGTTGTTGTTTCCGTCTATGTTACTCACACATAATCCTTAGAAGAGAGTTTACTGATCGATATTGATGTAGCTGGACATAGCTGAAATAGATACACTATGAATGTTTAGCCTTTTGTCAATTATAGGTGGTATGTTACAGCAACATTTTCCATCCTGTCCCTTACGCCAATTTGTTCATAATAATTTCCATTTAGGAAGGATATATATAACGGATGCCAAAATGAAATGTGTTGCTCTGCCAGATATACCGTTTATGCAATCTCCGTGTCCACTGCAATTGTTGATGCAGGTATGTGCGTAGAAAGACTCGATCTCGTGTGAATGATTCATCCTTAAGGCGCTATCTCTCCTTATGTTCCTCTCCGTTTGAGCTATGTAACTCGAACAATGGACATCTACCAATTTCAAATCACCTGTTGTCTGAAATATAGTCAGGTCACTGAGAAATTATTATTTAATTAATTATGTATGGTAACTGATTTATTATCTCTTTGTCTTACAGTAGATGAAATGCTGTGGAGAAAGTTTTGATCAGTTAGCTCAAAAAAAACATATTTCTTTTAAGGTTCGAAACATCGACATATTTTACTTCATACTCTCTTAAAGGCTTTATGGAATCACTGTTACGGCCTAACGTCCGTGCTCGTAGAGCTATGATGTATTTAAACTATAGCAAATTATTAACTGTTCAACGATAAAAAAATATCCACTTTAGTAAGAAAGTTAAAATATCACATGTGATGCAGCTTTTTTACTGCTACTATAATAGCTATACGATCTCAATAACTTTTTTAATATACGTTTGAAATAAAGCTTTGGAAATCCCAGTGGAATCTATTAATCTATTTTGAACTGTAATGGATTGAATTTGATTAAATTTATTTATATCAATTGAACAGTGATGGTTTAGAATTAATTTTAGCATTTCTCTTTTTGATAGTATGTGGTACTACTAGTAATATTTAGTATGCGATGCATCTTATATATATATATATATATATATATATATATATATATATATATATATATATATATATATATATATATATATATATATATATATATATATATATATATCCATTTCAAAGTATACCCTGCATGGTACTGACAAATATTTGGCAAAAGTGGGACAAGGTATGGGTATGCTTACACTTAGGTCGAAAGTGCAGTCATGTAAAGCGCTGTCTTTGTGCACGTTGCTTTTGGCAAGGCTCTCAACGCTGGCTGCCAAGCAACTTTTGTTAAATATCGTCTCGCAAGTGGATTTTGCTTCTTGGATTGTGTAATTATTTGTTGCCCTCTTGGAAAAGCAATGCAAAGAAAAATCATATAGTCAGTATAAGCATTTCTTTGAAACGTTTCGATATAAATAATGTGTCCGAAAATCGATTTCATTTATTGTACATACATATTGCCAACAGTATGAAGGGAGAAATTTAGTCAAGAATAATTTCAGTGAAATCTAGGGTTAAAGTTCATGAATAAAATGTAAAGCCATTATCAAATTATCCACCCTCCGGTGATACCATGCACTTCTATCGCGTCACACTTGACACAAACACTTGCAATAGTGTGAGAGCATGTCTACATATCAAGGGCTCTCATACGCCAGTTCTTTCTCACGCTTCTTTGTAATAAATACGTCAAGATCTTTAACGAGCAATTCATTCGCTTTGTGAATCGTATCAAATTGAGGCTAACTGATGGCTGATTTAGTATCCCCTCCACCAACAATGAAAACAGTTAGCATGAAAAAAATCGAACGGTTTATATGGAAAATTTGTTTATTGATGACTTAACGGCGAAGGCCAACTGACTGCTTTTCAACTCTGCTGTAGCTCTCGTGTTCCATGAACATAATTTACGTATTATCATATAAAAAGGTATATTTATTGTGTCGTTTCCAGTCCGTTAGACTCTGTCTATTGTTCATTGGCAAAGCGGTCCTATTTAATCATCATGTTTTCCTACGAGTAAAATGGATTATGGTAAGCTTCACGGAAGTGCCGAAGGAAATTGTAATAATGTATCAGTTACATATTGATATTAATTCGTCATTTTTCAGGTACATATTTTCACAGTATCACCCGATTTCCTCAAAATGGAAATCTTCTGTCTGCTTTGTCTCTTACACGGTTTCTACCATAGTTACGATGCATCGTTCTTCTACAGAGTGATGATTTAGCAAATGTTTTACACTGGTAAAACGTTTCTACGTGGGCTTTGGTATAGACGCTCTTTTAAATGGTTTTATTTACTATTAATTCAAAATGTCTTTCCGGCTATGATGCCTACTGACATGCTGCTACTTCGTTGATAATTAACTTCACGGAGTACATAAGGTCATACTATTATCTCGTTTGGAAAAATTGCTCGTCCGCGTGAAAGGGACTACGAAATTCCGCTTTCAAAATAAGCAAGTGTAAGGTTCTAAAGACCCCAGGACTACCATACTTTTTCCTTTTTTCGGTAGTTGTAAACTCTAATCATACAACTTACGACATCAACCCTAAAATTAAAACAGGGCAGGGTAGAAGTTGTACTGATTTAAACATGGTGCCCATTGCCGAGGTCAGTCAACCTCGGAACTGCGACCAAATTGTGCAAGAATATGTTGCATAGATTATAGCCTTTTTGTTTTTCATGTACTATACTTCCTGTAATTCCTTGTAAATTACAGTCGCATGTTTAAGCACAATTAAATGGTTCAGTGTATCAAACTCTGTTGTGCGCCATTTCAGTCTACTTAAGAGAGATGGTAGCTGAGGAATGCCGAAGCTGATTAATGTAAGTTTATCTTTTTCTAACGAAACTACACTGGCTAGTCACATTTTGTTAAATGGGTTCGGATTCATTAGTACATCATTTAAAAATAAACCAGAATTGAGCAAAGAACTAACCCTTTTAAATGCTTTTCTTCAAAATTTAAGAATGTTGTTTGTTTAAAGACAAATAAATTTATCAAGCTATGACATGAATATATTTGTAAAAGACAAATATGTACGCTTAAATAAATGCCTTTTCATCGAGTCTTATCGTTTTGATTCATTTGATTTACAACTGAAGCTACAAGGCGTACCAATTTTATTTCTTTTGCAAAAGGACACAGATTTTAAAGCATGTGTACTGTTTAGAAGCCATGAGGCAAACACATTGCTTTGTCAAGTTTAAATATTTCAGATATTTGAGTGCAAGTGCTTATAAATACATATTTTAATAAACTAACTTGTGTACATGGAGTGATTGTCTATTAGATTTTCTAAACCTTTCACCATCTTGGAATTTTAATTGTCTTTCATGGTTTTAAAGATCTGCTAAATTAAACGTTCTATTCATTACAAAATGTGGGCTGCCAATCTTCTTTGAGGGCTACCATAGTTTCCATTTAGATAGTCTACTAGACTACCACATATATTAGGGATTTAGGCACCTCTATGCCCGATGACGATAATGATATTATGCTACAATATGAATACCCATGATCACCTCTCGTAGATTGTACAGTGATGACATGTTTATATATAAAACATATCATTGCCCACATGTGTTTCAAAGCTCGTCTAGAATTATGGATTTCAGTGCAACTATGCATTGTCATGTACATCCAAGGGAGAAATATGGAAACAAATGTCACTTTACAATCACATTCTAGTAATAAAATAAAAACCACCTGATTAGGTGAAATAGATATGCCCTTGGAAAGGCACTTAGTTCCTATTTCATCAGAACGTTATATCTAGTCATATATTGAACAGAAATAACAAAGTTAATCTATTTGACGTATGCAAAAAGAAAAACAGTCAATATAATACATGATTCATATAAAAGGCACTTTTACATATATTAATGAATAATGGAGATAGAAACCTGTGTGTACATACATCCTCAGGGAGAGAGAGAAAGAGGGAGATGTTGAAGAAACGGGATAATTATCATAGTTGAATTGTGTTATACACATATTTACCTAGGTATCATAATAGTTGTGGAAGTTTCAGTTTTGAGTACTTGTCATAGTAATAATGTCGCTAAAGAGGAGCTAAAGAAGCAACCAGCTCTCAGTTTGGGTCGTGTAAGATAAGACGTGAATATGGATAGTTGGTCATTAATATAGGAATAAAAGTGTTGCACATTTTACTATATTAATGTGCTACTACAGGATCTGGCCTGAGTGATTTTGCTATCACACATAATCTCTTGAATGATATCTCCAATGATTCAGCTATCACAATATTCCCTCGACTGCATACAAATGCACATATCTGGTTATTGATACAATATATAATACGACATTTAAGACCTTGACTATTACCTTTGTGATTGAATGCAAATAAAACGTCTTTCCGTCAACGATCCTGTTACTGCTTAGTATTCTTTGAATTTCTTTTTCTTGAGAGGCCAGGGAACGCTTTGATATTATATTGCAGTGAGTGTCAATGTACTCAGTGCCTTTGATTACTGGAGATACGGCATTTTTGGTACATGCTTGATATACACTTGGGGAGCATAGTGGATCTTTCCTATTTCCTGACACTGTGCTTGGAGTTGTATTTGTGTTTAGTGCAGCTGGGCAAACACAGAGGAAAAGCTGCTCATCCCAGTTGTCTGGTTTTTGATTTGATGGGTCCAAGAACGACTTGGATCCATTAATTCTGTAATAATGATACAGTTACTAGTTACTTATATTACTACTAAATACTACTACTGCTACTACTACTACTAATAATAATAATAATAACAAATCGGTAGCTGTAGAAAAATCTTACGCAGCGAGGAACTAACTCAAGTTTAGAACATATCTGAAATAACAAGGTAATAAAATAGAACAGAACATGCTGTAAAAGAACTGTTTTCAAAGATAGGCCTTCTCTTTCACCAATAAATGGCATACACTAAACATATGATACTTGAAAACTGACAAGTCAACGTTGTGCGAGTACAAAATCAAAAAGCATTGTATCCGACCATTGGCCTATACTTCCCAATGTGTTAACTCTTTTCATATCCACTTACCCTATGTGGTAGGATTGCATTCTGTCGTACAACATAATAAGTCTTAAATATCTTAACGCGATCGTCATGTTCCGTTCACTTGAACTCCTTTCTAGAACCACGTGCAGATCATATGTTTAATACGAGCAATTATAAATATTATATTCCAGGAAATTCTGCCTTATAAATCAGTTCTAATACATCTAATCAGTCGGTTTTTTTGTAGCGTCTATTCTCTCAAAATCAAGCTGCCCAAAATAACCGCTTACATACTTAATGACAAGCCTGATAATAACATTTCTTATCCACCATCAACAACAATGACCTTCAAGTATTAACAAATTAAAATAATTTGGTGTTATGTCCTCTGTAATAACAGGAGTTGTTGTTTTACCCCCCCCCCCATCACCGCTCATGTAATTGATGGGCCCTTAAGCAAGAAACACGGGTCATCGTCAAGCTGTATTCCTTTGTATAAATTCGTTTGTTTTACTTTCCCTTCAGTCTCGTACTGCTTGCTGTTCTTGTATTGATTTTGTACGGTAACAATTTGAACAATTAACTTACTTCCAAGAATTGGAAAAGTCATTGTTATTTTGTATGATTGTTGTATTAGGCATGGTAAAGTCATCAGCTGGGCTATTATTCAGTGTTCCACATAGACCCAGTGTTCTCCCTACATCCTTTACGGACGGTGTGATGTCTATATCCAGGCTGAAGAAAGGTGGGGGCCAGTTTCTTATATCAACCACTACCATTGTTCCAAGTGGCATGTGTATCTGCAATATAAGCCAACGTTACAATAGATATTTGCATGATAAATAAAATCAATCATCCTTATACTGACTGACAAATTTTAAACTTTTTATTCTTTGTAAGGAATGTATGTCATACTATATTGACCTATTTTATGCCTTGTATTCTTTGTAAGAAATGCATATCATACCGTTATTATATTAGGGAAGGCATGCATTCTGTCACTGAAAGCCAGTAACTACGAAATCTCTCCGTGCAGAGATTACATTTCTCTGTTGAAGAGGCTTAGTGTTTACAACAGGGCAATATTGATTTTTCTTACCTGTTTTGTGAACACGCGTATTGTATCATCTAATTTATGAAAAATTAATTACCGATTTAAAAATGAGATATTGTTAATTTAGATATTTTTTAAATTCATTGAATAATGTGAGAGTTTGTTCTTGTTCTTTTAATTACCTCTCATCTGGATAGTATTGTTCACTCACACCTAATTGTTTCAGCAATATCATAAAGTCTTTTGCATTTCGTAGCTGTAATGTGTATACAGTGGCGGATCACATGTTTTGGCAAAGTGTCTTTAATTGTTTGGTTGTTTAGTATTCTGCAGGTATGTAATATTATTACCGTTGCTTTATTACCCTCTTTACATCATCCGTCTGCATGATACAAGTATTTTGAACGCTCGATAAGAACTGGCATTTATTTGTCACGTCGAAGGCTCCACGACCGCGACCGAAACATATCAATCTATGGTTATAATCCTCATTCAATTGTTTCATTTTGACGTATTTGTTACCGAATGACTTTTCCTGTACTCAACATATTACCGCGCTCATGTTTAAGTTATTATACTGAGGTAATTGTTTTTTAAATTTTCATTGCACGAGTTAAAAATATAATCCCCAAGGAACGAATTCGAAATTTCATTCCCTTAGTTAGAACATGTACTTGTAATAGATACAAGTAGAACAATGATAAAACACATAAAATAAATAAAAACCTGCTTGTATATCTATTTAACGACTGGTGTTTTATCGCATCGACATTATTTATTACAGGAAAGGTTAATATAGTATGTCGTTACCTCATACTTATACTCATGTATTTTTCTAATATTCATCAGTTTTTCCCCACAGTGAGCATGGTTTATAAGACTTGGCATTGTGCAGACGTTAATTATAAACAGTTCACCTCCTGCCCTAATGGACACAGCACAAGCACATTTTGGACCATTGCAATCAAACGTTTTCATTTGAACCTGAAAATAAAATGTATAATGAAGGGGCATCCACAATATGTAACATTTCAATGCTGACAGACAGTGCAAAGGATATATGAGCAAGAAGTCTTCTTCAAAAGTCATGTAAAATGAAATAAATGCAAAGGTACTTTGAGTCGAATCATGACACATAAATTGCCAAAGTAGCGAGACAGAACAAGAATTGGTTTTTCTACAAACCACATAGCCGTTTTATTTTATTTATCCTTATTTCCACATTGCTTTAGCAATACTTGCTATTACATACCTTCAGGCACGGGTTCCTAATTAAGTGAGGTATGAATACTAAATACGTTGAAACATGACTGGAACACAATAACAAGTCCTAATGTTAATATATTGATTACATATGTAAGTGTACAATATATTAGTATTTATGGGTGAAATATTGGTGTTCATTATATTCCTCTCTTTTCTTTCACGTGTTGTGCATACATCCGTATATAAAAAAAAACATGTACACATTGACGTATTAAGATAATTACACGAATCGCTTCAGTATGTATTGCTACATATGTTACGCTTGGAAAAGAAAACAAACAAACAAACAGAAACACAAAACCTAAACAAACAAAAAAAAGAAAAAGAAAAACGAAACGACAAAGCATATAGTGTTTGGTTTATAGCAAACAGAAACTTCAAATCTTGTAATGGTATTTAACTTGCAACCTTTCGTATGTGGATGAATTTATATTGCCTGTACGACATCGTTTTACAACGTTGAAACGCTTTGTATGTTCAATCTGACTCAGAAGTGCTATTTACTATTTTATTATGGCAACCAATGAAATTTGCTATAACAGAAGATATCATCCCAAAAATGTCAGTTTTATTAAAGGCTGATATTTGTTTGATAACTCTGTCAATGTCATACAAGGTATTACAACGAACGGCGAACACACTGCGAACGGTGCCCATACAGATGTCGCAAAATTATTAATCTACCTCAAACGGGCTTCGGTTCCACCTATAACACATACACATACAGACACAAAGACGCAACCATTGTATAATTAGTACACTCTGATATACCCTTTGTGAAATAAATGTATAAATGGAAAATAGGTTTCGTATTCTAATAATCGTCTTACCTCTTGTTTGTATTCTGTATGCCGATACATGACAAATTCTCAAAGATTTTGATTCTCGTAGGGCCTAATTCAATAAAATTAAAATATATAAAAGACTTCATTTAAATACCACGTCATGTACTGCACGCGATGAACTCCAAACGGTAATATTGTTAAACATGTTCATGCTGGTAGCATGTTTGTCATTATCGCACCATATTACTTTTTTGGTGGAGAAATATATTAATTTTTAATTTGTAGTAGTCTACCTCTCTTTAACTTCTAACAAAGCAAATTCTCTTATAAGCTGAGGTCAATTATAATTTTAAAACTGTGGGTATGTGAATATGTTTATCGGTTGCTTCATTGCATATAATAGATGGCATTCCCATGCACTAAGCTGCTCAATAGAAGTTTTAATTATTCTAATATCACTTACTTTTGATCAAATGTCATCATATGGGAATATGTGCGTGCATAGCAATTTTTGCCAATCCAAGTATTTTCCTCTTGGACTTGCACCTGTGGAGGAAGGAATTGATATTTCCAGCTAAAATTGTACATTGATGAACAGCGCTTAAAGAATTTAATTCCAACATAGCATATTTTACAGCCATACAGAGGCAAATGCAAAGAAAAATATGGTTTTCTAATTATTATACCCAGTACTTTGGCAATGATGTATTCTAACCTGTACGACATAATAATGTTGCTAATGCAGATAAATTAGTATAATTTGTACACTTTAATAAATATGTAGATATTTCGTAATTCTCTACTTCATCAGGAGCATTTTTAGTAACTGTGGCTTACCATTTAATTTTACGGTATTCTAAATGACTGTAAAGTGATATCAGTAATTACGTATTGGGAAAGACATTCTAATGGGAAAGTTAAAGCTTCAGACTGCTTCGATAAGAAGATGACTTTCATATCTTGCAAAAAGTCTGTGAATTCAAATAAAAAATATCATGTTTTACTTAATAACGCTATAAAACAGTATTAACCATGACTTTGGAATACTTGCACTAATATATCCAAGGTAATTATCCTGCATTATGTCATTGACATCGCTGTAACTTGTCGTTTTCAGTCTCAGACGGAACAGGTTTCGATCTTGCACAAAGTCCTGTGTGTCCTTTGTAGTGATTGTTATGTTTGTTTCTTTGTAAGAAAAGCTACCAGCTACGGATTCTTCAAACGTTGATGCTTGGATCCAGGTGCCACATTTCCCACTTTTTCTCACAGATACGCTGCTACCCGTGCAATCGTATGAATCATGATCGTCATACATTTGAATGTTTAAAACACAATCCGGATCTCTCTTATATATGATGCAGCCAAAGGGCACAGTACTTTGCAGGCGAACAACTCCAGTTCCACCCTGCTTCATAATTACAGTTGGGGTAAGAATCTAGAAGGAATTAAGTGTAATGCACATTTTCGGAAAACGAATGTATCCATCAATGCCGAGAGCTGAACAAATATTAAACAAATGAATAAAGATGACGCTGATGTAAATGCTTAATGACAATCTTGATGTTTATAAGCACAATCTCTAACAGTATATAATAGAATATATGTTTAGCGACATACATGTTTCCAACTTAGGTAATCAAGAAAGTTATATACACACAGATATATATATATATATGTGTGTGTGTGTGTGTGTGTGTGTGTGTGTGTGTGTGTGTATCTGTGTTTCTGTGTCTTGAAAAAAAAACATACTAACAAACAATTTGGCAGCCAGCTAACAAATGACCTAGAGTAGTGCAAACAACTGACTAAATCTCAACAGATTTTGTCATAGTTTCAATCATTTATTTAAACGTATGATTTACCTTTATTCCGATCCAAAATCCCAAGCTTGCTGTCATGTTTCCGAGATTCCCATCTCTAGTAATGCTGGCACGAACACTGCATTTGATCTGAAATTATGCAGTTAATTGTGCATACAAGTAAATGATTTAGCAAATTAAGAATATAAAGATTTGAACTGTTGACCTCTTATTTGCTTTAGCATTTCACTTTATTCATACATAGCGTATTGACTACAGATATCGATATACATTTCACAGATGAATGTTTACACGTACAAGCTATCAATTTACTACAACTGAGTTAACCAGATATTTAGGAGATGCATGTTGTCGAATTAATATTCTTACAGGTTGGCTGCAATGGGAAGATTACAAAGTTCCTCGAACGTTTGAAATAAATGCAATTATATCTCATGGTGAAAAGTTTAAAGCGAATCTTGAAGGACTTTCTTTTTCTTGACCTGACGTTTGTTGATACGGAAAAAATGAATGTTGTCAACCGACTTCACAGAGACAGAACGAAATTAGATATTGATAATAATGCAAAATCCATGCATTTAATCGTTAATTTATAAAATTTAAAAATGTGATTAAAATTGCCTCTAGATTTTACTGAGATACTTCAAAATGCACAATATGGCATTAAATATCGTGTCTATATTGTGAAGTTTTAACGATTTTCACAGGTTTGAAGAATTTATATGGCATTAAGATACCAGTGTTATCAAGTTTTTGTATTATATAAGCGAAGAAAATAGATAATTATATTTTAACCTGATGAACACCATAGACAAATACATTTTGGAGAGAAGACATACCGGACTGAAATTAGGGCATTGAGTACCTGTTGGTTTGATAGTCGTAGAGAACGTTAATTAACTAAAGCCTGTTGTAATGAATTGCAGTCTACATACATGTATCCCAATGTAAACCGATAGCCACCCGTTATGAACACAAGGCACACTGCGGCAAAACGATGATCTGCATGAACTCCATAAATGTGTTTTAAACCAATCTACGCTATTTGCTCTAACTGAACATTATGTGAGTATTGATTGTTTACAATCAAGGACCAGTACGCACTCGTGTTCAACCTTATTCCCTTGCAAATCCAAGAAAGCTATATTTCTCTTTATTTCTAAACGATGTATCATCTATATATCCTAAAACGTAACACCAGTGTTTATGCATAAGTAAAAATTTACATATGCCTATTGAATGCCATTACATGGGGGATAAACATACAAGACTTTCTCACTGTCAGAAGTGTTATCACAGGTAGGAGTGTATGAGGACGATCTAAGGCAAATGATAACAAAGAAGGAAAAACACCATGGCACGATGTGAGGCAAAAATGTATAGGGCAAATGAGGACAAAGAAGGAAAAACACCTGGGACGATAGAGAGCACAAATGGGAATTGAACATGGGAAATACAGGACCGGCACTCTGCTGACAATGGGAATTGAACATGGTGGGACTGTCTAGCCTCAATGAGAATTTAACATGGTGGGACTGTCTAGGGATTATGGGAATTTAACATGGTGGGACTCTCTAGGGACAATGGGAATTTAACATGGGAGATTTTATATAACACAGACAAGAGACAAACACTTATACAACATACCAAACTAAATTTTTTGAGGGAGGCAACAAAGTCATTTCTTTTCGAGGCCTATGAGGGCCCTAAAAAGGGCCTTTGGCTTGTTCTTCTTCTATTTCCTCCATTTCTTCATCCATCTCCTGACCTTTCCCAATATTCCTTTCTTCTTCTTTATCTCTGTCTCTGTCATCCAGTCAGTATGGCTTATCGCTCTGAATTTGTCCTGGACTTTCATCCATTTATTGTTTAGCCTTTCAAAGTCTTCTTTTTTCTTTATATTGTCTCTTTCCTTTTTCTCTTTAGCCCAGGTTTCTTTGATCTTCTTGACTTCTTTTGTCAGCACTTTCCTCATTAGTTCTTCTGCTTTCTTGAGTTGACCTATTCCAAGATATCTTCTAAGAAGCACCTGACTCTTGTGACATGATTAATGGCCTCCTTCAATGTTCCCACTCTCACATAGGGAGAGTGAATGAAGCCTCTTAATCTCTTTACTTCTTCCTCTATCATCTCTTTCACAAGATCCATGGCTACCTTGAGGCTGGTTACTTGACTTGTCACAAAGTTTTTGGTAACTGGATGCCTCCATTCATGTTCAAGCCTTTCCACTACATAGGCTACATCCACTATCCAGTACCAACTGTCTTTTAGTTGTTAAATAAAGCTGTGACTGCTACCATCTTCTTTGCGCTTATTCCCTAGAATGGCGCGAATGACGAACGCTTTGAGTTTTTATGAGTAAAGCACGGACGTGAAGGAAAACATCCCCTACTTTTCTCATATTGTCTACTAACCACACACGCGAAGAAGCCAAATCATAACCACAATCTACTATGCACACACGCAAAGAAGCAAAATCAAACCCAAACAATACTATCCACACACGGAAAGAAGCCAAATTAAACCCAATAATCTACTATCCACAGACGCGGAGAAGTCAAATCATAACCACAATCTACTATCCACACACGCGAAGAAGCCAAATTAAACCCAAAATCTACTATCCACACACGCGGAGAAGCAAAAATATAACCCAAATCTACTATCCACACACGCGGAGAAGTAAAAACATAACCAAAATCTACTATCCACACACGCGGAGCAGCAAAAACATAACCAAAATATACTATCCACACAGCGAAGAAGCCAAATCAAACCAAACTATACTATCGACAAACGCGAAGAAGCAAAAAACATAACCATAATCTACTTTCCGCACACGCAAAGAAGCCATATTAAACCAAACTCTACTATCCACACATTTCAGGAAGTAGAAGCAAACCCAAAATCTACTATCCACACACGCGAAGAATCCAAATCAGAACCACAATCTACTATCCACACACGAGAAGAAGCCAAAATCAAACCCAAATTATACTATCCAATCACGAGAAGAATCCAAATTAAACACAAAATCTACTATCTACACACGCCAGGAAGCAGAAACAAACCCAAAATCTACTGTCCACACACGCGGAGAAGCATAACAAACCCCGAACTATACTGTCCACACACGTGGAGAAGCCTAATTATACTCAAAATCTACTATCCACACAAGCGGAGAAGCAAACACATAACCCAAATCTACTATCCACACACGCGGAGAAGCGAAAACAAACCTCAAACTCTACTATCCACACACGTGGAGAAGCAAAATTAAACCCATAATCTACTATCCACACACGCGGAGAAGCGAAATTCAACCCATAATCTACAATCCACACACGCCAAGAAGCGAAGTAATAACCACAATCTATTATCCACACACGCGGAGAAGCATAAAAAACAAAACTATACTATCCACACACGCGGAGACGCCAAATTAAACCCAAAATCTACCATACACACACGCGGAGAAGCATAATCAAACCCAAACTATACTATGCACACACGCGGAGAAGCCAAATTAAACCCATGATCTACTATACACACACGCTAAGAAGCAAACACATAACCATAATATACTATCCACACACGAGGAGAAGAAAAAACAAACCCCAATCTTTACTATCCGCACACGCGGAGAAGCAAACTTAAACCCAAAATATAATAACTACACACGCGGAGAAGCATAAACGAACTCCAAACAATACTACCCACACACACGCCACACACACGGAGAAGGCAAATTAAATCCAAAATCCACTATCCACACAAGCAAAGAAGCGAAATCATAACCACAATATACCATCCACACACGCGAAGAAGCAAACAAAACACCAAGCTATACTATCCACACACGTGGAGAAGCGAAATTAAACCCGTAATCTACTATCCACGCAAGCCAAGAAGCCAAATCGTAACCACAGTCTACTATCCACACACGTTGATAAGCATAAAAAACGAAACTATACTATCCACACACGAGGAGAAGCCAAATTAAATCCGTAATCTACTATCCACACACGCGCAGAAGCAAAATCAAATCCAAACTATACTATCCACACATGCGGAGAAACGAAATTCAACCCATAATCTACTATCCTCACGCCAAGAAGCGAAGTAATAGCCACAATCTACTATTCACACACGCGGAGAAGCATAAAAAACCTATACTATCCACACACGCGGAGAAGCATAATCAAACCCATACTATACTATGCACACACGCGGAGAAGCCAAATTAAACCCATGATTTACTATCCACACACGCTAAGAAACAAACACATGACCATAATATACTATCCACACACGCGGAGAAGAAAAAACAAACCCCAATCTTTATTATTCACACACGCGGAGAAGCAAACTTAAAACCAAAATATAATACCTACACACGCGGAGAAGCATAAACGAACTCCAAACAATACTATCCACACACGAAGAAGCCAAATTAAACCCAAAATCTACTATCCACACACGCAGAGAAGCCAAATTAAACCCATAATCTACTATCCACACACGCTAAGAAGCAAGTACATAACCATAATATACTATCCACACACGCCGAGAAGAAAAAACAAACCCCAGTCTTTACTATCCACACACGCGGAGAAGCAAACTTAAACCCAAAATATACTATCCACACACACGGAGAAGCCAAATCAAACTTAAACTATACTATCCACACACGTGGAGAAGCAAAACGATAACTATTATCTACTATCCACACACGCGAAAAAGCAAAAAATAAATAAATAACCATAATCTACTATCCACACAAACAGGAATGTTAAACAACCACACATCTACTATCCAAACACGCCGAGAAGCAAAACAAACCCCAACAATCTATTATTCACACAAACATACGTGAACGCTAACAAACCCAAAGAATCTACTATCCATATAAACGTACGTGAGCTCATACAAGCACACACACATAATCACATTAGTAAATGAGCAAGTGTTTATAATCATACTACTCCACACTCACACCAATTAGCAAATGAATAGTCTCTTTTCTAGAGTCTTGCCATGAAAATGGATTTATTTTTCTGGAACTCCAGATGCACCTGTCAGTGATGTCACCTTCCAGGCTGAGCACCACATACGCATCTCCTACTTCAATCATTCTCCCAATTCACTCTTGTGGTTGAGAGCGCTGAGGGAGGATGACTGGCTTCACTATCTCAGTCTTCACATTGAGTGATAATGAAAACGTCCCTCTCTCTTCTTCTATGCCACACGCGAGGATGCTGTGGCCTCCTTATTTCTTCTTCAGTCTGGCGAACCACAGGTATTTGAACTAGTGGAAGAGGCTGTGTCTGTGGTTGATGCTCTTGTGGTGCTGTTACTGTTTGCGAAGGTGTCCTCGCC
Source organism: Sinohyriopsis cumingii (assembly GCA_028554795.2). Classification (NCBI taxonomy): domain Eukaryota; kingdom Metazoa; phylum Mollusca; class Bivalvia; order Unionida; family Unionidae; genus Sinohyriopsis; species Sinohyriopsis cumingii. The sequence goes on from CM068828.1 coordinate 142,000,907, forward strand.
ACATGTTTCACCTCAAAACGTTTTCTCAGCATGAGGTGAGGCAGGATCCCTCTCTTCTTGTTCTCATCTTCTTTCTTTCTTCTCTCTTTTTCCTCCTTCTCTATCCTGGCTTCTTCCACAATAGCCTCCGCTGTCAGCTCATTCAGGAGGCGCCTGGCATGTTCCAGGTGCATCTGAAGTTCCATTAGTTTTTCGAGTCTGCCGCTCATCTTCGTTAAGTTTTCTTGTTGACAATTGGTAGCCGGACTGACGAGCGTTTTCCTATAAATATGCTAAACACGGACGTGAAGGAAAACATCCCCCTCACCAAAACTTACATTACACATATTATCACCAAAAAACGGGCGGACCTAAAAGAAACACTCACTCATTTTTTCTACTGACAATCACTCATGTAAAAGTTTTGATAAGCGACGGAAAGGAAGGGATTAAAGTCACACTTTCTAACCAAGATAAAGAAATCATGTGCTTATAGACGCACTTCTATTTTTTCTAACTGACTAAGGTGCCATAGGCAATAGAATGTCTAGTTCTTTTCTAGAGTATGTGGTAGCCCTGAAAAGTGTTGTTTTTTTGTGAACGAGGAGCGATGGCAATCTTTTAGGATCTAAGATTGCGGTTTCGTCTGGTGGCAGGCTTTCCCACAGGATAGGGTCTGCTTCTTCGGAAAGAGAAAGAGAACTCTTTGGTGTCGACAAGGCAGTCGACAAAGGTTTCTGCTGCTGTTGCTGTTGCTGCTGCTCTCTCTGTTCTCTCTGCTGTTTCTCAAGTCTGTACTTCTCCGTCCCTTCTTTTTTTTTCCCTGTTAATTTCCTATCTGAAGACCTCTTCTATCAGGTCTTCAGAGTAGTGAAGTGGGATACCCTACGGACAATGGAAATTCCAGTCAAAACACCCCTGGGACACTCTACGGACAATGGAAATTTAACATGGCGAAAAATCGTGGGACACTCTACGGACAAGGGGAATTAACATGGGAATAAATCGTGGGACACTCTACGGACAAGGGGAATTTAACATGGGAATAAATCGTGGGACACTCTACGGACAAGGGGAATTTAACATGGGATTTTTTTTAAAAAAAAATTTTTTAAAAAAGGGGTAGGCAATTCAAAGACTATCTCTTTTCGAGAAATATGGCTGGCCCTGAAAAGGGCCTTTGGTTTATGTTAATATTCCCTTAACATAAAGGGCATTTGCGACATCTTCTTTTCCTCAAACTTCGTCTTACAGCAGGGCCATACATCAGAGTCCTCTTGAGGCAACCTTGTCTCTCTATATAGACTCTTCTTATCCACAGGCTGCTGTTGGTCCTGTAGACAACGGTCCACTTGGATCGGACATACATGAGCATGTCCGTCCTGAACATCATCGTTGACACAAGGGTTGAAGATTCAACGTCGGTCCACATGTTGAGGCTCCGAGAATAGGTGAATCAATGCAGTGAACTGCGCTTATTTATAGGGACAGAAAGGATTGAAACGGATTGAGTTCATTCACCAATCCGAACACGCGTTACAGAATTTAGTCAGCCCGCATCCAATCCGAAGAGAGCAGTCTGTGACGTCACGTAGTCAATATAGATTCGCTAGCGCTTGTGTGCAGTCAATCTATGCGACAGTGATTCAACATGACGGAAACTCAGAAAACGATCCAGTGGGGTGCACCAGCAGGGGAGACCGCCCAAGGGAACCCTGACTTACTTTCAGAAGAGGTGAATTGGGATTTTGTGGATTTTCTCTCCTCGCAAGAATTTGTTCCGGAACCTTCGTTACCTTCTTCATTACCGCAAGTGGAGAATTTTAGACAGAGACAGAAAGAAGAATTGGAGAAATTTATACAACGACAAAAGGAAGCGGAACAGGCTTTTCTCCTACAGCAACAGCAACAGCAAGAAGAAGAGGTAAGAAAAAAACAACAGCAAGAAGAAGTAGCAGCAAAGAAACAAGAGGGTGAAAATCAAACGGTCACGGTACTGTTGGACATTTTAGCGGAGTTAAGAAGTCTGAAACAAATGTATCAGACTTCTTTATCACGACCGAAGAGAATACGACCTTCCCGAGCTAAACACGTTAACCCTGTGACTAAGCCTACCGTACCACCCTTAGTGATTTCAACCCAATCATTATCATCATCATCAACATTACGCAGTCCAGAAGTAGGCCTTGGCCGTGGCAAAGGCTTAAGGCAGTTAAAGTTGATTGCTTAAACTCACCCCTACACCATAAAGAAAAAAAGGCCCTTTTCAGGGCCACCCACATTTCTCGAAAAGAAATACAATTTCAATTTGCCAATAACTCAAAAAAACTTACCCATTTTACCCTTATAGTACGTGTCTGTGTATGAGTGCGTGAGTGTAGCTTCTTATTTTAAAATCACAACTCAAAGACACTTACCTTATATCATTCATTTATTCTTTTCTCCATTTTTTACAATCCAATTCACAATTCACAACACAACACTTTAATAAAAAGTTCATTGATTTCTCCTTTTTTAGTCTCTCTGTTTTTTGAATTTCTTCACCGTCACACTCTTTTCCTCTTCTTCTTTCTCCTCGCTTTCTTCCCTTCTTCTTTTCTTCTCGTGTTTCTTTGCCTCATTTAAATAGAATTGTCTTTTTTCTTCCTCTTCTTCCTCTGAAGAATCCCTCTCTTCTTCTGAAGAATTCCTCTTTTCTTCTGACTCCTCTTGTTTCTTTTTGGGGCAATCTGGAGACCAATGTCCTTTTTCTTTACAATAATAACAGGTATCTTGACTTTTGTCTTTTTTATCCCCTGTTTTTTTTCTTTTTTGACGGTCTGGACACTCTGAAGACCAATGCCCTTTCTTCTGACAGATATAGCAAGTATCTTGACTTTTATCTCTAAAGGAAGGAGAGTAGTCCGTAGGCTGGTCTGAAGAGAATTTTCTAATGACCCCTCGCAAAGCTCTGACGAAACGTTCCATCTGGTTAGTCTCTTCCATCGTTGTGCTCGGCTTGAGAGTGAAATGAATAGTGAAAGGACAAGACACGCACCCTTTTATATACGCTGGTCTGCTATGACTATAAAGTAGTTTATGGTGTTTGAACTTGAGTCATTTGACTTTTTGCTTTCAAGATGAAACGATCCCATTCATTCGAGAAGAAAGAAGAAGAAAGTAAGAGGCAGAAACGTGATCTATCGCCTCGTACCAGGGCTGAAATCTTGGCACAAATTCATGCCAGTGATTTTGAAGAGGACATGAGTGAACCAGAATCCGAACCCTCTAAACCAAGTTCATCACCCTTAGTCAACCCTGAAAAGTATTATTCCATTCGAGAGACGGAAAAGCGCTCCTCTAGAAAATTTAGAACCACGGCTTACAAATACACGGTGAAGTTTAAAGATTTCAAGGCTGAAGTGCCGTTAGAGAAAGCAGAAGTGTTCATCACCGAGGTGTGGGATTCTTTGCTCACTGCACTCAAGCGACAATGTCAACCCAAAGAAGACGATCGCTTGAGACTTTCCATACAACACGACGGTTTGAAATCCCCTGTTTGGATCGAGTTTAGCACCCCTGCAGAATTGACTGCTTCCAAAGTCATGGACAAGATTCAAAACGTACAACAATCTAATGATCAGTTTGACATCACCGATGGTAAAGCCACACTGGACATGACCCACGTCTCTCCTCCTCAAGGGACAGGACGCAAAAAGATGTTATTGGTGGACGACCTTCGCAACACCAAAACGAGTCTCGTCCGAATTAACAACCCTCAAGACCAGATGTGTTTAGCCCGTGCCATCGTGGTGGGACGAACCTATGCCAACAAGAACGACACGGTAGAATGGAAAAGAACCTGGGACACTATTCAACGTTCCGACCGAGCCAAACAACGAAACGAAGCAGAACTCCTGTTACAACAAGCCGGACTGCCCAAAGACACACCCTGTGGCATTCCTGAGATGCAAAAATTGCAAGATGCCCTAGCTCCACGCTACACCTTGAAAGTGCACCCTCAAGAAATGCGCGGGCCTCTATTGTTTCGAGGAAAAGATTTTAAGGACGGAAAATACATTCATGTTTATCATCACGATGACCATTTCGATACCATTACCAGTATCACCGGATTCCTGGGATACGGTTATTACTGTGAGAAATGTGACTATGGTTATAATAATCGAGAGCAACACAAACATTGTGGATGGAAATGCTCAGGATGTTTGGCCTCTCCACCCTGTCTGAGCGAAGAACCAGTGACTTGTTCCACTTGTCTGCGCACGTTTGTCAGCCCTACCTGTTACCAACAACATTTGAAAACACAAGGTTCACAGAAGAAATGTGCTTGTCAACTCCTGAGATTGTGCTCTACGTGTGGACAAGGCATACTTACCAACAATGCCAAGGCACACGTATGTCGAGGAAAGAAAAAATGTCACATTTGTCACCACATCGTGGACTTGGAACACCAATGTTACGTGCAAAAATACCAACCCCCACCAGAGAAAGAGGACGGTCACAAGAAGAAAGGCAATTTCATCTTTTTCGATTTCGAATGCATGCAAGAGACTGGCATTCACATCCCTAATTTCTGCGTGGCTCATCGAGCGTGCGAGAAGTGCATTCAAGAACCTATCTTCAGTCATTGCCCTCACTGTAGCAAGATTCCTGGAGGACGTGAAAAAATCTTTCGGGGACCGAACACCTTAGCCGATTTTGCCCAATGGGTCTTAGACTCCGTCGACAAGACGTGGAGCCAAGAGGACATCGAATGTTACGGAGATTGTCATCGTCATGCCACGGTGATGGCTCACAATTTTTCCGGATACGATGGTCAGTTTCTTCTCAGATACTATACGGAACAAGGCACCGAGCGTCCTAAAGTGACTTTGAACGGAGCCAAAATCATTTTCATGCAAGTGGGACAAGTACAGTTTAAAGATTCGATGAGTTACTTGGCCATGCCTTTGAGTCGAATGCCTAAAACGTTTGGAATGACAGAAATGGCTAAAGGGTACTTTCCACACTTTTTCAATACGGAAGCCAATCAACACGCCCTTCTACCCCATTTGCCTGAGGCTCACTATTACGACCCCGACAACATGCGTACCGAACAACGAGAAGCTTTCTACGCTTGGTACCAGGCTCACGCCTCGGACCCTTTCGACTTTCAGGAAGAAATGCTAAAGTATTGTCGTTCCGACGTGGACATTTTACGGCGTTGCTGTGGAAAATTTCGAGAACTGTTCATGGAACACGGAGGGGTCGATCCTTTGAAAGAAGCTTGCACCATTGCCAAAGCGTGTTCCCTAGTGTATCGACAACGATTCATGCCTGAAAACACCGTGGCTGTCATCAGCCCTCAAACGACCCACTTTGTCAAGCGTCAATACTCGGTCAAAGCCCTACGTTGGTTACATTACTTGTGCGACAAGGAAGACAAGTGGATTCAGCATGCCCGCAACGGAGGGGGCGAAAAAACCATCGGAACGTATTCGGTCGATGGCTGGGACTTAGAAAACCCCAAGATCGTGTACGAGTTTAACGGTTGCTTATTTCACGGATGTCCCGTCTGTTACCCTGACCGTGGCACTAAAAATCAGTTTTTGCAACGAACCATGGAAGACTTGTACCAGGACACTTGTCAGCGACGCCTAAAGTTAGAACAGCAAGGATACCAAGTGGTGGAAATGTGGGAACACGAGTACGATCACCGTTTGAAAACCGATCCCGAGTTTAAACGCCTCGTGGAAAGTTACCTGTTCATGGACCCGCTGAACCCGAGGGATAGTTTGTACGGAGGAAGGACCAATGCCACCTGTTTGCTGTACCAAGCCGAGGAAGAGATAGGAGAAGAAATCAAATACTTGGACGTGTGTTCGCTGTATCCCTACGTGTGCAAATATTGTCGCTTTCCTGTAGGGCACCCGCAATTGTTAACGGAACACATCGACCTGAAAAACATTCGACAATACGAAGGCTTGATCAAGTGTAAAGTTTTGCCTCCCACGAACCTATACCATCCCGTCTTACCTCACCATTGTCAAGGCAAATTGATGTTTCCCTTGTGCCGTACTTGTGCCGAAACGTGCAACCAAGATCAACCTTGTCAGCACAGCCAGGAAGAACGGGCCTTGACGGGAACCTGGGTCAGCGTAGAATTGTTCAAAGCTTTGGACATGGGATACCAACTGTTAGAAGTGTACGAAATTTGCCACTTTCCCAAGACACAACAGTACCGCAAGGGTGATCCCAGTCAGAAAGGCATTTTCGCCGACTACGTGGATGCCTTTTTGAAACTGAAGCAAGAAGCCAGCGGATATCCTTCCTGGTGTCACACTCCCGAAGACCAAATAAAATTCAAAGAGAAATACCGGGAACAAGAAGGCATCACTTTAGACCACATCGAGAAAAACGAGGGCAGGCGATCGTTTGCCAAAGTGATGTTAAATTGCTTGTGGGGTAAAATGGCACAACGCCCGTGTTTACCCAAGACGGAATATTTGACAGAACCTTCCCGCTACTTCCAGATGATTCACGACAAAACCAAATACATGAAACACGTGGACGTCGTTCGAGAGAATTTGATCTTGGTCAATTACGAAGAAGATCTGGACTTTGTACAAGACGACCCTTTTGGAAATGTCATCATTGCGGCTTACGTGACAGCTCATGCTCGCTTAAAATTGTACGAAGCTTTAGAACTGTTAGGGGAACGCGTCCTGTACTTTGACACGGACAGCTGCATTTACATCCATCACCCGATTCAACATCACCCTAACATCGAAGGAGACCGTTTAGGAGCCTGGACAGACGAGCATCCCGACGACAAGATTCTAAGTTTCGTCAGTGGCGGTCCCAAAAATTACGGCTACCAATACCGGGACAAACAAGGAGAAGTGCACACGACGTGCAAAGTGAAAGGACTGACTCTGAATTATCGTACCAGTCGAGTGGTCAACTTTGGGGTATTGAAAGAAGCCTTGCAATCGGGAGAGGATGGAAACTTTAAAGTGACCACCTACCAACCTAACAAAATTGTACGTTTACCCACTCACCACATCGTCAGTCGACCCTTGGAAAAAATCTATCAAATTGTATACCAGAAGCGAGTTCGACTTCCCAATCATTTCACCTTACCTTACGGTCACGTCGGTATTGGTCTGTATATAAAAAAGGAACCCTAGGCAAGATCGATAGTTCATTGTGACTACCAAGACCGAGCGAACAAGATGAATACTTTGAAAGAGGCATCGTTCCAGTTTGGGGATTGTAAAAAAGTTGTATCTTCCTCTAGTGTGACTAATATTGGATGGATAAGACCCATGCATTGCGACGGAAAATGTCCGGAAGGAAACTGCGATTGTCCATGTGGTTACCATTGTAATTGCCTAACGGAGTTTGCAGACGAGTGCGATTGTGAGCCTTGCGATGGATACGATGCTGTACCTTGTGACCTGAGCGATGCCGTAAAGCATCATGGGAACTTTGTTCTCACTGCCCCTGTCATGGAAAGTGATGCTGTGCGTGTCAAACCTGAGGGATGCGAAAGCGATGCCGCTCGTCCTCTTAGACATTTTACCGGGTTTAAAGGGGAATGTCGACCTTCACGTTTACCTCCCTACGGATGTCATCTAGCCCTGAGCAAACTCCTGTTCATGTCACCCAGCCCTCATCAAAACGAACCTGTGAAAGACGAATATTCGTTCCCTGTGCGTTTGTCGGAATACTGCGACTTTGAAAATCGTCTTCAATCGTTCAAAGGAAAATGGCCAAAGTATCTGGGAGGACCGAGCCCTGAAGAATTAGCCAGAGCCGGATTTTTCTACTTGGGCGAAGGAGATAAAGTCAAGTGCTTCAGTTGCGGTGTGTCACTTCACCACTGGGAACCGCAAGATTCGGCCTACGTAGAACATGCTCGATGGTCACCGAATTGTCATTACTTACCCTTAGTGGGACCGAGACATTGAAGTAACTTCTTACCATAATAATCTGTTCATGGATACTTTACAAGAGAACATTCGTGCTTTGCCTGTGGAGTTGAGAGAACGCATTTACCGAGAGCTGGTCAAAATACAAGTGAAACGTAAAGAACAATTGCATCCGTCACGTCACCGGTGTTTGAACCACTGGTACCTGAAGGCTATACAAGGATTGATTCAATTGAAAGTGTTCCATCGGACAGACATTGATCAGCGATCCTCTAGTTTTAAAAAGGATTGGTTTGGTATGGACGATTCTACCTACATCATTGTAAACGTACTGCATCGAATTCCAGAGGAAGAGTTAACGAATTACCAACATCTTGAACACAATGTCAACTTGGTGAAAGAGGAAACTTCTGAACGAATTGTAATGTGTAGATTAGTGACTCAACGATTTAAATTCGACACTGAAGTGAAACCATGTTTGTGCAAAGAGTACATTTCTTGTGTCAGACCAAAGAGGATTTAGTATGACCTATTCATGGATACTTTGCTAGAGAACATTCGTGCTTTGCCTGTGGAGTTGAGAGAACGCATTTACCGAGAGCTGGTGAAAATACAAGTCAAACGTAAAGAACAATTGCATCCGTTACGTCACCAGATCTTTAACCACTGGTACCTGAATGGTATAAGAGAACTGATTCGTCAGAAATTGTTTCAGTGGTCAGACCTTGTTCAACACTTTGAGTTAGTGAATGATCGAAATGTTCATTATTTTGGTTACTTCGAGATTCACCTACAGCAATACATTGAGGAAGACAAGTTAAAGGATTATCAACATATTTTACGTGGAATCTACTTAGAGGAAGAGGAAACTTCTAAACGAACTCTGAAGTTTCGGTTACAGTATGCAAGATTTAGATTCCCTACTGGAGAACGAAGATCTCTGGCTAGAAAGTACGTGTATTGTTTCCGAAACAAAGAGACTATAAAAACAGGCTGCCATGCCACGACTTATGTCACATGTCATCCAACAGATTCCGTGGAAGGAACTCAATGACCATATTCAAACCGTGGATCATTACCATCGATTATTACAAGAACTGTATCCATTCAATTTGGGACGACAAGTGGTGTGTGTCTTAGTGACTTGTTTTTTGGGATTTCGTTTACCAGCCGATTCTTTGTGGACTCTTTACGATCAGTACTTACCACCTCCATGGCCTTAAATGGTCACGAAAAACTCCTTTTGTTCAAAGCCTTGCGTTTTCATCTGGATACTTCTCGACCTCAACAGGAAAAAAAGATTCGTCAACTTTTAGCGACCCAAGACGTGTATGACGATGTGTGTGTAGCTTGTGACTTACACCCTCATTGGACAGATGTTCGTGACTGGAAAAAGGGGGGTTTTGAGGTTTGGACCCAAGAAGTGGCCCAGTATGCACAAGAGTTGTTCAAGGAAAAAAGTTACTTTTCAACCTGTGTTAGTGACGGTGCCAGAAGAACCCGTCACCGAGAACAACCACTCGCTTCAGGACAGGACTGTCATGGACATTCCTGAAAGGTCATTCCGGGAGGACACTTGTGTGACAATACCTCATGTAGAGACTGTAAGAACATTACACACTGTCCCTAGGACATCTTGGTTACCCAAAACATGTTGTACAGACACTTGTTTATATTCCACTTTGATCGCTTTGCTGTGTTTTATATTCCTGTACATCACTATTTGGGTTGTATGTATTTTTGTCTTTCGTGTTCATATTTGAAACATTCAATAAACGTGTTCTGAAAAAGTATATAAACTCTTGTCTTGTTTGTTTTTTCGTGTCACAAGTGACATTTCTCATACCATGGCTACCTCTGCTGTCTCTGCTCCCTCTTCCTCTACTGTCAAAGTCATCGACGAACACTTAGATCGTGCCAGTTGGGAGGCTTTGTATCTTCGCCATCCCTTTAACATGCTCATTGCTGGACCTAGCGGTTCAGGCAAAACCGAATTCGTCAAACGTTTGATCGAACATAAACATCATTTGATCGATCGGCCCCCTCAACGGATCGTGTGGTGTTACAAAGAGTGGCAATCGGCGTACAGCCTTTTGCGAGAAAGTCAAGGCGATTCCATCGTGTTTGTGGAAGGCATTCCTAAAGAAGACGACGGCATCGTCTCTGACTCCCGTCTAACCCATTTGGTCATTTTCGACGACATGTTAGGAGAAGACGAAGAAGAAATTAAATTGTGGTTCACGCGCAAAGGGCATCACCGTAATGCCAGTGTCATTTACATCACCCAAAATTTGTTTCAACAAAGTAAAGCCCATCGCACCATCAGTCTCAATGCGCATTACGTGGTCTTGTTTAAAAGCCCTCGAGATAAATCGCAAGTGCAAGTCTTAGCCAAACAGTTAGGAACGCCTTGGCTGACTCAGGCGTACGACGATGCCACTCAAACGCCACACGCCTATTTACTCGTCGATTTGAAACCTACGACCCCCGAGGATTTGCGATTTCGTACCCACTTGTTTCACCACTGGTGCCAAGACGGAGGGCCTGTCCTGTACACGTCTCCGTCCTCGACTTCATTTCACTCCCCATCAAAAAATCTATAAAAACCTCAGACCCTTTTTCGTCTGTCTCACACAGTGTGAACATGACGTCCCTTCAGTCGCATCTTCCCGTCAAATTGATTCGTGCCTTGTATGGCATCAGTCGAGAAAAAGATCCACAAACACGAGCCCGTGTCTTAGAAGCTAGTCTCAAAGAAGTCTTACGATGGTTCACGGTGACGGCACGTCAATTACTCCAAGGAATCATTCAGATTCCTCATCAAACCCAACGCTTTTTCGATCGAAACAAAGTCGCTTTGGTCCAACTGGCCGATCCCCGCATCGACACTCAAACCAAAAAACAAATCATTTTGAAACCTGGAGGGAGCGGTACTCTAGGAGGGGTCATCATTCGCTCACTCTTAAGATGGGATCCTAATGCCCCCAAAGTTATCCCCAAGACAAAAGTCCAACGAAGCCCCAAGAAGAAAAAGAAAAAGACCAGGTCCCCAAGAAGAATAACTTCTCCAGTGGCAGGACCCTCCTCTTACCAGACACCACCACCCCGGAAAAGGAAAAGAAGCCCCCAGAAAAAGAAACAGAGAAAAAGTCCCCAGAAAAAGAAAAGTCCACAGAAGAAAACTAGTCGCAAGAGAGGCACTTCGGCCAGGACGCAACCTTACACTCGCAAACCACGACCTGCCACGGCAGTGACTGCGTCTCCGGCATCCTCACGTTCATCCACTTCTCCGTTGATGACACCCAGAACTGAAGAGTACTTGGAGACGTTGATCACACCAAGAACATCTCCGTTGATGACCCCCAAAAGAACTTCCCCAGTGGCAGGACCCTCCAATTTAGTGGCAGTGGCTGCTGCTCACAAAGTACCTTCTCCCAAAATCAAAGTCCAAGAAAGATCGGGCATGTTACAAAGTTTACTGGATTTGTCCAAGCAAGAACTGGCTCGATTTAGTCCGTTGCGTACCCCTGCACGACGTGTCATGCCTGTCCTCAAACTGATAAAACGTAAAGACAATCAGTGGCGACGCGTTCCAGTATAAAAAGAGCCTGTGACCAAGTCGAGGTATCAGTGAACTTGTAAAAAAGATGTCACCTCCAAGAAGCCACAAAAGAAAGAGACAAAGGCAGACGCGTCATCCGACAAAGCGCTTAGCCAAGCATCGACATTACCCTAAGAAAAGACACAGTCGTTCCAAGAAAAAGAGGCGTCAACAAAGGGGAGGATTCCTTGGCGATTTTGGGAAAAACATTGTCACCTTTATGACAAAGCGATAGTCCCAAAAAAAGATAAAAGGGTGTGCGTTAAGTCATCGACGTTAGTGTCTGTTCGGTGAATGTCCCGGAACCCACAAGCAAAAATGTCACCCTCCAGAAAACCCCAAGGAAAGAAAAGGAAAGGACTACCACCACGTTTAGCCAAACATGGGGACATGTTATCTGTCCTGTCCAAAGCTTCTTCGCCCCTACGAAAAAAACTCATTCAAACGGCCTCCAAAGAGGTCATCGATACCGTCTGCGAATGTTGTTTGAACGTTTTGAAAGGCACGATCCCTTTGTCCAAACACCAGAAACAATGCTTAGGCAAACATCGTCACGTTCTTCGCCAAATGGTTCAAAAGAAAATTCCCATTCGTCAAAAAAAGAAGATGTTGGTTCAACGTGGAGGCATTTTGCCTCTCTTGTTAGGCCCCATACTGAAAGGAGTCTTGGGAACCATGTTGGGAGGACTGATGGGAGCAAGATAAAAAGGCCTTCGAAAGTCCCAAGATCTCAGAATCGACCCCTGACAACCCCATGGAAGGACGAAAACTAGCTTTAGTGCCTTACAAACGATGGATGGAATACCATCGGTGGCAAGAACAACGCACCCCGCATTTACCTCCCAATCCCAATTTGAGCGAGATGTCCCAGTTACAACACGAATTGCAGTCCTTGATGGATCGCCAAGATTTGTCCGAAACAGAAAAATCGCAAAAGTACGGTCAACTCTTGCAACGACTGCAACTCTTTCACCAGAAAGCTTTAGACGAAACAGCTCTACCCACTTTGAAAGATTTTAAGACCTTGATGAAAAGTCCAGCACCATCACCAGTACCAGTACCAGTACCGGTACCAGTGGTCAAGAAAGAAAAAGGAAAAGAAGAAGAAGAAGAAGGGTTTCAAACTCCACCAGAAAAAGTACGCAAGTTAACAACACCACCTACCTCCAGAATTGGATGGATTAAAAAGATGATGGCCACCCCTTCTTCATCACAAGAGAAAAAGAAAGTGAAGACAGAAGTGAAACAAGAACCGATATCCCCTGCTCAGACATCCTCCTCTTCGACACCTATTGCCGGTCGCACACGCAAAGCCTTGCAATCCAAGAAAATACCCCAAGAGAAAAAGAGTAGCCTCTTCCAAGAGTGGGTGCCTTATTAACACACAAACACAAAAAAAATGGAAAAAGTCTTAGCCAGCATTTACTACGATCCCTCGCATCCTGCAGGTTACGCAGGAGTTCAAAAATTGTATCGTGCTGCCAAAACGCGACTGAAAAGTCTCCGTTTACCTCAAGTGCAACGATGGTTACAAGAACAAGCTACCTACACTTTACACAAACCCATTCGACGCAAGTTTGCCAGAAGTCGCACCCGAGTGGAAGGCATCGATCATCAATGGCAAGCCGATTTAGCCGATGTCTCTCATTTGGCCAGCTACAATCGTGGTTACAAATATTTGTTTTGTGTCATCGACGTCTTTTCTAAATTTGCCTGGGTCGTACCCTTGACTTCCAAATCGAGCAGCGAGTTAGTACGAGCCCTGCAACGGGTGTTGAAACAAAGCGGTCGTCACCCTCTTCGATGGCAAACGGACAAAGGCACCGAATTTCTGAACCAAGCTTTCCAAAAAGAATTAAAGAAACGTGACATTCATTTTTTTACCACCGAGAATCCCGAAACCAAAGCCAGCATCGTGGAACGTTTTCAACGCACTTTGAAAGAACGCATGTGGAAATATTTTACGCATCACCACACTCTGAAGTACATCGACATCTTACCGCACCTGGTGCAAGCGTACAACCAATCTTACCATCGAAGCATCGGACGTGCCCCGCAAGACGTGACTCCCGACAACGAAGTGCTGGTGTTCGAGCGCCTGTTCGGTACGTCCCCGACGAGGGCTGTCCCCAAGAAAAGTGGAGAGTTGACCGTAGGAGATTGGGTGCGCATTGGCAAAACCAAACGCACTTTCGACAAAGGTTACTTACCTAACTGGACGACCGAATTGTTTCGCGTCACTGGACGAGTACATGGCCGTCATCCTGCCGTCTATAAATTGGAAGACATGAACGGAGAAGTACTCAAAGGAACGTTTTATTTGCCCGAGTTACAACGTGTCACCAAAAAAGAAGACGACGTGTACGACATCGAAAGCATTCTCGAACGCAGAACCCGTAAAGTGGGCAAACGACGTGTCAAAGAAGTCAAAGTACGTTGGAAAGGATATCCACCCAGTTTCGATTCTTGGATCGACGCTTCGCAAGTCATCGACTATAAAAAGAAGTGACCATCATGCCCTTTCACACAGCAGACGCAGCTACGTCGACCACTCCTTCTTCACCCAGTTCTTCTGTGCAAGATTTACAAAAACAACCCTTGTGGGTGTGGTGTGGAGAACGTGTGCCTAAAACGCAAATCGTCTTTTTCTGCCAAATCTTTGTGGTGTATTGTGTCATCGGGGCAGCCATCGCCAATTTGAGTTTGCAACAAGGAGACAAACAATTGTGGACCATTTTATTGAGCAGTTGCATCGGTTACCTGCTTCCCAATCCCTCCCTGAAATTCTCCTCGAACGGGAACGTTGTGTCCAGTGCCAGTGCCAGTCACCACTCCAACAACCACAACCAGAACCCCATTTTGGGCGGAGACACACCTCTGACATCCAGTAATATCCCCTCGGACAGCCACAGAACTCTGGAATTATGAGTCACCAAAACCAATTTTACTTAACTTTACCCAGTGACAGTTCCATGGAGGTGTTTCCCCACAACACGTTGTGCTGTTACACGGCCAAATTACCTCAAGCCATCCCCTTAGATCACGAAGCCCATTGGGAAGTGGCTTTAGTAGAAATGATTCACCCTACACAAATCCAAAACATCACCGAAAAACAAAACTTTTTTGAGGTGGAAATCCTGAACCAACAATTACAAGAAGCCATGACTGACATCGGGTTTTCAGGGATCACAAGACCAGCCAGCAAACCAGCCTTCAGTATCTACACCGTGAAAATTCCAGCAGGGTTTTATTTTAGTGGTCAACATTTGGTGGACACTATTGCGGACAGGTTCGAGTTCGCCTTTGGCAAAGCCCTGAACAGAATCAAAAAAAGTGTCACCCTAGAGTACCATAAAGTGGCTCGTCGCTTACTGATGAAATTTCCAGATACGGACACATTGTCCTTCAGGTTCAATGGTATTTTGTTTGAAATTTTGGGTGGACATTCAACAATGGTCACAAACAATTGGAGCCCCAAGATCAACAGTAATATGGATTTTTACAAAGCTTTTGGAAAACCGGTAGAACTGAACCAAGGAATGAATTTAATGTTCGTGTACTCCGATGTGGTGGAGTATAACGTGGTGGGACACACCTCTGTGCCATTACTGCGTGTCATTCCTTTCAAAGTGGATTCTGCCACGAACACTGACGAGGAAGGTGGAAACACTTACCACGTCCACCGCGAATTTGTCCATCCTCACTATTTGCCTGTCAGTAAGTCGTATTTGGACACGGTCAACATTGCTATAAAAGGAGATCTGGGACAAAATATTCCATTCACCAAAGGAAAAGTCACGGTGAAACTCCATTTTCGAAAACGGTTCTCTCACGACTCGTAAGTAAGTCATGTATCCAGTGTACCAAGGGGTGGCTCGACAACGAGGACACGGTTTAGGAGATATGCTGAAATCGGCCTTTCGTTCTGTGGCCCCAGTGTTGAAACCGATGGTGACACGCGGATTGCACGCCTTGAAAGATGCGGCACTGACGCAAGGCAAAGAATTTCTCCAAAATGTCATCATCGACAAACAAAACCCTAAAGAAGCCTTCATGAGGGCAGGCAAAAATGTCTTGCTGCAAACGGGCAAAGACATTTTGGGCCGACGAGACACACCTATAAATGCCCTGCACGCTACCGAATCAGGCATTCAGCAAGGACAAGGCAGAAAGAGACGACGACGAAGAAAACACCCTTTCACCAGACTTCAAGCTAGAAAGGCCAAGAAAAGAAGAACCGTTCGAGACTTAGACGTTTTCGATTATTGAGACACAGCAACAAAAAAATGATGCACCGAGAGTCTTGCGCTTGTTCCAAGACGGAACTGGATATGTTTGCCATGCCCCCCACCATGATGACGATGCAAGAATCCCAGTGGGTGGAATTTCATCCCGTCTCCTCATTGACCGATTCCGCTCCCATCGAGTTTGAAATCAAAGGACAGCCCGAAGATTACATCGATCTGAATAGCAGTTATTTGTACTTGAAAGTCAAAGTAACCGAAGTGGACGGTGACCCTCTCATTGATACGTCCAGAGTAGCTCCCGTCAACAATTTCATGCATTCCTTGTTCAGTGGCGTGGACTTGTATTTAAATAACAAACTTGTCAGCAGCAGCATGGATACTTACCCTTACCGAGCGTACCTGGAAAATCTCTTGACGTACGGAAAAGAAGCCAAAAACACTCATCTGGATGCTTGCGTAGTATGGAAGCCTGACGCATTAGGTGCAAAGTTCGACAGCAATACAATTGATGGGGATACTCAAAATTTATCGGGATTCATAGAACGAAGAAAGAAAATTGCACTAAGTCGTAGTTTAGAACTGATGGATCGTTTACATTTGGACATGTGGTTGCAAGAAAAGTATTTGCTGAACGGAGTGGATGTCCGCTTGAGACTGAATCGCAGCAGTGCCGCTTTCCATCTGTTGTCTAATACTAACGATTACAAAACTGTCATCCAAGAAGCCAGACTCTACGTGCGACGTGTGGAAGTGTTACCTAAAGTAGGTAACGACATCAGTCAGACGTTGAGCAGAACGACCGCCAAGTATCCGATCCGACGAGTGGAAGTGAAAACCTTCACCATTCCTAGGGGACAGCGATCCATGATTGAAGATCATCTGTTCCAAGGACAGCTACCCAAACGTTTGATCCTTGGTATCGTCGAGAATACAGCCTTCAACGGAGCTGTCGATAAAAATCCTTTCAACTTTCGACACTTTGGCGTGTCCAAGATCGAAGTCAGTAGGGATGGCAAGACCTTGTGTACCCGACCTTTCGAACCTAACTTTGCCAACAACAATTACTTGAGATCGTACTTGTCCCTGTACGAAGCCACGGGACAGTTAGGAACCAACACCAGTCACGGCATTACGTACGACGATTATGCAGGAGGCTATGCTTTGTGGGCTTTCGATTTCACTCCAGACCAAGGCAGCGACGAGGGACATTTCCACCCTATAAAATCCGGCCAGATTCGTGTGGAAATTCAATTTGCAAACCGAATCCCTGATGAAACGGTGAACGTCCTCCTGTATGCAGAATTCGATAATACCATAGAAATCAACAGTTTGAGAGAAGTCATTCTAGATTACTAGAAGCCATGGAAGACTGTTATCCCTCTTTACCTAGTGGAGAAACTTTGGACATGAAATGTGAGGAGACCATGGAAGGAGAATCTCAAGACAAAGACGAAGAAGTTGTCATAAGGAAATCGAGATGGCCAGAACAAGAAGCCCATTTAGTCTCCTGTTTTGCCAAACACTTGATCGACAAAATGACGGAATTGATCAAGAAAAATTGTTATGGATGTCAAAACGATCATCCCAGTCAAATTCAACACGATAAATGCCTGATGTTGAGTCAAGAAGAAAAATTGGACGAGTATCTGGACGAAGCTTGGAGTCTCATCTCGAACAAAGACGTGTTGCACCAGTGGTATAAAGACTTGCGTGAACATTCTTGTCCACCATTAACCACTCAAGAGATCCATCGTATCGAAGCTCTCCTGAATCAGAGTGAGGAAACAGAACGAATAACCGTTTATTCGTCAGACATTTTCAAGCAAAAAGTCAGGATCGAATTGACGACTTATTATTACCTGTGAAGAAGAAAAAAACACAAATCAATGGATACCTGGGAACTTTATTACCTTTTGAACCATAGTTCGTATACGTCTTCTTGGAATCCTGTCGTCTGTGCTAAAGATGAACTCCCTCATCGCAAACCTAAAGACCATCAAGCTTACGTGATCAACACGGACGACAGTCATCTCCCAGGAACCCACTGGGTAGCCGTCTACTTTCCTCAAGAAGGATGTGTGGAATATTTCGATTCGTACGGATTGCCCCCTTTGGAAGACGATATCATCGACTTTATGAGAAGAAATGCTCAGACCACCCGATTCAATAACGTGAAATTACAAGGCACAGATTCCTTGGTGTGTGGACAGTACTGTGTGTATTTTCTGCATCATCGCAGCCTGGGCTATTCCTTAGAACATTTAGTGACTCATTTCGATCCTCGTTCTTCTGCTAGAAACGATGTGAAAGTAGATCGATGGTTTTGTGACCATTATGCTTATCTTTTGTCTCAAGCTAGGAAACGTAGTGTCCATCAATGGCCTAATGAATTCCAACAGTGGAAATCACAATTTCATTCACAACGTTGTCAGCACTGTTCTAAGTAGATTGTAAATTGAGAAAAAAATGTTTGCGATTAGAAAAAAATGTTTGATGTTATAGTGTTGGATTATTGTTAAAAAATGTTAGAAATGTTGTTGTTTAGTGTTAAGTGATTTTTGAATAAAAAAATGTTGTGTTTAGAAAAAAATGTTTGATGTTATAGTGTTGGATTATTGTTAAAAAATGTTAGAAATGTTGTTGTTTAGTGTTAAGTGATTTTTGAATAAAAAAATGTTGTGTTTAGAAAAAAATGCCTTTGTCTTTTGTTTAGCTAGAAGAATGTTGGATTGATGCTCTTTCATTTCTTACTATCCCTCTCATGACAATCACTAAAAGTTGCGAATCGAAAATCGTGTGGGGGATGTTTTCCTTCACGTCCGCGCTTTCACTATAATAACCGGGGTTGTTTCCAGTCTAACCATCCATTGTCGACTCATCCTCCTACGAAGATGTGCTCCAAACTAGCTAAACTCAACGAAGCCTACGTGAATTTGCATAGGGTCAGACACAGTCTGATACCGAAGCCAGAAGAAATAGAGAATGTGAGAATGTTAAAAATCACTGAAGACCTAATAGAAGAGCTCTTCAGAGAAGAAGTGAACAGGGAAAAAGAAGAATGGACAGAGAAGTACAGACTTCAAAAACAGCAGCAACAGCAACAACAAGAACAGCAGCAGCAGCAGCAGCAGCAGCAACCTGAACCTGACAGAGGCTTTGTCGATTGCCGTATCGACACCAAAGAGTTCTTCTTCTCTTTCCGAAGAAGCAGACCTATTGCCAGAAAGTCTATCCTCAGAGGACATCGCATTCTTAGAAACTAAAAAAGAATGCCATAGCAAAACAAAAAACAGCCCTTTTCAGGGCTACCCCAATACTCTAGAAAAGAAGTAATGATCCATTTGCCAATGTGTGTAGGTAGAGTAGTGTGAAAATAAACACTAACTCTTTCTTAAAAATTTTGAGGGTATGTGTTGGTGTGTTTGTGTTTGTAAGTGATAAAGTAGGTTGGTGTGGATAGTAGATTAAAATGATGTTTGTTTGTTTTTTTTGGGCTGCTTGAGGTGTATATTTGGGGTTAGATTGGATTGCTTTGAGTATGTGGATAGTCTATTGAAGTGATGGGTAGCATAAAAAAGTGAGCAAGTGTTTCTTTTAGGTCCGCGCGTTGTTGTTGTTTTTTTGGTCATGATCTAGGTAAGATGAATTT
This sequence comes from Sinohyriopsis cumingii, assembly GCA_028554795.2. NCBI lineage: Eukaryota > Metazoa > Mollusca > Bivalvia > Unionida > Unionidae > Sinohyriopsis > Sinohyriopsis cumingii. Next base: position 142,020,296 of record CM068828.1, read on the forward strand.
TATGTTTTTAGGGGGATGTTTTCCTTCACGTACGCGCTTTCAGTATAAATTGAAACTCGTTCGGCAGTCCAGCTACCCTTGTTGATTGATCAACACAGCCAGAAGAATGACTAGCAGAATAGTGAAACTGTTAGAACTCCAGATGCACCTGGAATATGCCAGGCGGATAGTAAACGAACTATCAGCGGAGGCTATCGTAGAAGAAGCAAGAATAAAGAAGGAAGAAGAGGAGAGAAGACAGAGGGAAGAGGAGGAAAAGAAAAGAGAAGAGATGATGTCGTTTAATATTCCTGAAACAGAGGATTGGGGTGCTGAAGCGAATCATCCTCCCTCTGCGCTCCCCAGAAGAAAGGTGAAAGAAGACTGGGGAAGAAGATGCGTGTGCGGCGCCAGGCCAGGAAGGTGCAACCATTAGATAGGTGCATCTGGAGTTTAAAAAAAACAGCCCTTTTCAGGGCTACCCAATAGTCTAGAAAAGAAATAACTATTAATTTGCCAATGTGAGTAGGTAGAGTAGTGTGAAAATAAACACTAACTCTTTATTAATAGTGGAAGTGTATGTGTTTGTGTGTTTGTAAGAGCTCAGGTATGTTAGTGTAAATAGTAGATTATGGGTTTTTTAGCAAATGTGGAGAGTATAGTTAGGGTTATATTATATGAAATGAGAAAGTAGGGGGATGTTTTCCTTCACGTCCACGCGATGTTTGGTCATCATCTAGGTAAGATCCATTTTATGTTTTTAGGGGGATGTTTTCCTTCACGTTCGCGCTTTTCGTATAAGAACCCACAGTATTAGTTGTTCAAACCATTCTGCAAAGAATACAAAGAAGATGGCGTCAAACCAAATGGACAAATTACAAACCTTGCAAGACGTTTTAGACAACTTAGGAATAATGGAACAGATGCTATTAAGACTGGTTGAAGACCATTATTCCTATAGTCCCCATCGTGTGAAGATGGAAATTAATAACTTAAGGAAAGCAAAGGACAAAATTAGTGGTGTCATGAAAGAGATCAAGGAGGAGAAGGAGGATGAAGAGGAAAGAATAAGAATACGCAATTGGAACGAAAAAATTGAAAAAGAAGAAGAAAATGAAAAGAAGAAGAAAGAAGAGGAGGAAGAGAAGAAAGAAGAGGAGAAGAAAAAAAAGAAAGAGAAGAAGAGTGTAGGAGATAAAATAAGAACTTGGTGGAGGAAAAGAAGAAATTAGAAGAAGAAAACCCAAAGGCCCTTTTCAGGGCCAGCCATATTTCTCGAAAAGAGATAGTCTTTGAATTGCCTACCCCTTTTTTAAAAAAAATTTTTTTAAAAAAAATCCCATGTTAAATTCCCCTTGTCCGTAGAGTGTCCCACGATTTATTCCCATGTTAAATTCCCCTTGTCCGTAGAGTGTCCCACGATTTATTCCCATGTTAATTCCCCTTGTCCGTAGAGTGTCCCACGATTTTTCGCCATGTTAAATTTCCATTGTCCGTAGAGTGTCCCAGGGGTGTTTTGACTGGAATTTCCATTGTCCGTAGGGTATCCCACTTCACTACTCTTCAGTGACGTTTAACATTCTGACATTCTCTATCTCTTCAGATTTCGGTATCAGACTTTGCCTGACACGTTGAAAATTGACGTAGGCTTCGTTCAGCTCGGCTAATCTTGAGCACATCTCGTAGGTGGATGAGTCGACAATGGATGGTCAGACTGGAGACTCCCTATCTTTTATGGTAAAAGCGCGGACGCGAAGGAAATCATCCCTACACGGTTTCTAGTCGGAACGCTAAATTAGTTCGATTTGAGTGATGAAGAGAGAAGTCAAAGAGCAAGGTTCATGATACCCATGGCAAAACAAACGACAAACGAATTTTTTTTCAAAACACAACATTTGTTATTCAAATAGCTCACAATTAAGAATTAACAATCTTTTTAAAAATTAACAATTCAATTCAACAATAAAGATTTTTTCAAGTAACTATCTATTTTGGACAAGGTTGACAACGTTGTGAATTAAATTGAGATTTCGTCTGTTGGAAGTCATTGGACCATTGATGTACACTACGTTTCCTAGCTAAAGACAAATGATAACCATAATGACCTATGTAAAGAGGGATAACAGTCTTCCATGGTTTCTAATTGTCTAGAACGACTTCTCTCAAACTGTCGATTTCTATGGTATTATCGAATTCTGCGTCTCAGTTAGAGCTTCTGCAAACTGAAGTTCCACACGCAGTTGACCAGATCTTATAGGGTAGAAATGTCCCACGTCGCTCCCTTTGTCTGGAGTGAAATCAAAAGCCCACAAAGTATAACCTCTTGTATAATCATCGTACGAAAAGCCGTGACTGGTGTTGGTTCCTAACTGTCTGGTGGCTTTGTACAGGGACAAGTACGATCTCAAATAATTCCTGTCACCAAGCTTAGGCTCGAAAGGTCTGGTACACAAGGCCTTGCCATCGTGACTGACTTCGATTTTGGACACTTTGTAGTGCTTAAACTGGAATTGATTTTGAACCGTGGGCTCCGTTGAGTGCTGCATTGCTTACGATGCCAACGATTAAACGTTTGGGTAACTGTCCTTGGAACAGATGATCTTCGATCTTTAATCGGAGTCCAGAGGCAATGGTAAAAGTTTTCACTTCCACACGTTAAATCTGATACTTGGCGGTTGTTCTACTCAAAGTGTGACTGATGTCGTTTCTCACTTCCACACGACGCACGTAGAGCCTAGCTTCTTCGATGATGATTTTGTACTCGTTAGCATGTGCCAACAAATGGAATGAAGTACTGCTACCATTCAGTATTAGGTGGATATCCACACCGTTCAGCAAATACTTCTCTTGCAACCAAGTGTCCGAATGCAAACGATCCATCAGTTATAAACTTCGTCCTTGCAGGATTTTCTTTCTACGGTCGTTAAAACCTACATTGTGAGGATCGTCAACTGCTGTCAGGGCTGTGTCGTTAAACGTGTTCTCACCAGCTGTGTCTGCTTTCCATACCACGCAAGCATCCAGATGAGTGGTCTTGCTCTCTTTTCCGTACGCCAAGAGATTTTCCAGGTACGCTCGATAAGGGTAAGTATCCATGCTACTGCTGACCAGTTTTTTTTATTCAAATACAAATCCACTTCGCTGAACAAGGAATGCATGAAATTGTTGACGGGAGCTACTCTAGCATCAGCTCCTGGAGCAGTGTCTTCCATTTTGATCACTTCAACTTTCACGTAAAAGTAACTACTGTTCAGATCAATATAATTATTCGGGCTGTCTTTGATTTCAAACTCAATGGGAGCTGAGGCTGTCAAACAGGAGACGGGATGAAATTCGACCCAATGGAATTCTTGCATCGTCATTATGGTAGTCGGCATGGCAAACAGATCCAGTTCCGACTTGGAACAGGCGCTAGACACTCGGTGCATCATTTTTGACTCTGTAATTTTGTAATAATCAAAACGTTTCGAGCAGTTCTTCTTTTCTTTGTTTTTCTAGCTTTAGAAGTGTGAAGACTTGTGAAGGGGTGTTTTCATCGTCGTCTCTTTCTACCTTGTCCTTGCTGTGTCGTCAGGGAAGCAGGAATGCCTGACTTGGTAGCGTTCAGGGCATTGATAGGTGTTTCTCGTCGACCCAAAATGTCTTTACCTGTTTGCAACAAGACATTGTTGCTTGCCCTTAAGAATGCTTCTTTAGGGTTTGTTTGTCGATAATGACATTTTGGAGAAATTCTTTGCCTTGCGTCAATGCCGCATCTTTCAAGGCGTGCTATCCGCGTGTCACATCCGGTTTCAGCACGGGGGCCACCGAACGAAAGGCTGATTTTAACATATCTCCTAAACCGTGTCCTCGCTGTTGAGCAACGCCTCGGTGCACTGGATACATGACTTACAATTTTTTTGAGAACCGTTTTCGAAAATGGTGTTTCACCGTGACTTTCCCTTTGGTGAATTGAATATTTTGTCCCAGATCTCCTTTTATAGCAATGTTGACAGTGTCAAAATAAGACTTGCTGACGGACAAATAGTGAGGATGTACAAATTCGCGGTGAACGTGATACGTGTTTCCACCTTCCTCGTCAGCGTTCGTGGCAGAATCCACTTTGAAAGGAATAACACGCAGTAAAGGTGTGGAGGTGTGTCCCACCACGTTATACTCCACCACACCGGAGTACACAAAACTCAAATTCACTCCTTGGTTCAGTTCTACCGGGGAACGAAATAACTTGACAAAAGAATCGTTGTTGGAAATGACTGGTAATTCGTTTTTTTTGTTCATTTTCATCCTCATCCCCGCCGAGCACGTCAAAACATTCAGGACAAAATAAAATAGACAACACTTTGCTCCCCTCAGGACATTTCATCAGGAGACGCAGAGCTACTTTATGGTATTCAAAGGTAACAATTTTTGACACTCTCCAGAGCTTTAAGAAACACGGCATTAAACATGGAAGCAATGGTGCTCATCAAATGTTGTCCGCTAAAATTATAGCCAGGGAAAATGAACAACTGATAAGTCGACTTCTGAGTTTTTGTGTTAACTGTTTTCTTAACATATTTTACATGGGTATCCAAGTATTTTTGCATTTGCTAGTCATGAGCTTCGACCGTAAATGAATTTTGATTTGGAAGGACATTGAGGACTTGTGTCGGGTGAGCGATTTCCACCAAAGCCACTTCCCAAGGGGATCCGTGATCTAATTACATGGCCTGAGCTAATTTGGCCGTGTAACAACACAATGTCTTGTGGAGAAACACCTCCATGGAACTGTCATTTGGTAAGGTTAAGTAAAATTGGTTATGGTGGTTCATAATTCCAGAGTTCTATGGATGTTCGAGGGGTTACTGGAAGTCAGAGGAGTTTCTCCTCCCAAAATGGGGTTGATGTTGTTGGAGTGGTGACTGGTACTGGACGCAAGATTAACGTTGTTGCCGTTCGAAGATAATTTCAGGGACGGATTGGGCAGAAGGTAACCGATGCAACTGGTCAATAAAATGGTCCACATGTCTCCTTGTTGCAAACTCAAATTGGCAATGGTTGCAAGGATGACACAATACACTACAAAGATTTGGCAGAAAAAGACGATCTGCGTTTTAGGCACGCGTTCTCCAAACAACACCCACAAGGGCTGTTTCTGTAAATCTTGCAGAGGAGAACTGGGTGAAGGAGCGTTAGGAGTAGCTGAGTCTGTGTGAAAGGGCATGATGGTCACTTCTTTTTATAGCCGATGACTTGTGAAGCGTCGATCCAAGAATCAAAACTGGGTGGATATCCTTTCCAACGTACTTTGACTTCTTTGACACGACGTTTGCCCACTTTACGGGTTCTGCGTTCGAGAATGCTTTCGATGTCGTACACGTCGTCTTCTTTTTTGGTGACACGTTGTAAATCGGGTAAGTAAAACGTTCCTTTAGACACTTCCCCGATCAAGTCTTCCAATTTATAGACGGTAGGATGACGACGATACACTCGTCCAGTGACACGAAACAATTAATTTGTCCAGTTAGGTAAGTAACGTTTGTCGAAAGTGCGTTTGGTTTTGCCAATGCGCACCCAATCACCTACGGCTAACACATCACTTTTCTTGGGGCAGCCACCGTCGATGTACTTGAGAGTGTGGTGATGAGTAAAATATTTCAACATGCTTTCTTTCAAAGTGAGTTGAAAACGTTTCACGATGTTGGATTTGGTTTCGGGATTCTCGGTGGTAAAAAAATGAATGTCACGTTTCTTATTTTTTTTGGGGGAAAGCTTGGTTCATAAATTCGGTGCCTTTGTCCGTTTGCCGGCGAAGAGGGTGACGACCACTTTGTTTCAATAGCAGTTGCAGGGCTCGCACTAACTTGCTGCTCCATTTAGAAGTCAATGGCACGACCCAGGCAAATTTGGAAAAGACGTCGATGACACAAAACGAATATTTGTAGCCACGATTGTAGCTGACAAAATGAGAGACATCGGCTAAATCGGCTTGCCATTAATGATTGATGCTTCCACTAGGATGTGACTTATGGAAAACTTTCGTCGAATGGGTTTTGTGGAAAGTGTAGGTAGTTTGTTCTTGTAACCACCGTTGCAGTTGAGGTAAAAGGAGACTTTTCAGCCGGGTTTTGGCAGCACGATACAACTCCTGAACTCCTCCGTAACCTGCGGATGGGATGGATCGTAGGAAATGTTGTCTAACACCTTCTCCATTTTTTGTTTGTTAATAAGTCACCCACTCTACTTTGGACGGGGCGAAAGGGTGGTTTGGAAACGGATTTACGTGTGCGATGGGCTACGGAAGTAGAAGTCGATTTTAGTGGTGGAGGTGGTAATGGTCTTCTTTTCTTTTTTTTCACTTCTGGTTTCCCTCCTTTCTTTTTCACTTCTGCCGAAGGAGGAGTGGACATCATTTTTTTAACCCAAAGTTTAACTTCTTCTCGTTGGATTGTGGGGGAAGGGGTCAACAAGGACGCTGCAATCTTACTGGAAATGGGACCTGCTGACGGTATTTGAAAGACCTCTCGTATCACTTCTTCCTCAGGCTTTCATGGGGTAGAGGCTCTCAGTACCACTGGGGATGATAGTGGCAGTGGTGGTGTGGGGATTGACTTTTCATCAAGGTCTTAAAATCTTTCAGAGTGGGTAGAGCTGTTTCGTCTGAAGTTTTCTGGTGAAAGAGTTGCAGTCGTTGCAAGAGTTGACCGTACTTTTGTGATTTTTCTGTTTCGGACAAATCGTGGCGATCCATCAACGACTGCAATTCGTGTTGTAACTGGGAAATCTCGGTCAAGTTGGGATTGGGGGCAAATGCGGTGTTCGTTGTTCTTGCCAATGATGGTATTCCATCCATCGTTTGTAAAGTACTAAAGCTAGTTTTCGTCCTTCCATTCGATGTTAAGGGTCACGTCTGAGATCTTGAGACTCCAGAGATCCCTTTTATCTTGCTCCCACGAGTCCTTCCAGCATGGTTCCCAATACTCCTTTCAGCTTGGTCCTAACAATAGTGTCAAAATTCCTCCACGTTGGACCAACATCTTCTTCTTTCGACGAATGGGGATTTTCTTTTGAACCATTTGGCAAAGAACGTGACGATGTTTGCCTAAGCATTGCTTCTGGTGTTTTGACAAACGTATCGTGCCTTTCAAGACGTTCAAACAACATTCGCACACGTTCTCGACGACATCTTTGGAGGCCGTTTGTATGAGTTTTCTTTCGCATGGGTGGAGAAGCTTTGGACAGGACAGACAACATGTCCCCATGTTTGACTAAACGATGAGGCAGTCTTTTCCTTTTCTTCCCTTTGCGTTTAGAAGAGGGATGTTTTATGGGGAGTGAATTCTTTAGGCCTTCAGGAGCACCAAAACACTGATACCCATGTTTTGTCTCAGGTCCTTTTACACTGGAACGCGTCGCCACTGATTGTCTTTGCGGCTTATCAACTTGACGACTGGCATAACGCGTCGTGGAGGGTTTCGCAACGGACTAAATCGAGTCAGTTCTTACTTGGACAAATCCAGCAAACTCTGTAACATACCCGATCTCTCTTGGACTTTGATTTTTGGAGCAGGTACTTTGTGAGTAGCTTTCAGTGCCGCTAAAGAGGAGGAAGGTGTCACCACTGGAGAAGTTCTTGGAGACACGTGTTACCATGCTGTCATCAACGGAGAAGTGGATGAACCTGAGGCTACCGGAGACGCAGTCACCGTCATTGCTGGTCGTGCTTTGCGAATGTAACGTTGCGTTCTGGCCGAAGTGCCTCTCTTGCGGGTAGAAGCTGTTTCCTGTGGGCTTTTCCTTTTTCTCGGGACTTCTCTGTTTCTTTTTCTGTGGGCTTTTCTTTTTCTGGGGTTTTGACCTGGTCTTTAGACCGTTGCTATTTTTCTTCGGGCTTCATTTGACTTTTTGGGGAGTGGCTTTTTTCTTGGGGAGAACTTTGAGGGCATTAGGATCCCATATTAAGAGGGAGCGAATGATGACACATATTAGAGTACCGCTTACTCCAAGTTTCAAAATGATTTGCTTTTTGGTTTGAGTGTCGATGCACGGATCTGCCAGTTTGGTCAAGGCCACTTTGTTTCTATCAAAAAAGCGTTTGGTTTGATGAGGATTCTGAATGATGCCTTGCAATAATTGACTTGCTGACACCGTGAACCATGGTAAGACTTGTTTGAGAATGGCTTCTAAGACACGAGCACGTATTTGTGGACTTCTTTCGCGACTGATGCCATACAAGGCACGAATCAATTTGACGGGAAGATGAGACTGAAGGGACGTCATGTTGACACTGTATGAGGTTGACGAAAAGTGTCTGAGGTTTTATAGATTTATTTTTGGTTAAGTCGAGGACGGAGAAATGTACAGGACAGCCCTCCGTCTTGACACCAGTGGTGAAACAAATGGGTACGAAATCGCAAATAATCGGGGGTAGTGGGTTTCAAATCGACGAGTAAATAGGCGTGTGGAGTTTGAGTGGCATCGTCGTACGCCTGAGTTAGCCAAGGCGTTCCTAACTGTTTGGCTAAGACTTGCACTTGCGATTGATCTCTAGGGTTTTTAAACAAGACCACTTAATGAGCACTGAGACTGATAGCACGATGGGCTTAAATCTGATGAAATAAATTTTGAGTGATGTAAATGACACTGGCATTACGATGATGCTCTTTGCGCGTAAACCAAAGTTTAAATTTCTTCTTTGTCTTCTCCTAACATGTCGTCGAAAATGACCAGATGGGTTTGACGCGGGTCAGACACGATTCCGTCGTCTTCGTTAGGAATGCCTTCCACAAACACGATGGAATCGCCTTGACTTTCTCGCAAGAGACTGTACGCCGATTGCCACTCTTTGTAACACCACACGATTCGTTGAGTTGGACGATCGATCAAATGATGTTTATGTTCGATCAAACGCTTGAAAAATTCGGTTTTGCCAGAACCGCTAAGTCCAGCAATGAGCATGTTAAAGGGATGGCGAAGATACAAAGCCTCCCAACTGGCACGATCTAAGTGTTCATCGATGACTATGAAAGTGGAGGAAGAGGGAACAGGGACAGTAGAGGTAGCCATAGTGCCAGTAATGTCACTTGTGACAGGAAAACAGAGAAGACAAGAGTTTTGTATAGCTTTTTTCAGGACACGATTATTGATGTTTCAAAAATAAACACAAAAGACAAAAATACATAAAAGCCGAATAGTTATGTACAACGATAAAATGCACATTAAAACGATGAAAGTGGAAGAGAAACAAGTCTCTTTACAACATGTTTTGTGTAACCAAGATGTCCTAGGGACAGGGTGTAATGTTCTGAAAGGTTCTACATAGGGTAATGTCACACACGTGTCCTCCCGAAATGTTTTTTCAGGAATGTCCATGACAGTCCTCTGAACTTCTTTTATGCTTCTCTGAAAGAATTCATTTTTTTTGCTTGGCCTTGGTACTCGCAATGCACTATTGGCCTTGGACGTTGTCCGTTTTTATATGCTGACCAATATCGACGTGACCGTACCGCAAAGTGAAGTGATTGGAAAGCCGCACTCGCTTCTGGTACACGATTTGATAAACTTTTTCCAAGGGTCGACTGACGATTTGGTGAGTGGATAAACGCACAATCCTGTTCGGTTGGTAGGTGGTCACTTTAAGTTTTCCATCCTCTCCAGACTGCAAGGCTTCTTTCACTACCCCAAGGTTTACCACTCGACTGGTGGATAATTGAGAGTCAATAATTTCGCTTTACACTCCGTGTGCATTTCTTGTTTGTCCTGGTATTCGTAGCCGTGATTTTTAGGACCAAAACTAGCAAAACTTAGAATCTTGTCATTTGTGTGCTCGTCTGTCCAGGCTCTTAAACGGTCTCCTCGATGTCAGGGTGACGTTGACCAGGGCGATAGATGTAGACGAAACTGTCCGTGTCAAAGTACAGGACACGATTCCCTAACAGTTTTAAAGCTTCGTACAATTTTAAGCGAGCATGGGCTGTCACGTAAGCTGCAATGATGACATTTCGAAATTAATCGGCTTGTACAAAGTCTAGATCTTCTTCGTAATTGACTAAGATCAAATTCTCACGAACGACGTACACGTATTTCATGTATTTGGTTTTGTCGTGAATTATCTGGAAGTACCTGGACGGTTCTGTCAAATACTCCGTCTTGGGTAAACACGGTCGTTGTTCCAATTTGGCCCACAAGCAATTTAACATTACTCTGGCAAACGATCGCCTGCCTTCGTTTTTCTCGATGTGGTGTAAAGTGATGCCTTCCTGCTCCCAGTATTTCTCTTTGAATGTCTTTTGGTCTTTGGGAGTGTGACACCACTAAGGATAGCCACCGGCTTCTTGTTTCAGTTTCAAAAAGGCATCCACGTAGTCTGCGAAAATGCCTTTCTGAGTTGGGTCACCTTTGATGTATTGGTGTGTCTTGGTAAAGTGGTAAATTTCGTACACTTCTAACAGTTGGTATCCCATGTCCAGAGATTTGAACAATTCCACGCTGACCCAAGATCTCGTCAAGGTGCATACTTCCTGGGTGTGCTGACAAAGCTGATCTTCATTGCACGTTTCGGCACAAGTACGGTACAAGGGAAACATCAGTTTGCCTTGGCATAGGTGAGGTAACACGGGATGGTACAAGTCCGTGGGAGGCAAGACTTTGCACTTGATCAAGCCTTCGTATTGTCGAATGTGGTCCAGGTCGATTTGTTCCGTCACCAATTACGGGTGCCCTGCAGGAAAGCGACAATATTTGCACACGCAGGGATACAGTGAACACACGTCCAAGTATCTGATTTCTTCTTCTTTCTCTTCGTCAGCTGGTACGGCAAACAGGTGACATGTGTCCGTCCTCCGTACAAACAAATCCTTCGGATTCAGGGTGTCCATCAACTTGTAAGTTTCCACGAAGCGTTAAAACGCGGGATGGGTTTTCAAACGGTGATCGTACTCGTGTTCCCACATTTCCACCACTTGATATCCTTGCTGTTCTAACTTCAAGCGTCACTGACAAGTAGCCTGGTACAAGTCTTCCATGGTTCGTTGTAAAAACTGATTTTTAGTGCCACGTTCAGGGTAACAGACGGGACATCCATGAAATAAGCAACCGTTAAACTCGTACACAATCCTGGGGTTTTCTGAGTCCCAGCCGTCTGCCGAATACGTTCCGATGGTCGTTTTGCCTCCTTCGTTGCGGGCGTGCTCAATCCATCTTGTCTTCCTTGTCGCACAAGTAATGTAACCAGCGAAGGGCTTTGACTCATTATTGACGTTTGACAAAGTTGGTCGTTTCTGGACTGACTACAGCCAGGGTGTTTTCAGGCATGAATCATTGTCTGTACACTAAGGAACACGCTTTGACAATGGTGCAAGCTTCTTTCAAAGGAACGACCCCGTAAAATGTTCACGTCGGAACCACAATACTTTAACGTTTCTTCCTGAAAGGGTCTGAGGCGTAAGCCTGGTACCAAGCGTAGAAAGCTTCTCGTTGTTCGGTATGCATGCTGTCGGGTTCGTAATAATGAGCCTCAGGCAAATGGGGTTGAACGGCATGTTGATTGGCTTCGGTATTGAAAAGTTGTGGAAAGTAGCCTTTGGCCATTTCTGTCATTCTAAACGTTTTAGTCATTCGACTCAAATTCATGGCCAAATAGCTCATCGAATCTTTAAACTTTACTTGTCCGACTTGCATGGAAATGATTTTGGCTCCGTTCAAAGTCACTTTCGGACGTTCGGTGCCTTGTTCCATATATTATCTCAAAAGAAACTGTCCATCGTATCCGGATAAATTGTGAGCCACCACCTTGGCATGGCGATGACAATCTCCGTAACGTTCGGTGTCCTCTTGGCTCCACGTCTCGTCGATGGGGTCTATGATCCGTTGGGCGAATTCTGCTAGCGTGTTCGGTCCCCGAAATATTTTTTCACGTCCTCCAGGAATCTTACTGCAGTGAGGACAATGACTAAAGATAGGCTCTTGCATGCAATTCTCGCACGCTCGATGAGCCACACAGAAATTAGGAATGTGAATGCCAGTATCTTGCATGCATTCGAAATCGAAAAAGATGAAATTGCCTTTCTTCATGTCGTCATCATCTTCCTCTTCTGTGGGTTGGTATTTTTGAATGTAGGATTGGTGTACCTAGTCCACGATTTGGTGACAAATGTGACATCGTTTCTTTCCTGAACATACGTGTACCTTGGCACTATTGGTTATTATGCCTTGTCCACACGTAGGGTAGGTTATAATCGCAGAAGTTGACAAGCACTTTTCTGCTGTGAACCTTGCGTCTTCAAATGTTGTTAGTAACAGGTAGGGCTGACAGAAGTGCGCTGACAAGCTGGACAATGCACTCGTTCTTGTCCTTCGTATAGACAGGATTCAGAGGCCAAATATCCTGAGCATTTCGATCCACAATGCTTGTCTTGCTCTAGACTGTTATAGCCATAGTCACATTTCTCACAATAATAACCGTATCCCAGGAATGCGGTAATACTGGTAATGGCATCGAAATGTTCATCGTGATGATAGACGTGAATGTATTTTCCATCCTTAATATCTTTGCCTCGAAACAACAGAGGTCCTCCCACTTCTTGATGGTGTACGTTCAAGGTGTAGCGTGGAGATAGGACATCTTGCAATGTTTGCATTTCAGGAATGCAACAGCGTGTGTCTTTGGACATTCCGGCTTGTTGTAACAGGAGTTCTGCTTCATTTTGTTGTTTAGTTCGGTCTGATGTTTGAATGTTCTCCCAGTCTCTTTTCCATTAAACCGTGTCGTTCTTGTCGTCATACGCTCGTCCCACCACGATAGCCCTGGATAAACACATCTGGTCTTGAGAGTTGTTAATTTGGAGTAGGGTACGCTTGATGCTGCGAAGGTCGTCCACCAATAACACTTTTTTGCGTTGTCCGGTCCCTTGGGGGAGAGAGACGTGGACCATGGACAGTGTCGCTTTACCATCGGTGATATGAAAATGGTCGTTAGGTTGTTGCACGTGTTGAATCTTGTCTATAACTTTGGAAGGTGTCAATTCTGCGGGGTTGCTAAACTCGATCCAAACAGGGGATTTCAAGCTTTCGTGATGTCTGGAAAGTTTCAGGCGACCGTCTTCTTTGGCTTGACATTGGTGTTTCAATGTGGTTAACAAGGAATCACACATCTCGGTGGAGAACCCTTCTGCGTTCTCCAACGGTACGTCGGACTTGAAATCTTTAAACTTCACCGTACAGGTGTAAGCTGTGGTTCTAAATTTTCTACAGGAGCGCTTTTCGGTCTCTCGAATGTGATAGTACTTTTCAGAGTTTACTGGTGAACTTTGGCTAGGTGAAGACTCTCTGGGTCTGGATTCTGGTTGACTCATGTCATCTTCAAAATCACTGGCATGAATTTGTGCCAAGACTTCAGCTACTGTCCGAGGCGATACATCACGTTTCTACCTCTTATTTTGTTCTCCTTTCTTCACGAATTGATGAGATCGTTTCATCTTGACTATAAAAAGTCAAATGACTACATGTTAAACACCACGGGTCACTTAATATCCATGACAGATCAGCGTATATATATATAAAGGGTGTGTGTCTTGCCTTCCACTATTCATTTCACTCTCATTGGATCAGAATAGACCAGGCATAAAACGTAAGTGTATCTTGGTTCTAGAATAAGAACACACACTCATGCACTCATACATTCACACATACAATAGGGGTAAAAAGGGTTTCTGAGTTTTAATTGATATTGGCAATTGAAATACTATCTTTTTTCGAGAGAAATGGGTGGCTCTGAAAAGGGCATTTGGGCCATGGCCTACTTCTGGTTTGCCTCCTGTCGACGATGATTGGGTAGAAATCACTGGGGGTGGTACAGCAGGCGTAGTCACAGGGTTGGGTTGTTTAGCTTGGGAAGGTCTTATTCTCTTTGGTCGTAATAAAGAAATCTGATACATTTGTTTCAGACTTCTTAAATCTGCTAAAATGTTTAAACGTACCGTGACCGTTTGACTTTGACTGCCTTGTTTCTTCGCTGCTTCTTCCTGTCGTTTCCTTCTTGCCTCTTCTTCTCGCTGTTGTTGAAGAAGGAAAGCTTGTTCTGCTTCCTTTTTCTGCTGCATAAATGTCTCCAATTCTTCTTTCTGTCTCTGTTTGAAATGATCAGCGAGTGGTAACGAAGAAGAAGGTACTGGCAAGGGTACTGGTACCGGAACAAATTTTTGCGAGGTAAGACAATCCACAAAATCCCAATTAAAAGTAGCCTCTTCTGGTCGTAGGTCCGTGTTAACTGGTGTAGTCGTTGCTATTTCATCGCTTCTCGTCTCCACGACCCGTGCACCTCAATTCAACGTCTTCTTAGTTTACGTCATGATCGAAAACGGTGTCGCATGGACTGACTGCGCACAGACGCTAGAGCCTCTATATAGAGGATGTGACGTTATAGACTGCTGTCTTCGGATTGGACGAAAGACTCCGTGTGGTGACTGAATTTTGTAACTCGTGTTTGGATTGGTCAACAAACTCAATCCGTTTCGATCCTCCCTTCAACTATAAATAACCACAGTTCGCTGCATTATTTCACCTGTTCTCGTCACAAGATGTGGACCAACGTAGAATCCTCTATTCTTGTATCGTCAATGCTGTTCCGTACAGACTTACCTATGTATGTCAGATCATCGTGGACCATTGTCAGGATGACGGATATAAGCGTTTGGAGAAGAAGAATTTATATGGGGAGACAAGGGTGTTTAAAGAGAGTTTTGATTTATGGACCACAAGTCAGACAAAGTTTGAGGAAAAGAAGAAGACCTATACGATGCCCTCTAGATTAACGGAATAATGTTAACATAAACGAAAAGGCCATTTTCAGGGCACTCATAGGCCTCGAAAAAAATGACATTCTTGCTTCCCCCACCAATTTTTTTTTGTTTCATCTTGTATAAGTGTTTGTCTCTTGACTGTGTTATATAAAATCTCCCATGTTAAATTCCCATTGTCCCTAGAGAGACCTACCATGTTAAATTCCCATTATCCCTAGACAGTCCCACCATGCTAAATTCCCACTGAGGCTAGACAGTCTCACCATGTTCAATTCCCATTGTCCCCAGAGTGCCGGTCCTGTATTTCCCATGTTCAATTCCCATGTGTGCCCTATATCGTCCCAGGGTGTTTTACCTTCTTTGTTCTCATTTACCCTATAATGTTTTGCCCTATATCATCCCATGGTGTTTTTCCTTCTTTGTTCTCATTTGCACTATATCGTCCCCATACACTACTACCGGTGTCTTACATAAAAAATGAGCCATACCATTTTACAAGTCAGTCAAAACACTAAATTCGAGACAAAATGCAACTGAAGATATTTGGTAGGAAACTATAAGCACCTGAGCTAATAAGCCAAGACGAATACAAAGTGTTATTTCCAATAGCTATACGGACTGTCACAAAACTGCTATTTTGCAATTCTCATATTTGAACTATTTTGATACAAGTCACCCTATAAATACAATCCATACAGGTCATAGTATGGGATCCTCCAGCAGCATGCAAGTGACAGGCATAAACATGTCTTCTGCAGTTTATAATAAGAATGGTAATAAATATAGTGTCATATATGCATCAAGAGTTTCTTCAACATGTCCTTTCTTAGTTAGTTCTGTAAATCTGAATGACATGACTAATTACATATGAAAACTAATACACACCGAAACTGTTCTGTTAGTTTGATTACACTTCCAAATGAAATCACATTCTCCTTGCTGCGCTGAACTTTCCCAAATAATCCAGTCGTTCAAAAGCAGAAAAGCAGTATAGAGTTGTATCAGCAGAAAACCAAAATCGATTCTATACCAACTGGAAAAGCTTAAACTAGAACGCATGACGAAGTTCAAAGCTCTTGGGCAGTCATATTTGCACATTAATATTTTACTGTGTATTGATGAATCTACCGTAGTGTATTTATTTTAGAAATGCATAATACTTTTTTATTGTAGTGTATTCCTTTATGCCAGCAAACCTTAGGTAGAAAAATGAATAGAGTATATGAAAAAAGATACTGCATTTTTAGCCCCAAGGTCGTGCAGTATTAGTCAGAAAAACTTGTTCATATTTTCCTAGGCGAATACGCTTTTATTATGATTTTTCGACTTGTCATTCCTGCCCTTTGTCTGTATATTTATTTAGTCCGAGTCAAAGTGGGATTCAATTTTCTAATTTCCTCAATCGCATTTCACTTACAGTTGTACCCAGTTTGAAGCCCTTACTGACTAGCTCGCCTTCTTTCAGATCTGTGTTCCTGATGTTGGAATAGGTTACTGGACCTTTTTTTTCCAGAAATGCCTCGTTGACATACCTGTCAATGAGCAAATACCAATGACAGGTGTACCTCTATATATATATTTACTGATTATCTCTTTATGTACCTATAAATATATACACATTTGTTTGTATCTATGTATGAATATATGCAAGTGTGTTTGATTATGTGGCCGCGTTAAGGGTTTTACAGTTCTTGTTTTGAAATTACAGGAAATATAATTTTGAATACCAAATCTACAAGTGTCCTAACTAACTGATGATTTGAGCGAATACACGTACATCTAAAGATGTCTTGTTTCACGTATATTTATATATGTACCAATCAGCATTTCGATGCATTTATGAACGCTGATATATATATTTACCATGTAATGGTGTACAACATAGATTCATCACTGCTCTTGTTGAAATCACAGGAAAACACTAGTTTCGGCTTCTGAATTGGTAAGTGACCAAACGCAGTGGTCTCGTTAATGAAGACAAGTTCATGCTTTACTCCAGCAAACGCAGACTTGAAGCTTGGGGCTGCTGTGATATCTGGAGAAATATAAGAATTTGATTGGCCCTCACGATTATTAGTTTATAGTTTTAAAATGAATTATAGCCTTTTACATAACGGATACAGCAATATAAATATAAGAAAAATTGGTTTCTAAAATAATTCTTATAATTTCTACATTATAGAATTTATATGAAAACAAATTACAATATATCCTTCATTTTGTTAATGATGATTTCGTACGTAAATATCTGAACATCATTTTACATTCATTTAATATTTTTGCATGTATCAGTTGTATGGTCCAATAATGTGGAATAATAAAAATCAGGATATTTCTCAGCAGTATAATAGCTGGATCCATTCGACATTGTTTTAAACAGCCGATTGAGATAATTTATTAAAATACATTAAACATCTTATTCGGGTCAAACACTATCGTTAAGATGATGACCATGCTAACATATATAGTAGATATATCGTTATGGCTTATGTATTATGATCCTGCCTATAACTTAAAGCACTGTCTGCGGCCATAAAGTGTTTAGGTAACATTCTACCTAATACAAAGGTGGATCATCAAGTTGGTAAAATAACAGAGCTCAGCCTTTATTTGGGGGGGGGGGAACATATTCTTTGTATCTTCATTATGAGTGCATTATGTTTGAACATATATCATGCTATGTCTTTTGACCTGTAACAACATATATGTTGTGCAATTGTATGCATTCCAATATGCAGCCCAAAACGTGTAATATCGCAACCCTTTAACCATATATATATGTATGGGGCTTAAAAATACAAATATATACATTCACCTAACACTGGCAGCTTCTCAACCTCAAAGCATAAGTACATGGAACCTTAGCTCATACAACTAAATCATCTTGTAACCCCAATGTACACATTTACTTGACACGAAAAAACGCATTCATACATACTGATGACATTGAACCATGTCGTCACACTTAACTACAGGGATATGGTTTTTTGACTGAAACTCAAACCGTTTGAGGTTTTTATCATTTCCCATGTACATAATTACTATGAATGAACATACAAATGCATATATCCGACACATATCAAAGCGAACCGTATCATCACTCATCTACCAAGAGTTCAAATTCAGAATTGAACTCGAAAACCATTTCCTTGCATATTGAGATAAATATTATTCTTTCCTGGCGTGCATATTGTATTATTGTCATATTCAAACGTTAACTATTTGATTAGTTATTTTGAAATTTGATGTAACTATATGATACTGGTAAGAATGCACCGTCACCCTGTTTAATATTTTATTATTTGCACAGTTATATCCCTCGAATTTTGTTTACAATCATCATTTAAATGCCTCACCAACCAATGCCTAAGGAAATATTCATGTTGAACACAAGACAGACTAGTGTATATTAAGAGGTAAACTCATTACAAATGTAAATTATAGTATTTTCTATACACTTTTGGTCGTATCAGAGACAGCTTCGGTGGCCTAGTATTTACAGCGTCTGCCTCAGATGCGGGAGATTGTGGGTTCGATCCCCGGTCGAGTCATACCAAAGACTTATAAAAATAGTACTAGCAGCCTTGGTTGGCGCTCAGCATTAAGATATTAGTGATGGGACTAGTCGGCCTGGAGTCAGGATAATGTGACTGGGTGGGACATCATGCTACATGTCTGCGGCATGATGTTACAGTGCAAGACATCACTGTAAACTGCCACACTGCAGATATCGTAGCAATATGACTGAAAAATTGTTAAAGATTCGTTAAAAATCCAATTACACACACAGAAACACATTCACAAATAATGGTCGTCTATGATCAGACCAACTATTTCGTTTATTGGAACGAAGGACGGAGCAAATTAAGTTATGTAGTAGGTATAATCGTTCAAGAATAAAGGGTACAAGATGGCAATTATTTAGAAAAAAACCACTGGAACAAAAACGATGTGTCGGTGCATTCCGATGTTGACTTAAAGTGAGCTATATTGCTTTTATCTAAAGAATATAATGAGTTGGTAACAAAATAAAAACCAGAGCCGATGTTTTAAACGTCTTCAAGTTCCAGTAAGTACTTTTCCATTTCTTTTATGTTGTTGCTTACTTAATAGATTAAAAGTGAACCAACAAACAGCAAGTAAAATTAGAAAGCAGGTATAAACGTTCATTTAAATGCATTCCAGTTTACAATCTTATGATCGTTTTCTACGTGCAACTTTTATAACCCCAGCACAGCAGTGCGAAGCAAAGTTTCATTTGTTTTCGTTGTAATCTATCAAACATCAACATTGTATACATGGCAAGTAAAACTAAAAAGCAGGTAAGATTATATAACAAGTGATATGAAAGAGATTACAATTATACTTTCGATGCGATGGAGATGAGACTGTCCCTTGAGGTCGAATACTTGAAAAACCAATAAATGTCTACTCATAAGATCCATGCCAAAGGATGGCAGCCAGATTTTCAAGTGAAATTGTCATGGTTTGGTTATATTGTAAATGAAGTAGAGAAATTCTTCACGTGCACAATGAAAGTGCAACCAGTTTTTTTTTTAATCAATTTCAAGCAACACTGTGAACAGTTGTGTGTGAAAATTAGTATACTTTGAAGACATACATGTGACAAATAACACTTACCGAAGCAGTAAGCACTCGTACGGGTTGTTGGCTGTAATTTATAAATCATGTGCGTTGCACAGTTGCGTACTTGTATCGTTTTCTTTACGGAACAAGAAGAAGAAAATGAAACAATGCAGGCAGTACGAGTCACAACTCCGTCATCTTCGTTTGGAATGGACCCTATAATTAAATTTATATTATTTTTAGAGAACGACCCAAAAAATAGAGACACTATTAAATGCAGCGTACATACAGATTTCCTTCATTTATAATGCAATTCCTTCTAAAGTATATTCGGGTTTATTGATTCACGAAAAGCTTGAATGTCTCCTTGAAAAGGCAAATGATAAAAGACATTGGTTAAATAGCGTGACAACAAATCTAAACTTCAAGCATAATGTTTACTAAACTAATGTCAATGAAGATCATTATGTTCGTCGAAACCTTACCGTTCATCCAAATTGGGTTATACGTGCTGCACTTTCCTATGATTAAACTTGAATAATTTGTTGGCATGTTGTTTTTACCAACACTATACCACTTGCTATGGTCCAGGTTCTAATCAAACAGGATCGGTTCATTTTCGACCACAGCATAGTTACGAGCCCTTCGTCCAAGCTGCGGGAGGGTTTCGTAATTTACGCTGCAGTCCTGACCTTGAAAGATAACAATCGCGCTTTAAAATGGGTCATGTAATACGTTATCAGTCTGCCAACCGACTACAACTAACAAAGTATTCTGAACTGTCTTTGTCCTTTTCATCCACGTAGGCATATTATTTCCTTTTGAAATTTCTCATTGTATAGATGTTATTCTTTGAATCTATTGAAACTGAAGGGATAAAAAACTATAACTTCGAAGGTAACTATTTCAATTGATCCTTGAGCGATTTCAAACGATGTTTGAAATGCATGTACGAATATTGAGAACTAAGTTTGTGTGTACTGAGTAGATTTGAAAGAATAATATTACTTAATGGCTGCTACAATGATTTATATGAACAACAAGCTCCGAAATACATAATTTATAATCTAGTGTATACAATAAATTACCAGTGCTTTGTTATTGTGATTTCTAATAATATATGCTAAATCTCAGAATTACATTGTTGTTCTTTTGTGACTAAAGAACGTTCGAATTAAACGAATAGTGTGGGTGTTTTCATATTTAACACAACGAAGCGATCTTTGTTATACAATTACAAATTGACATAGTCGAGAACATTGCGTGGTCTTATAAGTTTTAGGAAACGTGTACCGTTTGAGGTTTAATGTAAAATATATTCACAAACCTTCTCGTTTTGTTAAATTTGCGAATGACACTACATGTAGATATATACAAAACGTACGAACAAAATGAAACGTTCTTCGGTCACGGGTAAATGATTTGCATAAATAGAATCGACATTATTCTTTACCAACAGTGTTTGCTGTAATAGTTTAGACTTACCGTAAATCATGCGCAGCAGAGTTGATGCAACTGTCATCAGCAATAGTATCATCTTGATTCTAAAATTAAATCACTAGGTTACTTTTCTACTTTCTTTCTAGGAGGAAAACTCGATGGGTAAACATATCCTACAACATGCATCTAATTCAATGAATATATATCTGACTTCTAAGCCACTTTCAAAATTACGTAAACGACGATACAACAACTACTCAGTGAAATAAAATTCTTACGTAATGAACAAGTTGCTATATAAACATAAGGGTATGAAACATAGTACAAAATCTATCTCCCAGTGAAATAATTTTATGTAAAGACGTTTCGATTAGAAAAGACAATTCTGATGGTCTTATAAAATATTTTGGAAAAATGATATAGATACATTATGTAATATAAATATGTCTCGTTGAGAATACTTGAAACGATCTGTCAAAATATTAACAACAAATACTAGAGCTGAGCACCACGAAAAATTGTACCACCATATACCACGGTATTTCTGAACATTCCGCGCTAGGTACCATGATTAACTGCAATTATATTAGGGACCAACTATTCAATGTTCTGTGGCAGAGGTCTGAAGCTTTTTAATTAAACAAATTCCGCCTGTAAAAAGCTGAATTAGAGAAAAACAGAAACACTTTATACCCATTACATACTTTAAAAAAATATAATGAGATAAAACAAAATAAAATATTCCAGCTCAAATGAAACTTGCAGCCCTCCGAAATAACCTGATATTACATGTTTTTGCTCTGTGCATGATAATAGTTGTATAAATTGTAAATTAAAATCTGTAACTAAAGTGGGATGATTAAGTTTACACTATTAGACAGGGAACCTTACTGTTGGATGTCAAAACCCGGGCAAGATATTTATTATGCAGAATATAGTTTGTATATTGACAATCATTGACACCAGGTGGCAGTTTCCTAATTGGTCGCTATTCTAAATGATACTGCATAACACTTATGAAAGATAGATGATGACAACAAATACATTTCAAGAGGCACCGATTCGGTGGCCATAGTGGTTAGAGCGTCCACCTCGGATAAGGGAGATCGCATGTTCGAACAAGGCCGAGTCGTACAAAAGACTTATTGAAATGGTACTTACAGTTGCCTAGATTGACAATCAAGATTACAAGTTTAATGCTAGGACTGGTCTTCCGGGTGTCAGGATAATGTTACTGGGTGGGACATGCTGCTACATCTATGTGGCATGATGCCCCAATGATAAACACCACTATAAACTGCCACACTGCAGACATCGTAACGATAATCTTTCACACACAAGCATTTCGATAAATGTTTAACAAGTTAATACACAATACGGGTTGACAACTGAATAAAGGAACAGTATTTATATATTTTCTCAAGTTCTTCCGAAGTTTCTGTGTCTGCTATTTGGATGTTCATACATTAAATATTCATCTATGCACATCATGTAATAAAATATATAAAAATTAAACAACCCCCAATTTCGATTCATTTCTGGCGTGAAGATGATTTATTTTTCTTAAATACCTAACGTTTGTTAATGAATTAAAGTTTTCTATTTTTTTTTCATGTCTTGAATACTGCATAAGAACTGTGTATGGCAACTAATCAGTTAAGGTTTGCTCTCGATTTCGAGTCTCATGTACAGCAATATATGTGTATGGAATTTAAACCAAAGCTGGGGTGCATCAGACCGTCAGCTAATACTACTAGCTCCTCTTGATGGAAGGAAATTAAATAAACAAGAAAAAGTATAATTCCTTCACAAATCGTACTTGTTGTTATATTAATTACTGTAGCAATAGTTGTTGTAGTACGTAATATGGAACCTGGCATGGTGCAATCGATCACTTGGATAATATTCATCGCTGGAATGATAAATCGAGTTCACGAAGAGTGTTTTATAGCCCATGACAATGGAAAACAACAAATCTCAAATCTTTTTCAGGTTCTCTTATAGTATATTATTTAAATTAATTGTGTCTTATTAAGTTCTACAATGGTCGCTACAATGTCAACCAAAACTGAAATGTGAGATCTCAATGTCATCCGGAGATGAAATGTGAGAATTGAATAGGTAGAAGCATAATAAACCCCACATAACAGCAGCGACACATAAGGCAGGTAAGTATACATATTATATACGCATTGATTCTTGCTCACCATGAAGACAGAAAATACTTACCTTAGATGAAGTGCGTTCAGCAGGCACAGAGTCGGAACGTTGCCAGTGGAGGCGAATATAGAGCTCAAATCAAGGCTAAATTAGGTAATATAATTCTTTAGTAGACGTCTCTAACTTGCCACACCAATGAAAATAAGAACGCCCTCCTTGCAAATGGCTGATATATCTTCTCGGAAACAGCTGGCAACATTCCAGGACTGAAATAGCTCTTCTGGGTATTCATAAATTCCTGCACAGTGCACCGGATCATATTCATAAATATATGTTACTTCTTCACTCACAGATTTACACTTTACGAATATAGTATTTAAATATTTTTGCCTCTGCTATAATTCGTATTTTTCAGCGTTTGACTTTATCGAGACTTGTGCTATTTTCACTTATTAGCTATATAGCCAACCAAACACACGTTTGAACATCTTACAAAATCTTTGAAATATTATTCAAAACTGCATTGTTGAATTGAGTCAAATGCAATTTATATTGTTGCCAGCTGCTCAATATCACTATTTTAGAGGAAACGTTTTGTACATGGATATGATTTTGCGGATTTGATATGAACATGGCAATATTTAGCTTGCAATGATATTTAAAACACATGTGTTAGGAGCATTGCATATTGCTTGAATATGGTAATTTTTGTCGTTATGCGGTAAATAAAGTAGGCAATACAAATGCATGAAGTAATCAGTCTTTTATTCATGATACGTGTAGAATGCTAGCAAAAGGGAGAATTAAAAACGAAGTTTCATAGGTACAAATGACAAGTATACATTTTTGTGTGTCGCTTTGACGATTACTGATGGTATACACTTTCAATGTAGGTAATAAGAGACATTCCCTGAAGTAACATTTTCCAATCGCGGTTAGTGTTATCCTCGGATGACTTTCCAAGTACCATCTGATTGGCGAAATATTCAAAATGTATTCTGCCTTTACTGTGCTTTACTATATTCTTGCTACATGCATTAGTCTTTATTTACAACAACATCATGTTCTACTGTACAAAAAGAACATGACACCGTAGCCTCATTATCTATAGCGATAACCTTTGTAATTTCAAATAAAATTCCTAGAGCCTAAAACCTAAAACATAGAGAACTATGTTTGAAAAAACATTTATTTATATTATTCTCTTCAATTTGTATAAAACATATTGATCTTGACATTCTTTGCTAAAAATCTGCACAAAAGAGAAAAGACAACTGAAACAAAGGTGTTAATACTCTACTAATCCATTGAAGAGGATCAATTGTATATGTGCGTGCCAGTGTGTTATTTGGTTTAGTCCAGTTGTAAATTCAAATAAACGTAACACGTACTAAAAATGTATAAGGATGTAATCCAAGCAAAAGATTGCTTTAAATTCGCTAACATTCCATTACTGTGGCCAGCGTTTTTCTCAAACCGCTTTCCAATTCTCGGTAAATTGTTGAGGTCTTCACAATGTGTAAGAACATGTAAGTATAATGTGTTAAATTAAGTCTGCAGTGTGACTCCAGAAATCTTAAATGTTTATTGTTTTAAATGATCGGCTTATATACGTAGGTATCATACAAAAATGACTTCGTAGTATGTTGCGTCTATGAAAGGTTGCGAACGTCTAATTTTGCAGTAGTACGAAAGATGTGCTTTCTTTTAGAGAATATCATATTTATCTTTGTAACTGTCTTTCGATTACTTTGATGAGATCTTGTTTAATTGGAACCTTATTGCGGTCTTTGTTTCCAATTCTTCTTTAGTCAATAGTCATTGCACGTTGCATTTCGCCTGCCCCACTGCTATGTGCAAGTATATCTTTATAAATATTCTTATCACATTTGTCAGCAACACAGCGTAGATTATATGCACTTGATTTGTTTCTCAAGTCGATCTTTAACAACCAAGGAATTCAAACATATATCAAGACTCCCTACTGTCAGAATCTGTATTTACTTTACATCTAACGCTACTTCAGCGTCAAGGGAATCATACTATGCCACGTCGTACTTTTTTTGTTCCAACATGTTTACCTATAAACCTTTTGATGCTAATACAAGCACGACAACACATCTTATGCAACCAGGAAAGCTCATTTCTTTCTTGATTTGTTCCCATATTAATGTGTGGTGGGAGGTGATGGTGGTGATACAATTTTAATGCATTCAAGGGTTTAAAATAGCCAATGTTACAAACTTATTATAAATAACATACCAAATGATATCACACTTAATCAATATGTGTACATGGAATCCAGGTTATGTTTACAAGTTCGTGTTACCTGTGAAACGTTGGCCTATTACTGCATACACATCTTGCCTCCTCCTCTACCACAGGGTTCTGGAATGGCATCAAGGAGCGGAAACCTACGTGTTATATTTGTCATCCTGAAACATAATACACATATG
This sequence comes from Sinohyriopsis cumingii, assembly GCA_028554795.2. NCBI lineage: Eukaryota > Metazoa > Mollusca > Bivalvia > Unionida > Unionidae > Sinohyriopsis > Sinohyriopsis cumingii. The sequence continues at coordinate 142,045,695 of CM068828.1, forward strand.
GAAGCATCGATTGAATGACATTACCAAAATGAGTTAATATTTCCATTTTCTCCTCACTGATAAAATGTTTCAGGATCCGAAAACTCTTGTAATCAAATCTTCCTTTCACATCATAACAATTACATGGTTACCAATAAACCTTCTTATGCAAATACAAGCACGAAAACAAATCTTATGCAGCCAGGAAAGCTCATTTCTTTCTTGTTTTGTTCCCATATTCGTATTTAGCGGGAGGTGATGGTGGTGGTAAAATGTCAATGCATATAGGGTTTAAAATAGCCAATTTGACCGCCCTCCTCAATCAGTATATACTGAAATCCGGTTGCGGGTAAACTTCGTGACGAACGAACGGACGGACCATTGGACGCACTGATAAATGAAAAACGGTGGACCACACGATTCTATTCAATTTCTTCAAATAAATTCACATTTAACATGTTTCGAAAGGTATATTTATATATATATACATATATATGTATCTAGTTGTATGTATGTAATATGCCAGATCAGATAAAATGTTTCCTAGGTTTGCGTTCAATATACAATCTTGATTCGCACGCTTGAATTCACATGAGCTCATTCTGGTTCCCAAATTGCGTCTTACCTTTCTATAGTAAGGTTGATTACATTAGAAATATTATTTTTTCTTCTTTTAACACCAGACATTAGATGAATCAGTTATAACAGTTTTCAGTTTTCATTTGAGGGATTTATGTATATTAGTCATTGGCATTACAGAGTGCAAGTTAATCATTTCGATCTTTATTTCTTTTTGGGGCTTATTGAGTTTATTTTTAGACATTTTGAATTTCACCACTGTGATACATCAAGACGTTGAGTACATCGTTACATTCCGGACCATTAGTACATCAGCTTTTTCAAAACTGGAATTCATTTGGAATACACAATACTTTTTGGACTTGTGACAGATCTTTGAGGACTATTTGGCATCTAAGTCACAATAAAGGGATGTTTTCTTAAGTATCCTTACTGTATTCCATCGACATAAATTTTTCGTTAAATTTTCTTAAACATGTTACGTTTCGTTTGTATCTGTTACTTAATTTAAGATCATAGATTTGTAACTAAAATTTGAGGTTGGTCCTGAATATGATTTCCTTTCAAATATTTCAGAAACTTCAATTTATTGTTTAATTTAACTTTCACTTTAATCGGATTATTATAGTGCGTGGTATTTTAATTTCATATATTTGAGAAATATTAGTGAAAACAAATTTTTGCAAAGCCATCTTAAGTGGTGACCTTTATTTTAGATCGAACCGAGAAAATATTACTGTCGTTAAAAAGACGAATTGATGAAGCTGGCCAGAAAACATAATCTTTCTGAAGCAAAGGTTTCTTTAACGAAGCGATACATTAAATGGAATTCGGTCCAAAATTTGGTGGAAAATTTTAATTTGGATAAAAGTGATTTCGGTTCGATTTTTAAGTACCTATCTCTCTCTATAAAATGAAAATTTGAAAAACCAGAACGTTTCAGCTTCCAAAGCAAATTATGGAAATCCAAAATCGGCAAGAGTAAATGGGTAAACAGATATAAAGAGATGAAGACAAATGCAGAATCAGAGAAAAAAAGGAATGAAAAAGGTAAAATGCGACTGAAATAAAAGAATTAGATTTGGCAAGCGAAAAACACGTGCCTTCTTTACACACAAGATCACATTTTGCTGTTACCAGAAAGTTTAGGTTACTACCTTTTATTAGGAATTAGAAGTAGATCAACATGTTTCTGATTTTGAGAAAATTGCTAAATATTATAAATGTCCCAGATGAATATAATTCATATTAGTTGAAGAGTTCAATAATTTCGCACGTTGTAACGTCAAGACCGAACGGTCAAATATTTAGAAAATGTATACTGAAATTATTATTCTTCGACTCAAACAAATTATTTTTATCTAAAGTTTTCCTCTGAGCAGTTGTACAGTAATACCTTCCCAGTCTAATAAGAGTAGTGTCGAATCAGGAATCAAACGTTTGATGCAACTGGTCAGTCGTGCTTCTCTCTTCCTACGTGCACTTATATCATGATAAAGAGCATGCTATTTCTGATTTGAGATAAGCGACAGAATAAAGACGGGTCTATTCCAAATGTTCATAATTCTAAAAAGGCAGGTTCAAAATCATGTAATTCAATCAACATATGTGTTGGGTCAAATAAACCAAAGTAACGATTTTATTAAGGAGATTTATGAACTACTCATGTCGAAAGGTTTTGTATCAATTGTTGGCGATTCTTCCAATCCTATATGGATTATAATATTAAGGGACACAGGAGCTACTCAGTCTTTTTCTTATCAAGATCTTTACTTTGATCCAACAAGTCTTCCTCTAGTAAAGTGTTCTTATTTGCAGAACAGGGCGAAACTTTCTTAGTCTTCCTCCAATGAGTAAAGTTGTCGTCAGATTTAGTGTCAGAACCCATTACAGCTGGTACTATGGAATCGTTACCCATCGATGGTATTTGTTAGTATGGGCTAGTCGCTGGAGATCATGATGAACTTAATACAGTTTAAACTGACTTAACTTTCTCGGATCAAAAGGTTGATCCTATTGAAAATGAAATCCCTGATTTATTCCCGGCTTTGTGCAGTTACTAGAACTATGACAAAAAGAGCTATTGCAATTAATGTTGATCAAAATATTACCTTTTGCTGACACATTGTTTGCTTAGGCTTTTGAGAAGGGCACATATGCTTCTGGTGTTGATCTGCCAAGAGATATCTATCAGAATGATCGTTTCTTTTGCTACTTATCCTTTTCTATAATCACGGTCACGAATGACAATCACTCGTTCTAGAACATAAATTTGATACTGAGATACCCTATTTGTTTAAGAGGGCGATTAGCAAAACGGAGCTACACAAATGCCTGTTTTGTAATTTTATTTTTAAAACGACGTTTTATTGAGAATATGGAGACCACCTTAGGTACCCGCTGGTGACGACTGGTCAATGAGGTAACAACCTATTTGTCGTAGGTAATATGGCAGGAAATTTTTAGTATAACCCATGAAACATCATCGACTGGTCACTTAGGGATGAATATGACTAATCACAAGATATTTAATCATTTGTATTGGCATTGGCTGCGAACTGAAAGTGATTCGTCTAAATACATTACATATACATTTGTTATATTGTTGTAAATCCTAATATTTATACCTTCCTAAACATGTTCGTAAATGAATCTGTATATGGTAATTGAATAAAATCGTTCGTTGATTTATCAATCTGTTCAATCGTCCGTCCGGTTATCTGCAACTTACTTCTGCAGGAAACGAAAAATTTAGCAGATTAAAGGTAAACTATGTAGATCCATTTCTTAAGACTAAGCCAGATAAGTAAAGATGTTGACCATTAAGTGTGCGTCCGAAAGATTTCCAGAGGCAATTCATTTCGAAAATACAAAAAACTAAAAGAACGGTAAAATCATATTTTCTAATGTTTGGTCTTCCCGAAGGAAACCAATCCGACATAGCATCAAATTTCATATCTGGAAGTTACGTTTCATCTCAATAACCAAAAGTTTAAGTCTTTTGCTTTAATGTCTAGGGGCTTGGAAAAGATGTCACCAAACTTTGAAAAATATACATAGGTTATAATGTTATGATACAAAAATAACATTTGGATGAAGGTATTCATTTATTACAGCCTGTTGTTCGGGAATCAGCTCAAGAACCGCTAGGATTTAGTCCGTTTGAACTAGGGTTAGAACATATCATCCGTGAACTTTGTGAGCTATTAAAAGAGAATTTTCTTTCACTCGAAAACACACAGATTGATCTTCTTTACTATGTGTCTGATTTTAGAAATAGGAAATCTTCACTCTAATCAGTCCAAAGTGAAATTAAGGTACGACATAAATGCAAATGACACAGAATGTTCAGTCTGGTGATAGAGTTCTGTCTCTCCTGCCTATACATCAGGTAAGTATTATGGTCCTTATACAGTTGAAGAGAAAGTAAGTAACTAATATTATTTCATTAACACTCCTGCGATCCGAAAACAGAAATAACGTTGCCATATAAATACGCTGAGAGAATACTTTAATGTTTAGCTTTACCTTTTCCCAGAATTCGGATTTAGACGATGACTTATAATCGAGGTGAAACTACGGTGCTGTAACCAATCTATGGAATATTTGGATACGGCCAAGTTAAACCTAAGGAAGTTAAGGTCTAGACTGTCGCTGAATTCCCATTGTAAACAACAGCCGATGCGATAGGAATAGCCATATATTACCGGAATGTTTGGTCCAGCTTTTCATGAATTTTGTAACCTCAAACCAGTTTGTAAGAAAACCAGGTTTTCGTGATTAAAAAGTGTTAGGAGGTTTTTGAACAGTCAGTTAACGGTCGTTCTTAAGTGCATCATTTCTTTTACCTCCAACTAAAGTCAATTAAAGTCAATCATTTCAAATGTGTATTGATCGAGTGATTTTGAATTATGAGTATTGATTCAAGAAGGCAAACATAGTGTGAATTATTCAGAGTGATATTTTCAAAAAAAGGTTAAAAGAATAGAGAAATTATTCAACAATGAGGAAGAAATATTTGGCATTAATATTGTTTTATACAAAGATCTAAGTTGTATATTGCTTCCTTCTTATATTATTGTATTCAGTGAACACCCTTACTTTCATTAATTAAATGAAAAGCAAAAATTAGAGACTGTGAAGGAAAGGTTTGATATTGCAGGAATGCAACATTGACATTAGGCACATCAAATGAAATGATAGAATAATTGCAGGTGCAAGTTTACTTGTATAGAAGTACTACATTGCTTCTTGAGTGTACCATGTGAGATTCCTAAAATATCTTTTTGTGTAATTTTAACTGATGTAGTATGATAATTGACTAATATGCAAAAGAAAGATTTATAAGATAAATCATTCTTGTTTCTTTACTAGGAGAGGGGTTATGAATATATTTTATTAGCAATTTGTGCTGTGTCCTGGCCATGTTGTTATTATTAGTTTTATTATCATTATTATTTTATTATTATTATTATTACATATAATGATTGTGATGGATCTTACTGCATTATTGAGAGTAGATGCTTAATATCATCTAGAGTAAAATGTTTAGTAGCTTTAAGTTCTCAATACAGCATTGATTCTGACCTTAGAAATTTCTAGAAAGAAACTTTGATTACTTGGATGGAAAATTCCATTAAGACGTCCCTCATTCTATTCAACAGGTTACGTCTCAGGGTTTAATGTTAAGGTTTATTGTATTTAAATTTGTTATTCCTGTTTCAACACCATTCTTTAATGGAAATAATTTGATATGTGTTCAGGAGTGGTCTGAGAGGATTTGTTTCAATTAATCATTGGAATTAGAAGGTGACAATAAATAATTTGGAACTTAATCACCGTTTTCGGATTATTGTGCATTCATTTAAAAACATGGTTTATATCATTGTGGCCCATAAAGCTTATTAACACATCGCCACATTCCAGTTCATTGTAAGTTAGTACTTAAAAGTATTGATTCATTCATAACACAACAGGAATACCCTATACATATGGACTTGTGATAAAACGTTTAGGACTATTTGGGAATTGATTCACATTTCTGTAAGTTCTTTTTAAATTTTCGCTTTGTGTTCTGGGGAATTAAATTATTTACTGAATTTACTAAAGCTGTCGAATTTCGCTCTTATTGTTACTTAGTTTAACACCATAGGGTCGTAACAGCACAGAGAGATACATACGTGCACACATGCACACATATACTTATATCGTCGAAATAACGTGACCTTGGTTGATAAATATGCAAATCTACATATTTGTTCATATTGGTCTTAGGCGGATGTTTGATATTTTTGGGATTGCGATCAAACAATAGGAGTAAGATTGGACAGCGGTTTTTGGATACTTCTTTTAATTATTGTATTTTTACGTTATATATTATAAGCAATTTATTTTCGTCTCTTGAAGAAAATGTCGTTGTAATCTTTTGACCCTAGCTGTTATTCTTCTCTTTTGCGACTAGGGTACGGTGGCAACAATGAATCTGCAATCATATTTGGTAATTTTCATAACGATTTAGCTACCAAAGCTGCACTGTTGACATGCATTTATTTGCCATCTCATGGATCTTCACTGAGGGTGAAATATAAATGCTTTATAACGCTGAACCCGTGATAACCATTGTTAACGACGTTTGAATCTCCAGCATAATCGCTAAACCTTCAGTGGGTCGAATTTGTCATGTTTTATTTCAGTTCTAGTATATTGTTCTCTTTCGGCCTCGGATAAATGTTGTGGCACTTGGTGAGTCAAAGAACTTAGTCCATGTCAGGTTTACAACACTGTTCACATTCCGCTTTGCTTATTCCTTTCTTACAAATATAGTTATGAAATGAGGTTTCCTGGCAATGAAGTGCATCATGCATTTTAGTACATGCCTCCAAATTTCTGGTTTGATGTAAAGATTTATCTTTCAGGATTTCCAAAAGGTCTAGACAAGTGAAATGAATTTTAAAAATCATCTTTTCAATAAGAATCCTCAGGCTTCCGCTGTTTCACTGGGCCTTATTATATGTTATACCACTTTGGAAATAATGACCTTTAAAATTATTTGAAGCATTAACTATGTATGTATGTATGTATGTATGTATGTATGTATGTATGTATGTATGTATGTATGTATGTATGTATGTATGTATGTATGTATGTATGTATGTATGTATGTATGTATGTGTATAAATGAAGAAAAAGGAATCGATATTTCATTATATTAAATGTATATATGATTTAAGCTGCATTTGTTTAAAGTACAATAATTATCACATGTGTTCCATCACGCCCTTATTTTGCCATCTGTCTAGAGCGTGGAGCAAACATGTTAGGCAAGTAAACAACAACCTAACTTCTTTGGTCAGCAAGGTGTTGGAATGTTTTATTATACGCTAGCTGACACGCAGCAGTTGAGCCAGGTCAAGAAGTCAGTTTGTATCAGAAGGATCTTAATGGAGTAAAATGTTTGCCTGTCTGCATGCTGTATTTAATTATACACCCCGAGTTAATGTGATATTTTATTACTCTGAGTTTCTGCAGAGCATTTAATGAGACCTATATCGTCTACGAAATATACGTCCTACAAAGAAATCAGAGTATGTCTCTCTCTATCTCACAACATACATACATACATACATACATATATATATATATATATATATATATATATATATATATATATATATATAAGTAGTAAATGGGGATAGATTAGCGACAATGGGAATTAGCATTACAGAGACCCCTGGGTCAGATTAGCGACAATGGAAATTTAACATGGCGAAAAATCGTGGGTCAGATTAGCGACAAGGGAAATTAACATGGGAATAAATCGTGGGTCACTCTAGCGACAAGGGGAATTTAACAGGGAACTATAGTGTGGGTCTGTCTAGCGACAAGGGGAAATTAACATGGGAATAGAGTTTGGGTTTGTCTAGGGACAAGGGGAATTGAATATGGGATTTTTTTTTAAAATTTAAATTTAAATTTAAATTTAAAAAAGGGTAGGCAATTGAAAGGCTATCTCTTTTCGAGAAATATGGCTGGCCCTGAAAAGGGCCTTTGTGTTTTCTTCTTCTTCTGCTTCTAATTTCTTCTTTTTCTCCACCAAGTTCTTATTTTATCTCCAACACTCTTTGTCTTCTTCTCTTTCTTTTTCTCCTGCTCTTCTTTCTTCTTCTTCTCTTCCTCCTCTTCTTTCTTCCTCTTCTCATTTTCTTCTTCTTTTTCAATCTTTTCGTTCCATTTGCTTATTCTTATTCTTTCCTCTTCATCCTCCTTCTCCTCCTTTATCTCTTTCATGACAGCACTAATCTTGTCCTTTACCTTTTTTAGGTTATTAATTTCCATCTTTACACGATGGGAACTATAGGAATAATGGTCTTCAACCAGTCTTATTAACATATGCTCCATCATTCCTAAGTTGTCTGAAACGTCTTGTAATGTTTGTATTTTGTCCATTTGGTTAGAAGCCATCTTCTTTTTTTATTCTTTGCAGAATGGTTTGAACGACGAATACTGTGGGTTCTCATACTTAAAGCGCGTACGTGAAGGAAAACATCCCCCTAAAACGTAAAATTGATCTTACCTAGATCATGACCAAACAACGCGCAGACGTGAAGGAAAACATCCCCCTACTTCTTCATTTCATATAATAAAACCCAAACTATACTTTCTCATTTCATATAATAAAAACCCAAACTATACTCTCCACATACGCTAAGAACAATAAACAAATCCATAATCTACTATTCACACAATCGTACGTGAGCGGGTACAAACACAAACACACAAACACAAACACACAAACACATACGCTAAGAAACAATAAACAAATCCATAATCTACTATCCACACAATCTTACGTGAGCGCTTACAAAACCCAAACTATACTCTCCACATACGCTAAGAAACAATAAACAAAATCCATAATCTACTATCCACACAATCGTACGTGAGCGCTTACAAAACCCTAATTATACTCTTCACATACGCTAAGAAACAATAAAGTAACCCATAATCTACTATACACACAAACATACCTTAGCTCTTACAAGCACAAACACACAAACACATACCCTCACACTATCTTAAAAAAGAGTTAGTGTTTATTTTCACACTACTCTACCTATACACACATTGGCAAATCGATAGTTATTTCTTTTCTAGATTATTGGGTAGCCCTGAAAAGGGCTGTTTTTTTTTTAAACTCCAGATGCAACTATGTAATGATTGCACCTTCCTGGCCTGGCGCCACACACGCATCTTCTTCCCCAGTCTCCTTTCACCTTTCTTCTGGGGAGCGAAGAGGGAGGATGATTCGCTTCAGCAACCCAATCCTCTGTCTCGGGAATATTGAACGACATCCTCTCTTCTCTTTTCTTTTCCTCCTCTTCCCTCTGTCTTCTCTCCTCCTCTTCCTTCTTGATTCTTTCTTCTTCTATTATAGCCTCCGCAGCCAGTTCATTTACCAGGCGCCTGACATATTCCAGATGTATCTGGAGTTCAAGAAGTTTGCTTATTCTGCTACTATTCATTCTTGTGTTGATCAATCAACAAGGGTAGCTAGACTGCCGAACGAGTTTCAATTTATAGTGAAAGCGCGTACGTGAAGGAAAACATCGCCCTAAAAACAGAAAATTGATCTTACCTAGATCATGACCAAAAAAAAACAAAACAACAACGTGCGGACCTAAAAGAAACACTCACTCACTTTTTTATGCTACCCATCACTATTTTAAAATTTTTTATAAATCACTTCAATAGACTATCCACATACGCAAAGCAATCCAATCTAACTCCAAATATACACCTCAAACACCAAATAAAGACATCATTTTAATCTACTATCCACACCAACTTACTTGATCACTTACAAACACACAAACTCACAAACACATACCCTCACATTTTTTTTAAAAAGAGTTAATGTTTATTTTCACACTACTCTACCTACAAACATTGGCAAATCGATCGTTATTTCTTTTCTAGAGTATTGAGTAGCCCTGAAAAGGGCTGTTTTTTTTTGTTTTGCTATGGCATTCTTTTTTAGTTTCTAAGAGTGCGATGTCCTCTGAGGATAGACTTTCTGACGATAGGTCTGCTTCTTCGGAAAGAGAAGAAGAACTCTTTGGTGTCGATACGACAATCGACAAAGCCTCTGTCAGCTTCAGGTTCTTGTTGCTGCTGTTGTTGTTGTTGCTGCTGTTGCTGCTGTCTCTGAAGTCTGTACTTCTCTGTCCATTCTTCTTTCTCCCTGTTCTTTTCTTCTCTGTAAAGCTCTTATATCAGGTCTTCAGTGATTTTTAACATTCTCACATTCTCTATTTCTTCTGGCTTCGGTATCAGACTGTGTCTGACCCTATGCAAATTCACGTAGGCTTCGTTGAGCTTAGCTAGTTTGGAACACATCTTCTTAGGAGGATGAGTCGACAATGGATGGTTAGACTGGAAACAAACCGGTTCTTAAAGTCAAAGCGCGGACGTGAAGGAAAACATCCCCCACACGATTTTTCAAGTCGCAACGTTCAGTGAGTGTCATGAGAGGGATAGTAAGAAATGAAAGAGCATCAATCCAACATTCTTATAGCTAAACAAAAGACAAAGGCATTTTTTTCAAAACACAACATTTTTTATTCAAAAATCACTTAACACTAAGCAACAACTCTAACATTTTTAACAATAATCCAACATGATAACATCAAACAATTTTTTGCAAAACACAACAATTTTTCCACAGTCTCCTCACATTCCATCTTTAAAGTTTCTCCACTAGGTAAAGAGGGACAACAGTCTTCCATGGTTTCTAATAATCTAGGATGACTTCTCTTAAACTGTTGATTTCTATCGTATTATCGAATTCTGCATACAGGATGACGTTCACCGTTTCATCAGGGTTTCGGTCTTTAAACTGAATATCCACACGAATCTGGCCGGATTTTGTAGGGTGGAAATGTCCCTCGTCGCTGCCTTGGTCTGGAGTGAAATCAAAAGCCCACAAAGCATAGCCTCCTGCATAATCCTCGTACGTAATGCCGTGACTGGTGTTGGTTCCTAACTGTCCGGTGGCTTCGTACAGGGACAAGTACGATCTCAAGTAATTCTTCTTGGCAAAGTCAGGTTCGAAAGGTCTGGTACACAAGGTCTTGCCATCGCGACTGACTTCGATTTTGGACACGCCAAAGTGTTGAAAGTAGAAAGGATTTTTTTCGGCAGCTCCGTTGAAGGCTGTATTCTCGACGATACCAACGATTAAACGTTTGGGTAACTGTCCTTGGAACAGATGATCTTCGATCATGGATCGCTGTCCCTTGGGAATGGTGAAGGTTTTCACTTCCACGCGTCGTATGCGATACTTGGCGGTCGTTCTGCTCAACGTCTGACTGATGTCGTTTCCCACTTTAGGTAACACTTCCACACGGCGTACGTAGAGTCTGGCTTCTAGGATTTTGGTTTTGTAACCGTCACTATCAGCCATCAAATGGAAAGCGGCACTGCTACGATTCAGTCTCAGACGGATATCCACCCCGTTCAGCAAATACTTTTCTTGCAACCACATGTCCAAATGCAAACGATCCATCAGTTCTATACTTGTGTTGACTCCCGTGATTCTCTTTCTTCGTTCTACAAATCCGTCATTGTTGTCTTTCTTTTCATCAGTTTCCAAATTTTCAAACTTGGTTGGTTCGTCAGCTTCCCATAGCACACAGGCATTGAGATGAGTGTTCTTGGCATCTATTCCGTACGTCAAGAGATTTTCCAGGTAGGTACGATAAGGGTAAGTATCCATGCTGCTACTGACCAGTTTGTTATTCAAGTACAAGTCCACTCCACTGAACAAGGAATGCATGAAATTGTTGACGGGAGCTACTACTTCATCGTCTATAGGACCTCCAGTCTTATCTAGAATTTTGACTTTCAGGTACAAGTAACTGCTATTCAGATCGATGTAATCTTCGGGCTGTCCGCTGATTTCAAACTCGATGGGAGCGGAATCGGCCAATGAGGAGACGGGATGAAATTCCACCCATTGGGATTCTGCATGGTCATCATGGTGGGGGGTAAGGCAAACAGATTCAGTTCCTACTTGGAACAAGCGCAAGACTCTCGGTGCATCATTTTTTTTTGTTCTTTCTCAATAATCGAAAACGTCTAAGTCTCGAACGGTTCTTCTTTTCTTGGCCTTTCTAGCTTGAAGTCTGGTGAAAGGGTGTTTTCTTCGTCGTCTCTTTCTGCCTTGTCCTTGCTGAATGCCTGACTCGGTAGCGTGCAGGGCATTTATAGGTGTATCTTGTCGGCCCAAAAGGTCTTTGCCCGTTTGCAGCAAGACCTTTTTGCCTGCCCTCATGAAGGCTTCTTTAGGGTTTTGTTTGTCGATGATGACATTTTGGAGAAATTCTTTGCCTTGCGTCAGTGCCGCATCTTTCAAGGTGTGCAATCCGCGTGTCACCATCGGTTTCAATACTGGAGCCACCGAACGAAAGGCCGATTTTAACATATCTCCTAAGCCGTGTCCTCGCTGTCGAGCAACCCCTCGGTACACTGGATACATGACTTACGAGTCGTGAGAGAACCGTTTTCGAAAATGGAGTTTCACCGTGACTTTTCCTTTGGTGAATTGAATATTTAGTCCCAGATCTCCTTTTATAGCAATGTTGATCCTGTCCAAATACGACTTGCTGACAGGCAAATAGTGAGGATGGACAAATTCCCGGTGGACGTGATAGGTGTTTCCACCTGCCTGGTCACTGATCGTGGTACTATCCACTTTGAAAGGAATGACACGCAGTAACGGTACGGAGGTGTGTCCCACCACGTTGTACTCCACCACATCGGAGTACACAAACATCAAATTCAGTCCTTGGTTGAGTTCTACAGGGAATCGAAAAAACTTGTAAAATTCCGTATTGCTGTTGATCTTTGGTTTAAAATTTGGAGCCATTTTTGTGTCTCCACCTAAAATATCAAACAAGTCACGATTAAAGCTGATGGACAACGTTTGGCTATCCTGAAATTTCATCAGTAAGCGACGAGCCACTTTATGGTACTCGAGGGTGACACTTTTTTTGATTCTGTTCAGGGCTTTGCCAAAAGCTAATTCGAACCTGGAAGCAATGGTGTCCACCAAATGTTGGCCGCTAAAATAAAACCCTGCCGACATTTTCAAGGTGTAGATATTGAAGGGTGTATTGTTGGATGGTCTTGTGTCCCCTGAAAACCCGATGTCATTCAAGGCTTCTTGTAATTGTTGGTTGATAATTTCGACCTCAAAAGTGTTTTGCTTTTCGGTGATGTTTTGGATTTGTGTAGGGTGAATCATTTCTACCAAAGCCACTTCCCAATGGGCTTCGTGATCTAAGGGGATGGCCTGAGGTAATTTGGTCGTGTAACAGCACAACGTGTTGTGTGGATACACCTCCATGGAACTGTCACTGGGTAAGGTTAAGTAAAATTGGTTTTGGTGACTCATAATTCCAGAGTTCTGTGGCTGTCCGAGGGGATATTACTGGACGTCAGAGGCGTGTCTCCGTCTAAAATGGGGTTCTGATTGTGGTTGAAGTGGTGACTGACACTGGCACTGGACACAAGGTTCCCGGGGTTCCTGTTCGAGGAGAATTTCAGGGAGGGATTAGGAAGCAGGTAACCGATGCAACTGCTCAATAAAATGGTCCACAATTGTTTGTCTCCTTGTTGCAAACTCAAATTGGCAATGGCTGCCCCGATGACACAATACACCACGAAGATTTGACAGAAAAAGACGATTTGCGTGTTAGGCACACGTTCTCCACACCACACCCACAAGGGTTGTTTTTGTAAATCTTGCACAGAAGAACTAGGTGAAGAAGGAGTGGTCGACGTAGCTGCGTCTGCTGTGTGAAAGGGCATGATGGTCACTTCTTTTTATACTCGATGACTTGCGAAGCGTCGATCCAAGAATCGAAACTGGGTGGATATCCTTTCCAACGTACTTTGACTTCTTTGACACGTCGTTTGCCCACTTTACGGGTTCTGCGTTCGAGAATGCTTTCGATGTCGTACACGTCGTCTTCTTTTTTGGTGACACGTTGTAACTCGGGCAAATAAAACGTTCCTTTGAGCACTTCTCCGTTCATGTCTTCCAATTTATAGACGGCAGGATGACGGCCATGCACTCGTCCAGTGACGCGAAACAATTGGGTGGTCCAGTTTGGTAAGTAACCTTTGTCGAAAGTGCGTTTGGTTTTGCCAATGCGTACCCAATCTCCTACGGCCAACATTCCACTTTTCTCGGGGACAGCCCTCGTCGGGGACGTACCAAACAGACGTTCAAACACCAACACTTCGTTGTCGGGAGTCACGTCTTGCGGGGCACGTCCGATGCTTCTATGGTAAGATTGGTTGTACGCTTGCACCAGGTGCGGTAAGATGTCGATGTACTTCAGAGTGTGGTGATGCGTAAAATATTTCCACATGCGTTCTTTCAAAGTACGTTGAAAACGTTCCACGATGCTGGCTTTGGTTTTGGGATTCTCGGTGGTAAAAAAATGAATGTCACGTTTCTTTAATTCTTTTTGGAAAGCTTGGTTCAGAAATTCGGTGCCTTTGTCCGTTTGCCATCGAAGAGGGTGACGACCGCTTTGTTTCAACACCCGTTGCAGGGCTCGCACTAACTCGCTGCTCGATTTGGAAGTCAAGGGCACGACCCAGGCAAATTTGGAAAAGACGTCGATGACACAAAACAAATATTTGTAGCCATGATTGTAGCTGGCCAAATGAGAGACATCGGCTAAATCGGCTTGCCATTGATGATCGATGCTTTCCACTCGGGTGCGACTTCTGGCAAACTTGCGTCGAATGGGTTTGTGTAAAGTGTAGATAGCTTGTTCTTGTAACCATCGTTGCACTTGAGGTAAACGGAGACTTTTCAGTCGCGTTTTGGCAGCACGATACAATTTTTGAACTCCTGCGTAACCTGCAGGATGGGAGGGATCGTAGTAAATGCTGGCTAAGACTTTTTCCATTTTTTTGTGTTGGTTGGTGTGTTAATAAGACACCCACTCTTGGAGGATGCTACTCTTTTTCTCTTGGGGTACTTTCTTGGATTGCAATGTTTTGCGTGTGCGGCCAGCAATTGGTGTCGAAGAGGAGAAGGATGTCTGAGCGGGGGATATCGGTTCTTGTTTCACTTCTGTCTTCACTTCTGTCTTCACTTTCTTTTTCTCTTGTGATGAAGAAGGGGTGGCCATCATCTTTTTAATCCATCCAATTCTGGAGGTAGGTGGTGTTGTTAACTTGCGTACTTTTTCTGGTGGAGTTTGAAACCCTTCCTCTTCTTCTCCTTTTTCTGTCTTGGTCACGGGTACTGGTGGTACTGGTACTGGTACTGGTGATGGTGCTGGACTTTTCATCAAGGTCTTAAAATCTTTCAGAGTGGGTAGAGCTGTTTCGTCTAAAGCTTTCTGGTGAAAGAGTTGCAGTCGTTGCAAGAGTTGACCGTACTTTTGCGATTTTTCTGCTTCGGACAAATCTTGGCGATCCATCAAGGACTGCAATTCGTGTTGTAACTGGGACATCTCGCTCAAATTGGGATTGGGAGGTAAATGCGGGGTGTGTTGTTTTTGCCACCGATGGTATTCCATCCATCGTTTGTAAGGCACTAAAGCTAGTTTTCGTCCTTCCATGGGGTTGTCAGGGGTCGATTCTGAGATCTTGGAACTTCCGAGGCCTTTTATTCTTGCTCCCACCAGTCCTCCCAACATGGTTCCCAAGACTCCTTTCAGTATGGGGCCTAACAAGAGGGGTAAAATACCTCCACGTTGCACTAACATCTTCTTTTTTTGACGAATGGGAATTTTCTTTTGAACCATTTGGCGAAGAACGTGACGATGTTTGCCTAAGCATTGTTTCTGGTGTTTGGACAAAGGGATCGTGCCTTTCAAAACGTTCAAACAACATTCGCACACGGTATCGATGACCTCTTTTTAGGCTGTTTGAATGAGTTTTTTTCGTAGGGGTGGAGAAGCTTTGGACAGGACAGATAACATGTCCCCATGTTTGGTTAAACGTGGTGGCAGTCCTTTCCTTTTCTTTCCTTGGGGTTTTCTGGAGGGTGACATCTTTGAGTCTTCAGGAGCACCAAAAAAAAAACACTGATACCCCCGACTTGGTCACAGGCCTTTTTTATACTGGAACGCGTCGCCACTGATTGTCTTTACGTCGTATCAGTTTCAGGACAGGCATGACACGTCGTGCAGGGGTACGCAACGGACTAAATCGAGCCAGTTCTTGCTTGGACAAATCCAGTAAACTTTGTAACATGCCCGATCTTTCTTGAACTTTGATTTTGGGAGAAGGTACTTTGTGAGCAGCAGCCACTGCCACTAAATTGGAGGGTCCTGCCACTGGGGAAGTTCTTTTGGGGGTCATCAACGGAGAAATTCTTGGTGTGATCAACGTCTCCAAGTACTCTTCAGTTCTTGGTGTCATTAATGGAGAAGTGGATGAACGTGAGGCTGCCGGAGACCCAGTCACTGCCATGGCAGATCGTGGTTTGCGAGTGTAAGGTTGCGTCCTGGCCGAAGTGCCTCTCTTGCGACTAGTTTTCTTCTGTGGACTTTTCTTTTTCTGGGGGCTTCTTTTCTTTTTCCGGGGTGGTGTCTGGTAAGAGGAGGGTCCCGCCACTGGAGAAGTTCTTCTTCTCTTTGGGGACCTGTTCTTTTTCTTTTTCTTCTTGGGGCTTCGTTGGACTTTTATCTTGGAGATAACTTTGGGGGCATTAGGATCCCATCTTAAGAGTAAGCGAATGATGACCCCTCCTAGAGTACCGCTCCCTCCAGGTTTCAAAATGATTTGTTTTTTGGTTTAAGTGTCGATGTGGGGATCGGCCAGTTGGACCAAAGCGACTTTGTCTCGATCGAAAAAGCGTTTGGTTTGATGAGGAATCTGAATGATTCCTTGGAGTAATTGACGTGCCGTCACCGTGAACCATCGTAAGACTTCTTTGAGACTAGCTTCTAAGACACGAGCTCGTGTTTGTGGATCTTTTTCTCGACTGATGCCATACAAGGCACGAATCAATTTGACGGGAAGATGCGACTGAAGGGACGTCATGTTCGCACTGTGTGAGACAGACGAAAAAGGGTCTGAGGTTTTTATAGATTTTTTTATGGGGAGTGAAATGAAGTCGAGGACGGAGACGTGTACAGGACAGGCCCTCCGTCTCGGCACCAGTGGTGAAACAAGTGGGTACGAAATCGCAAATCCTCGGGAGTAGTAGGTTTCAAGTCGACGAGTAAATAGGCGTGTGGCGTTTGAGTGGCATCGTCGTACGCCTGAGTCAGCCAAGGCGTTCCTAACTGTTTGGCTAAGACTTGCACTTGCGATTTATCTCGAGGGCTTTTAAACAAGACCACGTAATGCGCATTGAGACTGATGGTGCGATGGGCTTTACTTGGTTCAAACAAATTTTGGGTGATGTAAACGACACTGGCATTACGGTGATGCCCTTTGCGCGTGAACCACAGTTTAATTTCTTCTTCGTCTTCTCCTAACATGTCGTCTAAAATGACCAAATGGGTTTGACGGGAGTCAGAGACGATGCCGTCGTCTTCCTTAGGAATGCCTTCCACAAACACGATGGAATCGCCTTGACTTTCTCGCAAGAGGCTGTACGCCGATTGCCACTCTTTGTAACACCACACGATCCGTTGAGGTGGTCGATCGATCAAATGATGTTTATGTTCGATCAAACGTTTGACGAATTCGGTTTTGCCAGAACCGCTAGGTCCAGCAATGAGCATGTTAAAGGGATGGCGAAGATACAAAGCCTCCCAACTGGCACGATCTAAGTGTTCGTCGATGACTTTGACAGTAGAGGAAGAGGGAGCAGAGACAGTAGAGGTAGCCATGGTGTGAGGAATGTCACAAACAAGACAAGAGTTTATATACTTTTTTTCAGAACACGTTTATTGAATGTTTTTTTTCAAACATGAATACGAAAGACAAAAATACATAAAAGTCAAAGGCTTAAGTACAAGAATAAAAGGCACATGATAACCATGAACGTGGAATAAAAAACAAGTGTCTGTACAACAACCACATGTTTTGGGTAAAGTTCTAACCAGTTCTATAGTAGGGGGTAAGGTCACACAAGTGTCCTCCCGAAAAGGTCTTTCAGGCCTGTCCACGACAGTCCTGTCCTGGGTGACGCGTTCTTCTGGCACCGTCACTAACACGGGTTGAAAAGTAACTTTTTTCCTTGAATAACTCTCGTGCATACTGAGCCACCTCTTGTGTCCAAGCCTCAAAACCCTGGTCTCGGTGATGTCCAACATTTGACTCCTAACCAATCTGGTTTCTTCTTCGTCAACGACATGGTAAGTTACTTCAATGAACAATGAACTATCGATCTTGCCTAGGGTTCCTTTTTATATACAGACCAATACCGACGTGACCGTACGGTAAGGTGAAGTGATTGGGAAGTCTCACTCGCTTCTGGTACACGATTTGATAGACTTTTTCTAGGGGCCGACTGACGATGTGGTGAGTGGGTAAACGTACAATCTTGTTCGGTTGATAAGTGGTCACTTTAAAGTTTCCATCCTCTCCCGATTGCAAGGCTTCTTTCAATACCCCAAAGTTGACCACTCGACTGGTACGATGATTCAGAGTCAGTCCTTTCACTTTGCACGTCGTGTGCACTTCTCCTTGTTTGTCCCGGTATTCGTAGCCGTAATTTTTGGGACCACCACTGACGAAACTTAGAATCTTGTCGTCGGGATGCTCGTCTGTCCAGGCTCCTAAACGGTCTCCTTCGATGTCAGGGTGCTGTTGAATCGGGTGATGGATGTAAATGCAACTGTCCGTGTCAAAGTACAGGACGCGTTCTTCTAACAGTTCTAAAGCTTCGTACAATTTTAAGCGAGCATGAGCTGTCACGTAAGCCGCAATGATGACATTTCCAAAAGGGTCGTCTTGTACAAAGTCCAGATCTTCTTCGTAATTGACCAAGATCAAATCCTCTCGAACGACGTCCACGTGTTTCATGTATTTGGTTTTGTCGTGAATCATCTGGAAGTAGCGGGAAGGTTCTGTCAAATATTCCGTCTTGGGTAAACACGGTCGTTGTGCCATTTTACCCCACAAGCAATTTAACATCACTTTGGCAAACGATCGCCTGCCTTCGTTTTTTTCGATGTGGTCTAAAGAGATGCCTTCTTGTTCGTAGTATTTCTCTTTGAATTGTATTTGGTCTTCGGTAGTGTGACACCAGGAAGGATAGCCGCTGCCTTCTTGTTTCAGTTTCAAAAAGGCATCCACGTAGTCGGCGAAAATGCCTTTCTGAGTAGGGTCACCCTTGTGGTACTGTTGTGTCTTAGGAAAGTGGCAAATTTCGTACACTTCTAACAGTTGGTATCCCATGTCCAGAGCTTTGAACAATTCCACGCTGATCCAGGTTCCCGTCAAGGCACGTTCTTCCTGGCTGTGATGGCAATGTTGGTCCTGGTTGCATGTTTCGGCACAAGTACGGCACAATGGAAACATCAGTTTGCCTTGACAATGGTGAGGTAAGACGGGATGGTATAGATTCGTTGGAGGCAAAACTTTACACTTGATCAAGCCTTCGTATTGTCGAATGTTTTTCAGGTCGATGTGTTCCGTCAACAATTGCGGGTGCCCTACAGGAAAGCGACAATATTTGCACACGTAGGGATACAGCGAACACAGGTCCAAGTATTTGATTTCTTCTCCTTTCTCTTCGTCGGCTTGGTACAGCAAACAGGTGGCATTGGTCCTTCCTCCGTACAAACTATCCCTCGGGTTCAGCGGGTCCATGAACTGGTAACTTTCCGCGAGGCGTTTAAACTCGGGATCGGTTTTCAAACGGTGATCGTACTCGTGTTCCCACATTTCCACCACTTGGTATCCTTGCTGTTCTAACTTTAGGCGTCGCTGACAAGTGTCCTGGCACAAGTCTTCCATGGTTCGTTGCAAAAACTGATTTTTAGTGTCACGGTCAGGGTAACAGACGGGACATCCGTGAAATAAGCAACCGTTAAACTCGTACACGATCTTGGGGTTTTCTAAGTCCCAGCCATCGACCGAATACGTTCCGATGGTCTTTTCGCCTCCTCCGTTGCGGGCATGCTGAATCCATTTGTCTTCCTTGTCGCACAAGTAATGTAACCAGCGTAGGGCTTTGACCGAGCATTGACGTTTGACAAAGTGGGTCGTTTGAGGACTGATGACAGCCACGGTGTTTTCAGGCATGAATCGTTGGCGGTACACTAAGGAACACGCTTTGGCAATGGTGCAAGCTTCTTTCAAAGGATCGACCCCTCCGTGTCCCATGAACAGTTCTCGAAATTTTCCACAGCAACGTCGTAAAATGTCCACGTCGGAACGACAATACTTTAGCATTTCTTCCTGAAAGTCGAAAGGGTCGGAGGCGTGAGCCTGGTACCAAGCGTAGAAAGCTTCTCGTTGTTCGGTACGCATGTTGTCGGGGTCGTAATAGTGAGCCTCAGGCAAATGGGGTAGAACGGCATGTTGATTGGCTTCCGTATTGAAAAAGTGTGGAAAGTACCCTTTAGCCATTTCTGTCATTCCAAACGTTTTAGGCATTCGGCTCAAAGGCATGGCCAAGTAACTCATCGAATCTTTAAACTGTACTTGTCCCACTTGCATGAAAATGATTTTGGTTCCGTTCAAAGTCACTTTAGGACGTTCGGTGCCTTGTTCCGTATAGTATCTCAAAAGAAACTGTCCATCGTATCCGGAGAAATTGTCAGCCATCACCGTGGCATGACGATGACAATCTCCGTAACGTTCGATGTCCTCTTGGCTCCACGTCTTGTCGATGGGGTCTAAGACCCATTGGGCAAAATCGGCTAACGTGTTCGGTCCCCGAAAGATTTTTTCACGTCCTCCAGGAATCTTGCTGCAGTGAGGGCAATGACTGAAGATAGGTTCTTGAATGCACTTCTCGCACGCTCGATGAGCCACGCAGAAATTAGGAATGTGAATGCCGGTCTCTTGCATGCATTCGAAATCGAAAAAGATGAAATTGCCTTTCTTCTTGTGACCGTCCTCTTTCTCTGGTGGGGGTTGGTATTTTTGCACGTAGCATTGGTGTTCCAAGTCCACGATGTGATGACAAATGTGACATTTTTTTTCCTGAACACGTGTGCCTTGGTACTATTGGCACGTATGCCTTGTCTACACGTAGGGCACAATCTCAAGAGTTGACAAGCACATTTCTGCTGTGAACCTTGCGTCTTCAGATGTTGTTGGTAACAGGTAGGACTGACAAACGTGCGCAAACAAGTCGAACAAGGCACTGGTTCTTCGCTCAGACAGGGTGGAGAGGTCAAACATCCTGGGCATTTCATTCCACAATGCTTGTGTTGCTCTCGATTGTTATAACCATAGTCACATTTCTCACAATAATAACCGTATCCCAGGAATCCAGTGATACTGGTAATGGTATCGAAATGCTCATCGTGATGATAGACATGAATGTATTTTCCGTCCTTAAAATCTTGGCCTCGAAACAACAGAGTTCCACGCATTTCTTGAGGGTGCACTTTCAAGGTGTAGCGTGGAGCTAGGGCATCTTGCAATTTTTGCATCTCAGGAATGCCACAGGGTGTGTCTTTGGACAGTCCGGCTTGTTGTAACAGGAGTTCTGCTTCGTTTCGTTGTTTGGCTCGATCGCATCGTTGAATAGTTTTCCAGGTTCTTTTCCATTCTACCGTGTCGTTCTTGTTGGCATAGGTTCGTCCCACCACGATGGCACGGGCTAAACACATCTGGTCTTGAGGGTTGTTAATTCGGACGAGACTCTTTTTGGTGTTGCGAAGGTCGTCCACCAATAACATCTTTTTACATCCAGTTCCTTGAGGAGGAGAGACGTGGGCCATTTTCAGTGTGGCTTTACCATCGGTGATGTCAAACTGGTCATTAGATTGCTGTACGTGTTGAATCTTGTCCATGACTTTGGAAGGGGTTAGTTCTGCGGGTCTGCTAAACTCGACCCAAACAGGGGATTTCAAACCGTCGTGATCTATGGATAGTGTCAAGCGATCGTCTTCTTTGGCTTGACATTGTCGCTTGAGTGCGGTGAGCAAAGAATCCCACATCTCGGTGATAAACCCTTCTGCTTTCTCCAAGGGTACGTCGGACTTGAAATCTTTAAACTTCACCGTGTATTTGTAAGCCGTGGTTCTAAATTTTCTAGAGGAGCGCTTTTCCGTCTCTCGAATGGAATAGTATTTTTCAGGATTGACTAAGGGTGGTGAACTTGGTTTAGAGGTTTCAAATTCTGGTTCACTCATGTCCTCTTCAAAATCAATGGCATGAATTTGTGCCAAGATTTCAGCCCTGGTACGAGGCGATAGATCACGTTTCTGCCTCTTACTTTCTTCTTCTTTCTTCTCAAATGAATAGGATCGTTTCATCTTGAGTGCAAAACGTCAAATGACTCAAGTTCAAACACCATAGACTAATTTATAGTCATAGCAAACCAGCGTATATAAAAAGGGTGTGTGTCTTGTCCTTTCACTATTCATTTCACTCTCAAGCCGAGCACAACGATGGAAGAGACTACCCAGATGGAACGTTTCGTCAGAGCTTTGCGAGGGGTCATTAGAAAATTCTTTTCAGACCAGCCGACGAACTACTCTCCTTCCTTTCGAGATAAAAGTCAAGATACATGCTATATCTGTCAGAAGAAAGGGCATTGGTCTTCAGAGTGTCCAGACCGTCAAAAAAGAAAGAAAACAGGGCCTAAAAGAGACAAAAGTCAAGATACCTGTTATTATTGTAAAGAAAAAGGACATTGGTCTCCAGATTGCCCAAAAAAGAAACAAGAGGAGTCAGAAGAAAAGAAGGATTCTTCAGAAGAAGAGAGGGATTCTTCGGAAGAAGAGAGGGAGTCTTCAGAGGAAGAAGAGGAAGAAAGAAGACAATTCTATTTAAAAGAAGCAAAGAAACAGGAGAAGAAAAGAAGAAGGGAAGAAAATGAGGAAAAAAAGGTGAAGAAATTCAAAAAACAGAGAGACTAAACAAGCAGAAAGAAGAAATCAATGAACTTTTAATTAAAGTTTTCTGTGGTGAATTGTGAATTGGATTGTAAAAAATGGATAAAAGAATACATGAATGATATAAGGTAAGTGTCTTTGAGTTTTGATTTTAAAATAAGAAGCTACACTCACGCACTCATACACAGACACGTACTATAAGGGTAAAATGGGTGGGGTTTATTTTTGAGTTATTGGCAAATTGAAATTGTATTTCTTTTCGAGAAATGTGGGTGGCCCTGAAAAGGGCCTTTTTATTTTGGTGTAGGGGTGAGCTTAACCAATCAACTTTAACTGCCTTAAGCCTTTGCCACGGCCAAGGCCTACTTCTGATGATTGGGTTGAAATCACTAAGGGTGGTACGACAGGCTTAGTCACAGGGTTGGCGTGTTTAGCTCGGGAAGGTCGTATTCTCTTCGGTCGTGATAAAGAAGTCTGATACATTTGTTTCAGACTTCTTAACTCCGCTAAAATGTCCAACAGTACCGTAGCCGTTTGATTTTCACCCTCTTGTTTCTTTGCTGCTACTTCTTCTTGCTGTTGTTGCTGTTGTTTTTTTCTTACCTCTTCTTGTTGCTGTTGCTGTTGCTGTAGGAGAAAAGCTTGTTCCGCTTCCTTTTGTCGTTGCATAAATTTCTCCAATTCTTCTTTCTGTCTCTGTCTAAAATTCTCCACTTGCGGTAATGAAGAAGGTAACGAAGGTTCCGGAACAAATTCTTGCGAGGTAAGAAAATCCACAAAATCCCAATGTACCTCTTCTGAAAGTAAGTCCGGGTTCCCTTGGGCAGTCTCCCCTGCTGGTGCACCCCAATGGATCGTTTTCTGAGTTTCCGTAATGTTGAATCACTGTCGCATAGATTGACTGCACACAAGCGCTAACGAATCTATATAGACCACGTGACGTCACAGACTGCTCTCTTCGGATTGGATGCGAGGTGACTGAATTTTGTAACGCGTGGTCGGATTGGTGAATGAATTCAATCCGTTTCAATCCTTCCTGTACCTATAAATAAGCGCAGTTCACTGCATTGATTCACTTGTTCTCGTCGCTTCAAGATGTGGACCGATGTGCAATCTTCTACGTTTGTGTCTTCCATGATGTTCCGGACGGACATGCTCATGTATGTCCGATCCAAGTGGACCGTTGTCCACAGGACAAACACCAGCCTGTGGATACGTAGGATCTACGTTGAAAGACAAGGATGCCTGAAAAGAGTGCTGATTTACGGGCCAACAGTGAGACGCAGCCTAAGAACAAGAAGAAGACCAATGCGGTACCATTTATGTTAATGAATACATTAACATAAACCCAAAGGCCCTTTTCAGGGCCAGCCATATTTCTCGAAAAGAGATAGCCTTTCCATTGCCTACCCTTTTTTTAAATTTAAATTTAAATTTAAATTTAAATTTAAAAAAATTTAAAAAAAAAAAGTCTCAAAAGCCCAAACTCTATTCCCCATGTTAATTTCCCCTTGTCGCTAGACAGACCCACACTATAGTTCCATGTTAAATTCCCCTTGTCGCTACAGTGACCCACGATTTATTCCCATGTTGATTTCCCTTGTCGCTAATCTGACCCACGATTTTTCGCCATGTTAAATTTCCATTGTCGCTAATCTGACCCAGGGGTCTCTGTAATGCTAATTCCCTTTGTCGCTAATCTATCCCCATTTACTACTTATATATATATATATGTATATGTATATATTACCCTCTCTCAAACAGTTGCCATCAGTGAGAGGTGTGGAAAACGAGCAGATAGACAATTCCAAGTTTGGTGGTCCCAAATCCGTTGTTTCCTATCAAATATTTAGCTCCTGCATCATTCTATGTGAAGTCGGGTTTGGAGTGGGAACTCAGCAATGACTGGGTTTCTGTTGAGAAATGCTAGCCCAAACTTAATTCTCCCTGAATACGTCAGATGAAACATTATGCCAAATAAAGTTAATTTAAATGTTTTGTTAATGAGGTATTGTTTCGAGAATAATTGCATATGGTATCGAAGCCATCAATGAGTAATGGGTGTTGTTGGCACAACTTCAAGAGTGATCTTAAATTCCTGTGTTGTAGATAGTACATTACTGGTACGTTGCACCTATACACATTTAAATTATATCTTTCTCGGCTTTGTCGCTGTCTTTTTCGTTGATAAATTATAACAAGGTCTAAGGGCGAAAACTTCATGTTCTTTACTGGCGTCAAGCTGTTACGACTTATACTTTTTTTACTGGCACCCCCCTTGTCCCATCCGAGCATATTTACACTGATTAGGGCTAGATGATGTGTCACCTGGTTTTGGTCTAATCGTGAAATATAATACGTAGTAGTATTGATATGTTTGTTTTCCCTGTCCCGACATTCGCTTGTGTTTTAATTATATTGTAGTGGGGTTGATTGACAGATTGTAACTTTCTTCAAGGTGTCCGCTTTATTTGGTTATCGTTGTCTAGAGGGTGATTGCCCTCGGTGTTGTAGACTTGATAGAGGAAATTTTAGTATAAAGTGTGAATATTATAGAAGGAATAAATAGAGATCTGATCAGATATATAAAACTTAATGACACGAACCAGCCCCCATATATGAAATGCGAAAATTTAATCAATTACATTAACAACTCTAATAATACGTTACATTAGGAAGATACACTTCATTTTTGAAATAAGTCATTCACCGAATTTCAAACAGAAATAAACTTATATAAATAGCCAATATGTTTTAAATTATATACTTGGTTCATCATAGAATCGAGTGAACAATTGAAGTTATTGCCTTTTACTACTTGATAGCCCTCTTATTTCTTGTTCACTCCAACTTCACTGTAGCTGTGCTTCTTGGCCCTTTTGCTTTTTTTTTCTTCTCCAAACTCTATATTGTCTCGCTCTCGATCGGCCCTGAACTTTGTGTGGGTATATGAATATGTAAGTAAGTAAGTACGTAGATACTTGGATAAGTAGGTACGTGGATACGTCAGTGGAGCTATTTCCCCTTTCAAAATTAAGAAAAGCAACTGAATATTCTGACTGTTGAGAATAGATCTTTATTTCCCTCTCGTTATGTTAGATATCGTCCTATCGGAATTCACCCAGACACCAAATGCTATCTGGTCAAGCCAAACATGGCAGACGATAATACACCTAGTGTACTTCCTAACGGCTATTTAATCACTAACTAACATTAACATCACACGAGACATAATATTTTCGTTCTCGTCTCAATTAAACTAATGAATAAATGAAATTCATTTAACGGTTTAACTACGTTAGTTTCGGGGAATACCCATATTCAAGTCTTTAGTATACATGACATCTCACTTCATGGTTAAGAACGTTCATTTCAGTCAATACGCACTCAAGTCTTATCATATGTTAAGTCATCTATGTTCGGACAATTCACAGGGATTCTCGTAACTCATATCGACTAAAGCAATGCATGAAATTCTTAAGATACCCGAATCCTATAACAACCAAGACGACAGATTCAAATAATTCGTCAAACATATATAAACAAGATCATTGTACGAATTCAGATAGATGAACTCAAAAGCAATTATACTCATATGAAGAATATTAATCTACGGATTTAAACAAATAATTTCATGTAAATAATTATAGTGGTATCATCAAATTACATGAGTTTGACGCAAAGGCCTTCATCAAAATTCAAACTCAGAGTGTCCTATATTTTTCCTCTTGCAGGAAAACGGAGATTAAGCATTGTGATGGGGAATATTAAATTCAAGCAATTTCGTGTGGGAAACACGCACCATATTTAGCGTGACCAATCATGATTAAAAATATATACTGCCTTCTATAAACAGGTGCCAAACTTGTGTTCAGCCTGACGTCTATATATCCAAATAACTTATTTTCAACAATCTCAACTCTGACATTTTCGATACAAAGATCGAAGTTAACCTTTTCTTCCATTACTTCTGACTGTTAAATAAACGAAGGCTTAATTAAGAATCACTTCCTGTCATGACACAGACATTACAAATCATTGCAGTATAACGATTAAACACGCACCTGTCCCAATAAATCTAATAATTGTTCTCTTCCCCAAATTAAGGTGCTTTTTACAGTTCGCAAAAACTGTGCACCCTTTTGTATATACAAAATCAATATATATATATATATATATATATATATATATATATATATATATATATATATATATATATATATATATATATATATATATATATATATATATATGTATGTATGTATGTATGGAGATGAGTAAAACATATAAAAAAATGAATTGTATATTGTATTATGACTGAGTTCTTTTTTTTTCTTTCTTAATGAACCTAGATTTATACTCCACTCGTTCCAGGAACGCTGATATGTGGGGTTTTTTTTACCTCTTGATCCCCAACTGTTTTTTTTCTTTTACAATTTGCAACTTGTTCTATTCAGCCGGTCAGCTTATCTCCTTTGTGTAGTGATTTTGTTAAGCATTGTTGTTTATGTTACCCATGTTTTCATGTTAAGTGACAGGGTTATCCATGTCTAATACGTTGAATTATTTTTCTATCTCGATCCTATTTATTTAGAAGAAAGTTTTGAGAAGGTTTCAAAGATTTTGTATACTAGACAAAAATAACATGCATATATATGTGTTTATTTTGGTTTGGTTTTGCGCTTTTCTCTCTCCTCCTCCATTCCTCCTCCGCCCTCTCTCTCTGTTGTTTTGGAGTTTTTAGATTGAGCAACTTTATCTCCATTTGTATTAACGGATTTTGGG
Organism: Sinohyriopsis cumingii; assembly: GCA_028554795.2. Classification (NCBI taxonomy): domain Eukaryota; kingdom Metazoa; phylum Mollusca; class Bivalvia; order Unionida; family Unionidae; genus Sinohyriopsis; species Sinohyriopsis cumingii. Next base: position 142,073,042 of record CM068828.1, read on the forward strand.
AACTAGTGTTCATGGATATGAATGAAAACACACACACACAAATATATATATATATATATATATATATATATATATATATATATATATATATATATATATATATATATATATATATATATATATATATATATATATATATATATATTGTGCTGTTGTTTCAAGTTGTTCATTACTTAGATCATGATTATTCATCTCGCGCTTTTTGTATACAGCATTGATGCTTCCGAGCGTCAAAAGTTACAGTAGTACAATTAAGCTGAATAGACAGTTACATCAGAAAGTATGCTCATTAGAAATTAAATCATGAATGTATCCTTTGCGAATATGAATAAAGAGTAAATATACAAACAACTTTCCTCAACAACAAAGTTTGATGTCTTCTTTGGACGAATGTTTAGGATGTAATATTGAACAGTATGAAATTTCACATGTTTATTAATAAAATATAGATTTACACAAACAAACTTTGCATCGTATTTAAATGGAGTACGGGTTCAATCTGGTAATCAAATGCAGTAGACAACCAATAGTCTTAAATTAATGCAGTATATTAGTTAAGCCGAGAAATGCTTTTGGCGATATAAAATTGCATGCACTGAACGATGTTTTGGTATACTACTAGTAAAAATCTTTTAAAACTTTTAATTTAATTTAATTTATATTGTATTTTATAACCACATTAACATTTTACAGTGATGAATTTATGGACATACAAAGGGCACAGAGTAATGTGATGTTTTGGCAAAATCCATTCTATAAATGTTCAGAATTAGACCTGTCCGTATATTCATTTCTTATTGATTTCAAGAAACAAAAAAGAGATCTTAATGTAGGATATATGTATGTGATGAAAATGGATTCCGACAGAAAACAATAATAGATATGGGACACTTTAATTGGCCTCTAACAATTTTAAACTTTATCTACGGCCTGAATATAAATAAATCACGTGAACAGTTCCAAAAAAAAAATATACTATAATGGACCAGCAGATCATACACCAAGTGATCGTATAATTGTCTCCACCAACTGGAATGGTGACGAGAATGGATAGTATCGACAGACACAAGAAAAATGTACAAAAGTCCATCGACTTGGTTAACAACCAAATTAAAATATACCATCAATAACTAGGTTAAACTACGTTAATCATGAAAAGAAATATGTTAAAGTACCAAACAATGTGTACAGGGCAATAAAGAAGAATAAGTTAATTAAACTTATATAAAAACGACTGATGATGAAGACGACGAAGATGGTGAAGATAATGGAGATGAAGATGTTTATGCAATAAGCGTCGTCGGAGACAAAGTGCTTCCCGATAAGGTCACAAACAAACAATATTGCGTCCCTTTTACCTCGATGATGGGCAACCTGGCAGTTTTTTCCTATATGCGACCATCAAATCTGTACATTTTCAGAGGTACGCAGAGGCAAAATCAACTTATTAATTACAAATAAATACACTACAAGCATAATTTGCGTTTTTTTGGTATGTATATTTGATAATGATATCTTGAGATTAGACGAATGTATGCCAACTTCCAAACACCATATAACATTAACGGTAAATCGGCAAGCATACCACACACACAGCTGATGATGATGTCATTCGGGAGCTATATACGGACCGCGCAGATGAGACCAAGTCTGATCATGAAAAAAGGTATCGCAGTTTTTAATTTCTTTACGAAGTGTCAAGAATTGTGTCATCGACACAATTGTAGAACTTAATTTATCTATATTGAATAATTTTAATGAATAGTATCCACTCTGAACCATAATAACTAACAAACCAGCTTTGGCAAACACAGGAAATATGATGACTTAGCCTGATCTATTTAATAATAATACTAATAATAAATTCAATATACTCAGATAATCTTCTAACTGAAGGCCAAAGGTTATCGCATTTTACTTTTATTTGGCGATCGCCCATTATAGTTTCAACTTAGCAAAGCAAGCCTTTTATAATCTGTGCGTATCTCATTTCTTACATAGAACAGGTGTGCTTGTGTGATTCGCACTTATTTGAATTATTTTAAGCACTGCACAATGTATGAACTAAATAGTGTTATGTATATTTGATTTAATTTATATCTGACTTAATTTAAATGTTTGTTTATTAGGTTTATTTGTTTTAAATTCCATTACATGCTATTGTAATGTAGCTTTTATTACTGGATTGGACATTGTCCAGCAATTTAGTTCAGTTTGACCTGACTGTTTCTCGTAAACAATTAATAATATAACTTTGTATCTAATGTTAACCTAGTTCCTGCCCTTGATTAAGAAATCAGCGAAATTGAATTACTTGTTTCCTTTTTTATCTTTCTCAGATTAAGAATTCACAAAGTAAAACAGAGGCTATACATGGACTGCGTGACAAATAACATGTATCAGTTATGCTTTTCCACTGGATTCATCAGATCCGGGCATCTTATTTGCGTTTTACTTGCAATTTAGTTTTCGGCATTCCTGCTAGATCAAGGTCAGTAAAACATAATCTTGCTTAAACATTCAAAGTTAATATCAGTGTCCGTGTTTCTCCAACGTATCTAAGGAAGAAAAATGTTTGTTATACATATCTTAGGAAACAGTGAGAGTTTTAAGAACTTTTCAGATCTAAGAAAAGTTTAGTTTACGGTTGAGGAACAAAATGTGTGTTAAAATTATGAAGAGTTAAAATAAACTATTATAATAATTATAATTTTGTACAGATGCTGGTTGTAATGATAATATGAAGACGAACGATGAATGATATAATGCTGGTGATGTATATAATAATCAGGGTAAAGAGTATAATAAAAATGATAATAATAGTGATGACGATCACGAAGCTGATGAGTTGACATAATGGACCTACGGGTTAGGAAGATCTTGAGACTGTCATTCTCCCCTTTCATTCAACAGACTCTATATCGCTACAATACATTAGCATCACGAAAATTAGGTTTGTGTAAGAACCGAATATATAATTTTTCTTTTTATTCTACACAACTCGACCACAGGTGCTCGACGCGATCTTGATGTTGAGAAGAAGAAAACACAATAATCTAAAGGAGAAAAATCATCAACAATAATAACTCATTGTAATATCATTCCATTTTCTACGCATTATAATGTTACAATTCTATGGTCTTAAAATAAGTAATATAGTAGAGTAAGTAACAAGTTCTGTACAATTTAACAAAGAACGTATTTCCCTAGAATGAAGAGTGAAAAATTTAAAATTGTCAATTAAATCCCCTATGATCCTAGATGTTCTATTACGGGTCCAAAAGTATACATTATTCCAGATGAATCCCATAGTGGCCGACATGCATAAACTCTCTTCTGCTGAATAATGGCAACAGCAATAACAACAACAACAACAATGTACCTAATGTGGCAGTTTATTGCGATACCTAGCAATGGGACATCCTACCGTAGACATATAGCATCATGTCTCACCCAGTCACTTTATCCTGTCACCTGGCTGACCAGTCTTAATAATAACCTCTTAATGCTTAGCATCAAGTGTGGTTGCTGATAGTACCATTCTTATAAGTATTTGGTTTGACTCGGGATTCGCGACCTCTAGCATTCGCGGCGGACGCGTTAACCATTTTGGCCAACGGAGAGGTGTTGCGTGTTATCAAAAAGCGGTTCACTTACGATTTTCGAATATAGTTCATTAAATATTTTCTCAAGTGTCTCCCGCACCACTCATGGTATTTTATTTCCTTCTAATTCCTTTCGATTTCTTCTCACACTAAATTTGAGAAGCTGCACCTACCTACAAGCAGCCATATGAATCAGTTTTTTTCTTCTTGGCGTGTTATTTAATTGATGAGAATATTGATACCCAGTAATTCCATTCATAAATGTATTTGTCTATCTATTTCTCTTTAATGACACACTATTAATGTCTGAAACTCCAGGTATATATGTTTGGCTGGCGAACTTGTTCTTTCATTAAATATATTGAAGTACTTCAAGAAACACTATAATATTTAACATTATTATATGCTCATTTTCTTCCCTTTTAACTTTACATTGTCAGAATTGTTCAATATTTCACGACATTGCACTCATTTGTATTCCATTTGCGTGCATAAAGCAAATGCTTTCTATTGTAAACAAACAATTTACACAGACGCAAGCACTTTTGATTTGTAAATAAATCATTTGCGTTCGCGTAGTAAGCGCTTTACGTTTTGATTGTTTAAATTAGTTTCTGAATGAAGTAAACTTGATGTTTCGTGGACTGCCACATTCCAGCCGCTTTGGTACATTCTGCGTTAGCTGTTTTGCTACAATGTTTCGGATTCAGCTTAGCTATACAGTTGACGCCAGAAAGGGTCCTTACAAATAACATACAACTGACAAGGGATAAACTGTATTCTTTAGTTGGTAATAAGAATGGCAAAAAATATACTTACAGTTTTACATTCTGAATTTCCTCCAAATATACTTTCTTATTTCGGCAAATCCGAATTACACGGGCCATGTCATTGGCTCTCAATCTTCATTACACATTTCGAAATTGTACTGTAATTTCGAAAATAAGTGCAATCATATCTTCCTTGCTGCACTCAAATTGAAATAAGCATTAAATTCCATAGCGTCTTTTTGATAATTGCAACTGAAAAATTCATATTTTTCCAACATTAGGATTTTATAAATTCAGTGACAGAAACAGAAACACATTCACAGATGTAAACAAGCTTCTCCCTCACTTCTTCAATCCAATGTATTTTATGTGGAATTGTCACCTATAAATCCAGTCCATAATCACGAAATGTCGTAAAATAAAATAAAAAATAAAAAACCAATTCATCCCAGATCAAATAGAAAAGGTTTTTGCTTCCGCATTCATTCACACTATGACTCCAAATTTCAATTTTAATTTGGCACGCCATTTTCTTTCGAAAGAGCGACTAAGTTCAAATTTATCTGGGCGCAGTTATGTGCGCAGTAATAATGTTGTTTTGGTGTAATGAAGAATCTGCGCTTGTGTATGTAGTTTGCAATACGGCACACATTCAGTTACATCGTTTCTTCTAGTGTATTTTATTAATATAATTAAGCATTAGGTAGAAGAAGGAAATAAGCATATGATAAAAAGGTTACTGCATTTGTATGGGTAGATATGAAATCGTTTTGTCGGATGGATATACTCCCAAGGTCGTGCAGTATTTACGTCCGAAAAACTCGATCATATTTTCCTACAAATGCACTGACCTATAAGTACAAGGGACATAACGCTGTTAATAAAAGAAATGTGAATATATGAAGTTATTCCGGTTATTTTCCTTGAACAACTTGTATCGCAGTAATTCGTAACTAATCATTATCTGCAAGAATTTCAAAAAATAAAATTATCTCTATATAGGAGTGTCAATTGTACTAATAATGTAAAAAACTAGTACAGTCACCGGCCTCATGCCTTCATTGTATACATATATTACACAGGATTCAAGTCGAACAAAAAAGTAAAGTTGTTGATATTTCCTCTGCTCATTGGCAACTGTGCAAAGGATGCGCAGGAAGTAAACGATTGCTGATTATTTGAGATGTTGCTGAAAGTATGTTTTTCTTTCTGCATTTTGAATACACAGATAGAGTACATATTTAAAAATCTGTTTAACGAATTTGTTGGTAATAAGGACGTTTCTGATTTAAAGTATCAATAGACTTTAATGCTTATAGCACCATATGGATAAATTATCGTATACACAAAGCACAATATGCATACGATTATCGTACAAACAAAACACTATATGAATACAATTATCGTATAAACAATGAACCATATGGCTAATTAACAAACAAACAAAACACCATATGAATACAATTATTGTATATTCAAAGCACCATATAAATTTAATTATCATACACACAAAGCACCATATAGCTAAATAAAAAACAAACAAAGTACTATAGGAATACAATTATCGTATAAACAATGAACCATATGGCTAATTAACAAACAAACAAAACACCATATGAATACAATTATTGTATATTCAAAGCACCATATAAATTTAATTATCATACACACAAAGCACCATATGGCTAAATAACAAACAAGCAAAGCACCATATGAATACACATATCGTATCTTCAAAGTACCATATGAATATGATTATCACATACAAAAAGCACAAATCACAACATAAATACAAGTATCGTACAAGCAAAGCACTATAGGAATACAGTTATCGTATAAACAATGAACTATATGGCTAATTAACAAACAAACAAAACACCATATGAATACAATTATTGTATATTCAAAGCACCATATAAGTTTAATTATCATACACACAAAGCACCATATGGCTAAATAACAAACAAACAAAGCACTATAGGAATCCAATTATCGTATAAACACTGCACCATATGGCTAATTAACTAACAAGCAAAGTACCATATGAATACAATTATTGTATATTCAAAGCACCATATGAATTTAGTTATCATATACAAAAAGCACCATATGGCTAAATAACACACAAGCAAAGTACCATATGAATACACATATCGTATCTTCAAAGTACCATATGAATATGATTATCACATACAAAAAGCACAAATCACAACATAAATACAAGTATCGTACAAACAAAGCACCATATGAATACAAGTATCGTATCAACAAAGCACCATATAAATACAATTATCGTATACAGAAAGCACCATATGAATATAAGTATCGTATACACAAAGCACACTATTAATACAATTATTGTACAAACAAAGAACCAAATGAATACAATTATCGTACAAACGAAGCACAATATGAATACAATTATCCTTCAAACAAATCACCATTAGGCTAAATAACGAACAAACAAAGCACCATATCGTCTAAACAAAGCACCATACGAATACAATTATCGTATACACAAAGCACACCATGAAAACAATTATCGTACAAACAAATCACCGTATGGCTAAATAACAATCAAACAAAGCACCATATCAATACAATTTTCGTATAAGCAAAGCACAATATGAATACAATTATGGTATACACAAAGTACAATATGAATAGATTTATCTTATACACAAAGCACCATATGAATACAATTATCATACGAACAAAGCACAATATGACTTCAATTTTCGTATACACAAAGCACAAAATAGATACAATTATCCTATATACAAAGCACACCATGGCTAACATTATAGCATAAACAAAACACTATATGGTTAAATTAATATGGGTTTCTATCTGACCATCGGTCATAATATATGTATAAATTGCGACAGGAAAAATCCTTGCATGTTATATTCTACGTTTGAATGTAAACGTCATAACTAAGTCAAAAGTCTAAAATTAGATTATGTGCTCAGGTTGAATGTAAAAAAATTAAAAGAGTGGAACGTCTACGTGCTATCTAAAATGTGATTAAGTAATATCAAGCAAGCGAGTAGACATACTAATTTTATTTCTCAAATGCACGAAATACCTGTATACCCAAAATAATAAAACATTCTTTAGGGAGAATCAAGGAACTGATATCAATACAATTTTCGTATAAGCAAAGCACAATATGAATACAATTATGGTATACACAAAGTACAATATGAATACAAGTATCTTATACACAAAGCACCATATGAATACAATTATCATACGAACAAAGCACAATATGACTACAATTTTCGTATTCACAAAGCACAAAATGGATACAATTATCCTATATACAAAGCACAACATGGCTAATAATATCGCATACACAAACAACATATGGTTAAATTAATATGGGTTTCTATCTGACCATTGGACATTATCTATATATTTATACAACACCAGATCATAACTATGGAGATATTTCTTAAATAATTGGTCTTTTTAGTTTTATAATTTATAAATCTCAGCTTGATTTTCAGAGATTTAGAATTTAATCCACCTATTATTTTAATTGAATTTGAAAAGTTATTGAGATAGGAAAAGTCCTTGCAAGTTATATTCTACGTTTGAATGTAAGCATCATAGCTAAGTCAAAAGTCTAAAATTAGATTATGTGCTAAGGTTGAATGTAAAAAATTAAAAGAGTGGAAAGTCTACGTGCTGACTATCTAAAATGTGATTAAGTAGCATCAGGCAAGCCAGTAGACATGCTTATTTTATTTCTCAAATGCACGAAGTACTGTATACCCAAAATAATAAACCATTCTTTAGGGAGAATCAAGGAACTGATATCAATACAATTTTCGTATAAGCAAAGCACAATATGAATACAGTTATGGTATCACAAAGTACAATATGAATACAATTACCTTATACACAAATCACCATATGAATACAATTATCATACGAACAACGCACAATATGACTACAATTTTCGTATACACAAGCACAAAATAGATACAATTATCCTCTATACAAAGCACACCATGGCTAACATTATCGCATAAACAAAACACCATATGGTTAAATTAATATGGGTTTCTATCTGACCATCGGTCATAATATATGTATAAATTGCGATAGGAAAAATCCTTGCTAGTTCAAAACAACCAATGAGTTGATTCTGATAATGTCAAATTTAGATAACTGCTGGTTTTTTATCAGTAACAATGAATATTGTTTTTTTTTTTTCAACTGAGCCAGAAGGTTATTTGTAACTTCTCTCATTATTATATTTACCTTATGTTTTAAATTCAAGGAAATGTCTATGTGAAGGAAAGTGAATGCAGCAGACTTTCACTATATAATATACTCTGGACTGCATTGAAATTAATACTTTTCCAGTTAGACTGTACTCTGGACTGCTTTGAAATTAAGACTTTTCCAGTTAGACTGTACTCTGGACTGCATTAAAATTAACACGTTTACAGTTAGACTGTACTCTGGACTGCATTGAAATTAACACTTTTCCAGTTAGACTGTGGTCTGGACTGCATTAAAATTAACACGTTTACAGTTAGACTGTACTCTGGACTGCATTGAAATTAACACATGTGAAGTTAGACTGTACTCTGGACTGCATATTATTGTATACATTTATTAAAGGTATACTAATCCTTATATTTAGGCATAATAATCTGCATATATACTTTACCTTCTCACACCCAAAGTGTTCCATGTAATATTTCTGCCAGTAGATACAAAATGAATGAGTAGTTGGTTAGTTGGTGGCGTAGGAGATACACATACATTGAGATGGAAGGCTTGCCATGACAAAAACCGATTTTGCCCGTCGGAGCGCAGATCAAACGATCGCATTGAGAAGGATGCTTCGACCAGGTGATAGTCGGCTTCGAACTAATCTTGAGGGCTTCAGACTAAAGCTAAAACCTACCTGACATTCATGTTTCTACTACATACTTTTTCCGGGTCCGCGGGAGGACATTGCAGACCGTATATACATTTTCCCCAAGTGCCACACTTTGCCACCTACATAATCGTGCCGAGAGTTTGACTAACCGTTCGTACTGCTGATATTTCAGCTGCAGTTTGACGTCATTATCGTCCTTCTTAAAGTCCTATGTTTAATTTCAAATGAACTCTACCATCTTGTACAATCTACTAAACATCTTATGGTATGTTTCAATCACTCATACTGGAAACAAACATCTCGTTGAATAGTAAGTCTGTTTGATCGAATCTATGGTTGCTATTTATGTATTGAAAAAGGTTACATATTTTTCCTTAGACATTTAAATATAGTTGAACGAATAAAGTATTGCTGTCACAGAGAACTTAACATTTCTTAATTATTGAGACAGCTGGTCAGGACTAGCTAAGGAAGTGACAGTTTATACAACTCCAATGACGCTTTAGAAAAGAAGATTCGTTCGATACAGCACCATCTTCTATAAACGTGTCGACTGTGAAATCCTTTGTTATTCTACATGATTTGTAACCACCATATTCAGGTTATTTCAATAAACGTTTTGCTCCAGCTTTTGTAGAAAAATTACAAACTAGATGCAACCAACCATTAGCGAGGAAAAGGTGTCTTAACTGGATTGATAGCGCACAGAAGAAGGTGTCCGCCGAGGCCATATGACACAATTGCTTAACCGGATGAAAATAGACAGTACATGTTTTTAGAATAGACAAATTCTCTCAGTAGATTTATCCTGGAATACAAGTTTTCTAATACTCTGAGACACCATATTGATATTCATTATTGGGTAGCCGTCTATTGTTACATGATATTGATTGAAACAGTTACTAGACATAGCGAAATTATAAATTGAGCAAAAGTATTTAACTCAGATTACACAGCAAGGAATACACGTTATGAATAATGAATACTTATGCTTACTTGCTAGCTTTAACCCATTCAGGCATCCTCAACCGATAGGTTGATCTCTGGCTACGAGCAATGTTAATTATTACATCCTGTAAAATATCAACCTTGTGTTTTCTCTTATTCTCGAACCTGGAACGTAAACCGTCAACCTTTATTTATATCGAATTCAAATGTTTCCAGTGTTTTTTTATAGGATTTCAAATGGTACATTTCTCTGAACTCTATTTCCTTTACCCCTTCAGGTGGCCTAAGTGGATAGAGCATCCGTATCGGTTGTGGGAAGTCGCGGGTTATAACCCTGACCGAGTCATACCAAAGACCAAACAGTACTAGCAGCTACTTCTCTTGGCTCTCAGCATTACGAATTTTGTGTTAGGAATTATGGGCCTGCTGTCAGGATAAAGTGGCTAGGTGGGGCATGATGATACGTGTATGTGGCGTACTGCCTATGTTCAAGATGTCACTATAAACTGCCACACTGCAGAGATTGGGCGATATGTCTAAAATTGTTTTAAAGCTACTTTAAAATTCCAAATGTCTCCATCTTTCTCCCTCTTTATCTCTGTCTCTATCTCTCTCTCTCATGCACACACACACACACACACTATTTCACCTCTTCCTGTTTAGGTCTCTTCATAAGTATCATCGCCAATCTATACCTTTACAGACATAACTTGAATCGTTTTTATAGTTAGAATTTTCATAAGGTTTCAAGTCAATGGAGGCGTCGTACAAATCTTGACTTTTACCAAAGCTAAATCTGCATGCATGTGCGTTTCACTCAATTAGAACTCTGAACTTTGTTTTAATAATTCTGTTTAAATTATTCCCATCGTTTTCTTGCTTTATTAACTGACCTGTACTGTAGAACTTGCTTTAGAATCAGTTAAAATTGAACGAAAATATCCAAAACACATTTGTTAGCTGATGATTTTTCAATATGCATAAATAATAAATCTTTAAAGTTTTACGAAAAGGTGTATCTCTAAATTTTTGTAATAAATGTGGGCATATTGCCCATTTGCGCTCTCAGACCAAACCATTCATAGACATTTGTTTCCTAATTCAGATAAAAGGGTTCCATGGGTGCTTTTACTGACACAGACACATGACTTAACTTACATGTATATAGTTCATGTTGTACCAATACACGTGGTATTTATTTCATTCTTTCCCTATTTCGTAAAGATACGAATTAATGAGAACATTATGACAAGGTTATCCGACTTTGCTTATCTGTGTTTTTATCCAGTTGTTCAGATGTATCATCTCATTGATCTCCATCCGAAAGCCCTATTAACATGGATTTGCATGCATTTATCAAAGTCTACCCGGATTATAAATTTGCATGTATTTATCTACGTCTACTCAGATTATACATTTGCATGTATTTATTAATGTCAACCCAGATTATAAATTTGTATGTATTTATCAATGTCTACAAAGGAAATGTATTTAAAAATATCATAAAATGCGTTGTTAGGGTTGTTTTTGCTGGTCGAATGCCCCACCTCTAAAAACGTTCAGTCACATTATCTTGACAACATAGCGACCAGTCCTAACACTAACCTCGTAATGCTTTTCGCCAAGCGAGGCAGCTACTAGTACCAGTTTTATGAGTCTTTGGTATAACTCGTCCTGGGTTCGAACTCGTGACCTCCCACATCCGAGGAGTACGCTCTAACCACCAGGCCACCGGAGCGGTCAATGTATTTAATTTCCTACTGACAAATTAGTGTGTGTACCCCTTGTGCGAGGACATGCCATTAGGCTCAGTCCAGAGAGTGTCGATCTTAACCTTTTGTTTTCCGATTTTCTTTACTTATTAATGACATTACACTATCAATCTACACAATCAGTTGAGTTTAAAAGTTAACATGCATTATTAATTTGTGCTGTTCTGAATAGTACCCTGCTTGTTTTTAATATTTGGTTGCAACAGTAGGAATTACTAGGACAAACTGGTAGGTCTTCTTTTGTATCTTGTTGCAGACCACTACATTCATAAATTCCCCATGTGACTAGTGATGCTTTGGTAACATGCAAGAATGCCAAATATATGTTTACCCTATATTAATGAAAATAGTGACTTTGCAACTCGATACATCTTATGGCACGATTCCTACAGGAACACATTTTATTCATGCATATGAGTATGGCAGAGGGATTACAGAGGGATTAACAAATGAAACAAATAACGCATACTAATATATTTATTCAGCTATTTACATCTAGAATGTATAAACATGCCACACATATCTTAATGATGCAACATTCATTATTAGTATCTGTTGATATTTTATTTGTCAATTATTATCAATTTGTGCGTTTAGAATATCAGACATAAATTTGTCAATCTTTCAAATTATAAAGAAATGGTTACTGTTTATGTAAACTTGACTCAAATATGTGATAATCTTGAAAACTTTAATCATGATGTAACAATACTTTACCCATTATAATTATAAAAAGTAGTGAGTCTTGCCTGAAGCATTAGACCTTGTTTATTTAAGGATATTGCTACCTTAAACGTAGTTGACAGGTGCATTTGTCTTACTTCTTTCACGATCGACGTATATATATATATATATATATATATATATATATATATATATATATATATATATATATATATATATATATATATATATATATATATATATATAAGATGAAGACAGGCTCTTTATAAACTATGAAAGTAAATTAGTAGATGAGGTGCTATATATTACGCGAATAAGGGTTTTATCAATATCAGACATTTACTGCATGGGTACCAATACAACTGTCCATCACTTAACTGGTAAAAAAGAACATGTCTTGCATTGGTCTTTTGACTTCTAACTATTCCGCGTTAAATTTATGTAGTATCAGGTAAAGTTTCAATATTTATTTCAAAGAAAATATTTTTAAGACCTAAACTTGCTGTGTTGTATTTATGCTTGTCGTAAGTTGAAATTGTGAGAATGTAAGCGACGTAGCACGTCTTAGTTATGCTTGAAGAGAACCAATACTTGGCGATAATTTACTTCCCGCCCAATGTTTACATCGGAAATACACATTCGATGCGACCTATTTTTGTAACAATTTGGCGGCCTTTAATATTATTTTAATTCAGTGAATAGTTTAGTTAAGACACGTATCTGCCGTAATGACTAAATATTTCGATTAACAAATAGAAGTTATATGTCTTATGACTTTAAGTTGATTCTAAATTTATATTACGTTGCTCTAATATATTTATTTGTAAAACGAGCAAATCATAGCACAGTTAATTCAAAATTTAGGAAATTTTTTGATGCCTTTGGGATATAAGCTTCGTATTACCGTAATCTACAACTTTAATATTGTAAATACATGAAATTTCTAAGACTAAAAAGGAATTGTGGGACGAACTAGTTTAAAGAGATGAAATTGCTTTTAAAAAATATAGTTTAACGTCTCACTTCAAACGTTAGAAACATTTAGTGCAACCTCTCAACTCAAACGTATGGCATATTCTGAAACAAAGATGCTAGAGTACGTGAATAATACCAATTAAGGTAATGATATTTACCTTTGTTCGGCATTTCTACTAATGAAGCAGATTATGTTTTAGTACAGTAATCGTAGCTGAAGTGAAAAATGTAAACAAAGGTTCAGTTTATTTCATCTTCTGATGGAGCAGCCTTTCCCTCGATAATTATGACATTTTAAAATACATAAACGGGTCATTGAAGTATATAACGAAACAGATTACTGTTTCTCATTTTATGTTCTACCCCATTCAATTGATAGAGTGCAGATAACAAGTTTCGGAATTCAATATGTAAATCAGTGTATTTTCAGGACTTGCTTGAGAGTAGCATGGTCATATAATCTTTATTATATTGGGTACAAATCATGGTCATATCTTTATTATAATGGGTACCAGTCATGGTCATATAATCTTTATTATATTTGGTACAAATCATGGTCATTATATTGATATTATAATGGGTGCAAATCATGGTCGTAATATCCATATTATATTGGTTACAAATCATGGTCATTCTATCCATATTGTATTGGGTACAAATCGTGGTCATTATATCATCTTATACTGGGTACAACTCATGGTCATTATATCCATATTATAATGGGTACAAATCATGGTCATTATATCCATATTATAATGGGTACAAATCATGGTCATTACATCCATATTATAATGGGTACAACTCATCGTCATTATGTCCATATTATATTGGGTACAAATCATGGTCATAATTAAATATATTATTATAGAAAACAAATTAAATCCATTTACATAGTTCATGTAGCAAAATATAATCAAAATTATCGGTCCTTTTATCTCTCCTAAGGTATGCAAATGTTAGGTCAAATCCGTTGAAATGGATACCGGTGTCCATGCTTGATCATTGCCTTTCTCCGTTGGAAAACTGTTATCTATTTCTTGGCTCAAAATTTGACATGGTCATCCGTTGCTTCCATTTCTGGAAAAGGATGTTTCTTTACCAAACTTGATTTTTTTCCGGGGTCCTAATTTCGCTAACCGAGTTGGATAGTCCGCTTACCCTGTAGAACACAATAAAACATTGTTTTTTGCATATCATATACATTGATACAGGTAACCTGCTCTAAACGTTTGTAAACGTCAATATACAGATAATTAGAGATTCTTTGGGAAATCAAAATTGATCATGAAATTCATGATAGAAGCAAAGTAGACAAAAACTAAATGTGTAACAAATTCTTTTCCGCTATAATAATCCGTTTCTAACTAAAATGTTACCAAAGGTAGATGGAGATAAAGCTTAAAATATTCACTTAAGAGGCATGCATTTAAATACATCACTATTAGTCATTAATTTAATTCGCCTTGGTCACAACGCAATCAACTCAACCAAAAGCCGTAGGAAACAATGATTGTGAGGCTACAGTAAGTGTGCAAGTATGACAATTAGTAAATCAAGAGACAATATATGAAACTACTTTAAAACAAACAATAAACGTACGCAGGACACGATGCCACATACTTGATAAACAGTGTGGCTCCCTTTTTCGACAAGAAATAGTAGTTCCATAAGCGTACTAAATATGCAAATTCCGTTTATGCAATGCCTTGAATGAGTCGCAGAATCGTAATTTAGAAAAATGGAGAATCACTGCAATAAGGGATTGTTTGAAATTAAAATAACGGCAAAGCACACATAATTATCAATCAAGATTTGAACATAGTGCTTCCATTTTATTAGATAATGGCAAAACGTTAAATCAGCATTTCATTTGAAAGGGACTATTTTAACTATGTACCTTCGTGAGAATAAAGATTATGTGGATTGAATATTATAGGTAACATTGTGTAATCTAATAGAAGAATGTATGAGCCTTAATATTTGAGTAATACCTTTTCTTTTTCTTGTAGCACAACTTGACACCTATTAGTATGCTGATTACACAGACTATCACCGCTAGGACTGTCACTACAGGCGCTATTATCACCGTTTCTTCTAACGATATTGCTGGCTTCTTTTCCGGGCATTCTGTCAAGGGTATGTATTCATGATTAAACCTCGTGACATTTCAAACAATGATGTTGGTTTAACGTTAAATATTTGCATGATATATTTCCTTCTTCTCTTAAAATTGAGTTTTTAATCTATTCCGAGTGGCATCAGCAGTGTCAGTAGTAGTAGTAGCAGAAGAAAGAAGTAGTGGCGATTAATTATTTATATTAATTTATCACGTCAATGTGTTGTTGGGAGTGTTGAGAATATACGAGGAAATGAATGGAGAACAGAAAGATACACACATTGCTGATAGAAAGTGTGTGTGTGTGTGTGTGTGTGTGTGTGTGTGTGTTTGTGTGTGATTCAGATTTTTAAAGTAGCTTTAAAATCGTTTCAGTCATATCGCTATGACGCCTGCATTGTGGCAGTTTATAATGATGTTTGTCACTGGTGTATCATGCCACAGATATGTAGCACGGTGTCCCACCCATTCACATTATTCTGACACCAGCCGACCAGTCCTAGCACGAACCTCTTAATGCTGAACGCATATCGAGGCAGCTGTTAATACCGTTTGTATGAGTCTTTGGTATGACTCGACCTGGTATAAAACCCGTGACCTCCTGCATCCTAGGAAAACGCTCTAACCATTAGGCAAAGTGCGTATTAATGGTGTTTGGTGAAGTGTAGTGTTATTATATTGATACAATTATATGTAAACCTTCCGTTTTTGATAAAAAAATATTCGTATTGTTCCACAATGTTTTGTATGGTGAAAGTCAAAGGACATTATCTCAAATATACTTTATTCGAAAAATCAACTGATTCGAGAAACAAGCGTGCACCCGACATCCTTTGCCATTGACTCAAAAACTCGAATCTTCAAGAAACCAATAAAAATTATGTGACAACTGCACATGGAGATTGCAAATGTATACTCAGATGAAATAAAGGCGCTCTTACCAAAACCATTAGTCTTGTAGGCGAATTTATAATAACGGTACTCTGCATACATATTCATATTTATAATGCATTTGTTGGTTACTTTATGGAGATGCATTGCCTTTTATCAAATGACAATATCGGAACGTTTTTCTTTAAACAGTATAAAAGAACCCGGGTAATGATATAAGTGTCGCAACAAAATAGCTCACAGAGAAATGGAAGAAATTTGTAAGACGAAGTTTAAATAAACACGGAAAACTATTTATCAAACCAATTTTACCATGTGAACAACACTGTTCACAGGTAAAACCAATATTCTTAAAGTTGTGGTTAACATTTTTGAGTTTAAGTCTCTTAGTCCCGCAAAGGAAGTTGTACAAATGCATTGAAGTTTGCTAAAAAAGATAGCATCACAGGGGTTTCAACGCTAATAAATACATTGCAATATGATCTCAATATATACGAGAAATTTCAATTAAATTGCAATATTTCGTATACTGACAGTCTTCCACACAAACTGTGTACAGCCAACATTACGATAAATTTGGGTTTCTAATCTATATCCTCAGGTTTAGTAAGTCAATGTCCATATAAACACTGTTTGAATTATACTTATTCCATCACTGCAGGGTATGCAAGAAACATTTACCAACATGCATAACACATCAGTCTTTATAAGCCTTGCTTATAATTATTAGAGATCTTAAAGAAACAAGGTGTAAGCGTTGGACTAAATTGTCTTTCTGTTTTCTCTTTCCGTATATACAGTAATATAACAAGCATACGTACCGCCGGTGAAGGAGAAGGGATCGATCCCAGGCCTGCATTGTTTGCAACCATCGGATGGAGCGTTCTCGCCCTCAGTATAGCATATGCCATTTATGTAACATCTCCCACTCTTAACAAGAAAAGAAGCAGAAATGTAGATACATTTTTTAAATGGATAATTGTATTGTTTACATCCTTAGAATACAGTACAAGTTTAACTATTAAGTGAATGGTGAAATGTTTTGTGAGATTATTCTTTTCGCACATGATGTAGCCATTTTAATGTTATTTTTGGTTTGCTCATGAGGCTTTCTCAGTTGACAATTTCCTGTATATGATCAAAACTGCAGGTAATAGCCCATGAAAGAAGTTAATAGCAAATCATCAAATACCAAGATTGGGCTTTGTTAATGAATAGATGGATTCGCGATGTTGACATCCAATGTTTAATAAGCATATGTCGATGATATAGCACAAAATAAGAAATCAACAAAATTATATAGCAACCTTCGGTTATTGAAAGGGAAGTCTTGACGTAGTTTTCTTTATAGAAATCTATTTCTCTTAGCTAATAAAAGCGCTGCAAACTGTTCCAATTTGTCGCCTAAAGCATGCAGTCTTTTACCCATGAGCTATTAAATACAGTCCACCATAGTTTGGAAGACTCAGCATTTCCAACTTTTTTCGTGATTAGGTTTGAATAGAAGAGGTAGGTGAAAAGTGAGCACAATTGTTTATTGCTTTACCTTAATATAGAATGTGTATCCGTATCTACTTTGTTGATAGCCCTGGCACAGAGAATCGTAAGTGTAGAAATACCTTGACGAACCGTACACACTTCCGTCATTGGTCAAGGACACCCTGACTCCATATACCAAAACAACAGGACCGGTGCCAGAACTGGTGGATCTTTTTGTATTAGTATGGCATGGAACGACCATGTCTGCTTGAAAGGCATTTAAAATCTGAAGGTCGTTTACGGTAGTTTCGACAATCTCCATTGTTCCATTATCCATCACCTTGGTCATAGAAACACAAGACAAATTATATTTATGTCATCATCTCGTTCACTGTCAATATTTATTCATCCATCTTACGTTATACAATTAGTATGTGTGTTTTAGTATGCATAATTAGTATCAAATCCATGCACGATATGTATAAGTAGTGCTTTAAACATCGAATCTTTCTTTTAGGTTAAACGAATTTCTTCCTGGTAAAATAATTGATGCCAATATGATCATCAGTGAAGCTCGTGAGAAATTATGCAGACTCCTCCTTGATTATATTTTATATACATAAAGAAAATATATAGATTCTAAGTTTGAGTGCAAAGTTGTATAGCATTAATTTGGGCTTTAGTTTATTAACAAAAAAGGTTCAGATACATTCATTTATTGTTCTGATTAGCGAGTATAACTATTATTCACATGTGTGTATATCACCTTCTGTAATATTTCTAATTCTATATCAATAAAGCATTACAATGAATAAATCAGTTCATCAATCAGTAACATATCTTTGTATCTTTGTATTTAGGATTTCAGAACTCGTCATTTAATCAACAGGACACTTCCACTATCTGCATAATAAATATATACCCGAAATGTTTCCAATTTTTGTTTTGTTGTTCCCGAAACAAAGCGGTATCCGTATATAGGCAAACGTCCACAACATTCGTCGCTGCTTCTTGAACACAGTCCTCCACCGTATGTATCTACTACCACAGGTGGGTCCTTTATGGAAATAGAGCAGTCTTGTTCGATGTAATGGTCGTGACATGTGCAGGTTCCTGAAGAATGTATTAGCTCTACATAGAACTATAAGGAATGCATTGTATCAAAGTAATTCAAGAAATTGGAACTGAAAAAAAATACATCCCATCAAAGCTAGAAGGTTTGATGAATTGTAGGATAAATTCATATTTTAATAAATATATTTCCAGGTATATGCAATCAAATTATTAAATAAGCAGAAAATATATTCCATATTAGCTCCTGTTTGCAATCGTTTGAACAGCAACACTTTCATGCGATTTATGAACGTAACTTCAAAGCCTTAATTGTTACTGACTGCGCAGAACATACAAACTGATACTAAAACGGGCCTATTACTATTTTTCCACGATATTTACGCCTTTAGAAAAATAACATAAAATGTAAATAAATGACACATTGTTCACTCTCTATTTTGAATACTTTATTTATGAGTAAAGTGAGAATAAAAGAAAAACAATTTTTCTTCAATGATAATGTACAAAAACTCCAACGCTATATTTGTTATGTCCAGAATCGATTCTTTATACGACTATATAGAGATAGGATACTACAATCTCTAATCATGCACCTTCTTAATAAATAAAGGCATCCTGCTAATAAATAAATTTGGGAACATTAGCAACGGTTTAGTGGGAGCTGTAAAGGCAACATTTAGGAGTAGACCGGCATGGGATTTGAATATTCCAAAACGACATTAGAGAACTGCTTTGCCTCAATGACCTTTTGGGGTAAGGAATTGATGATGATGATGATGATGATGATGATGATGATGAGTCTCGGTATTGATTATTTTATATTGCTTCAGTCAGGTGTCTTGGACTTTAGTCTGCAGAAATTTATACCTAGGTCGTTACATTAGATATGATCAAGTACATATTAACATGATGCATTCCTTTAAAGGTCAATCATTTTGTAATAAATAGTTCTTGTTTTATTACCTTTTGCTAAACTGATTTTTAATAATCTATCTATGGAAACAATAGCATCATTCATGCAGTATAAACATAATCTGTGCAAACTATTTAATAAATAGAGTCGAGTAGATTACGCCATTACATCCGTTTATGGTTGGCAGTGACCAAGATCCCAGATGATAAACCAGGAAGGTCGTATAACTATAAATATGTGTGTGTCTGTGAAAGAGAGAAATTGTTTCTGTTTTTTTTTGTTTTCTTTAGCAACTAGTATCGATAACAGTCTTCTTATGAGACTGCAAAATATACCAGTGTATCATGTTCAAACTAGAGAGAATTTCAGTATCAGGTGGTAATGTAGGCCTACATTTGACTATATCACACTGCATATTGCTTTGTTCTTTCGGATCAGATTAACAGTATATTAGCTACCATTGTGTATGCATGTAGAGATCGATGAGTACTTGTATGTCAAATGCGGCCTCGTCAGTAACGTCTGAATTTATTCAGTACCAATGAATGAACCACGCATGAAATAGTAGTTGTATGGTTGATATTTCTATACAATCAGATGTCGGTACTAACACTGGGGAGATTGAATTCATAAGAATGAAGAATGATGGCCTTTGTTTCTGAATCATTTACGATACATAATGCATTTGAATATGTTGCATAACATATTGTCAAGTTCATATCAACATAATTAAACTTGTCAACTTTATAGCTTCAGTGTTACCATTTAATGGCCTGAACGATTTTTATAAGCTCAGGAAACGATCCATATTTTTATTTTGCAGTAATTGCAAATATCATTTGACACATTGGTCTATGCAGTTTATTTACTTCTTGTTTATGAACTTTTACTGCTCCCTCCTTAAATTGACTTAAACCGTTTCATGTGCTATTTTGTAATGGATCCAACTGTGCGATAAAGTCAAATAAGAACTAGTCATGTTGCAAGACAGATAGTTAGGAGTTACATCAAGCATGCTATCTTTTAATGATAATAATATATTTGACTCGCGCTACTTGCTACTATTCAGATATAAAATGTCCATATCTCTCGATAATAACCGTATGATACAACCTGTTGTTGTTTCCGTCTATGTTACTCAGACATAATCCTTAGAAGAGAGTTTACTGATCGATATTGATGTAGCTGAACATAGCTGAAATATATACACTATGAATGTTTAGCCTTTTGTCAATTATAGGTGGTATGTTACAGCAGCATTTTCCATCCTGTCCCTTACGCCAATTTGTTCATAATAATTTCCATTTAGGAAGGATATATATAACGGATGCCAAAATGAAATGTGTTGCTCTGCCAGATATACCGTTTATGCAATCTCCGTGTCCACTGCAATTGTTGATGCAGGTATGTGCGTAGAAAGACTCGATCTCGTGTGAATGATTCATCCTTAAGACGCTATCTCTCCTTATGTTCCTCTCCGTTTGAGCTATGTAACTCGAACAATGGACATCTACCAATTTCAAATCACCCGTTGTCTGAAAAATGTTCAGGACACTGAGCAATTATTATTTAATTAATTATGTATGGTAACTGATTAATTATCTCTTTGTCTTACAGTAGATGAAATGCTGTGAGAAAGTTTTGATCAGTTAGCCCAAAAAAACATATTTCTTTTTTAAGGTTCGAAACATCGACATATTTTACTTCATACACTCTTAAAGGCTTTATGAAATCACTGTTACGGTCTAACTTTAGTAAGAAAGTTAAAATATCACATGTGATGCAGCTTTTTCACTGCTACTATAATAGCAATACGATCTCAAGAACTTTTTTAATATACCGTTTGAAATAAAGCTTTAAAAATCCCAATGAAATCTATTAATCTATTTTGAACGGTGATAGATTGAATTTGATTGAATTTATTTATCTCTATTGAACATTGATGGTTTAGGATTGATTTTAGCATTTCTCTTTTTGATAGTATGTTTTACTACTAGTAATATTTAGTATGCGATGCATCTTATATATATATATATATATATATATATATATATATATATATATATATATATATATATATATATATATATATATATATGTATTTATGTGTATCTATCTATCTATCTATATATATATTTTAAAGTATACCCTGCATGGTACTGACAAATATTTGGCAAAAGTGGGACAAGGTATGGGTATGCTTACACTTAGGTCGAAAGTGCAGTCATGTAAAGCGCTGTCTTTGTGCACGTTGCTTTTGGCAAGGCTCTCAACGCTGGCTGCCAAGCAACTTCTGTTAAATATCGTCTCGCAAGTGAATTTTGCTTCTTCCATTGTGTAATTATTTGTTGACCTCTTGGAAAAGCAATGCAAAGAAAAATCATATAATCAGTATAAGCGTTTCTTTGAAACTTTCGAACATAAATAATGTGTCCGAAAATCGATTTCATTTATTGTACATACATACTGCCAACAGTATGAAGGGATCAATTTAGTTCCAGAATAATTTCTATGAAATCTAGGGTTAAAGTTCATGAATAAAATTTAAAGCCATTATCAAATTATCCACCCTCCGGTGATACCATGCACTTCTATCGCGTCACACTTGACACAAAGACTTGCAATAGTGTGAGAGCATATCTACATATTAAGGGCTCGCATACGCCAGTTCTTTATCACGCTTCTTTGTAATGAATACGTCAAGTTTTTAACGAGCAATTCATTCGCTTTGTGAATGGCGGCGAGTTGAGGCTAACTGAAGGCGGATGTAGTATCCCCTCCCCCAAAAAGGAAAACAATTAGCATGAAACACATCGCACGATTTATATGGAATATTTGTTTATTGATGACTTAATGGCGAAGGCCAACTGACTGCTTTTCAACTCTGCTGTAGCTCTCGAGCTCCATGAACATAATTTACGTATTATCATATAAAAAAGGTATATTTATTGTGTCGTTTCCAGTCCGTTAGACTCTGTCTATTGTTCATTGGCAAAGCGTTCCTGTTTAATCATCATGTTTTCCTACGAGTAAAATGGATGATGGTAAACTTCACGCAAGTGCCGAAGGAAATTGTAACAATGTATTCGTTACATATTGATATTAATTCGTCATTTTTCAGTTACATATTTTCACAGTATCACCCGATTTCCTCAAAATGGAAATCTTCTGTCTGCTTTGTCTCTTACACGGTTTCTACCAAAGTTACTATGCATCGTCCATCTACAGAGTGATGATTTAGCAAATGTTTTACACTGGTAAAATGTTTTACGTGAGCTTTGGTATAGACGCTCTTTTAAAGGGTTTTATTTACTATTGATACAAAATGTCTTTCCGGCTATAATACCTACTGCCATGCTGCTACTTCGTTGATAATTAACTTCACGGAGTACATAAGGTCATACTATTATCTCGTTTGGAAAAATTGCTCGTCCGCGTGAAAGAGACTACGAAATTCCGCTTTCAAAATAAGTAAGTGTAAGGTTCTAAAGCCCCCAGGACTACCAGACATTTTCCTTTTTTCGGTAGTTGTAAACTCTAATCATTACAACTTAAGACATCAACCCTAAAATTAAAACAGGGCAGGGTAGAAGTTGTACTGATTTAAACATGGTGCCCATTGCCGAGGTCAGTCAACCTCGGAACTGCGACCAAATTGTGCAAGAATATGTTGCATAGATTATAGCCTTTTTGTTTTTCATGTACTATACTTCCTGTAATTTCTTGTAAATTACTGTCGCATGTTTAAGCACAATTAAATGGTTCAGTGTATCAAGCTATGTTATGCGCCATTTCAATCTACTTAAGAGAGATGGTAGCTGAGGAATGCAGAAGCTGATTAACGTAAGTTTACTTTTTTAACGAAACTACACTGGCTAGTCACATTTTGTTAAATTGTTTCGGATTTATTAGTACATCATTTAAAAATAAACCAGAATTGAGCAAAGAACTAATCCTTTTAAATACTTTTCTTCAAAATTTAAGAATGTTGTTTGTTTAAAGACAAATGAATTTATCAAGCTATGATCTGAATAGATTTGTAACAGACAAATATGTACGCTGTACATTAAATGCCTTTTCATCGAGTCTTATCGTTTTGTTTCATTGGATTTACAACTGAAGCTACAAGACGTACCAATTTGATTTCTTTTGCAAAAGGACACAGATTTTATAGCATGTGTACTGTTTAGAAGCTATAAGGCAAACACATTGCTTTGTCAAGTTTAAATATTTCAGGTATTTGAGTGCAAGTGCTTATAAACACATATTTTAATAAATTAACATGTGTAGATGGAGTGATTGTCTATTAGATTTTCTAAACCTTTCACCATCTTGGAATTTTAATTGTCTTTCATGGTTTTAAAGATCTGCTAAATTAAACGTTTTATTCATTACAAAATGTGGGCTGCCAAACTTCGTTGCTATAGTTTCCCTTTAGATAGTCCACTGGACTACCACATATATTAGGGATTTAGGCACCTCTATGCCCGAAGACGATAATGATATTATGCTACAATATCAATACCCATGATCACCTCTCGTAGATTGTACAGTGATGACATGTTTATATATAAAACATATCATTACCCAGATGCATTTCAAAGCTCGTCTAGAATTATGGATTTCAGTGCAACTATGCATTGTCATGTACATCCAAGGGAGAAATATGGAAACAAATGTCACTTTACAATCACATTCTAGTAATAAAATAAAAACCACCTGATTAGGTGAAATAGATATGCGCTTGGAAAGGCACTTAGTTCCTATTTATCAGAACGTTATATCTAGTCATATATTGAACAGAAATAACATAAGTTAATCTATTTGACGTATGCAAAAAGAAAAACAGTCAATATAATACATGATTCATATAAAAGGCACTTTTACATATATTAATGAATAATGGAGATAGAAACCTGTGTGTACATACATCCTCAGGGAGAGAGAGAAAGAGGGAGATTGGGAAGAAACGGGATAATTATCATAGTTGAATTGTGTTATACACATAGTTACCTAAGTATCATAATAGTTGTGAAGTTTAAGTTTTTAGTACTTGTCATAGTAATAATGTCGCTAAAGAGGAGCTAAAGAAGCAACCAACTCTTAGTTTGGCTCGTGTAAGATAAGACGTGAATATAGATATTTGGTCACGTAATATAAGAATAAAAGTTTTGCACATTTTACTATATTAATGTGCTACAACAGGATATAGCCTGAGTGGTTTTGCTATCACACATAATCTCTTGAATGATATCTCCATCACGCATATTTTCTTGATTGATTAAGCTAACACAATATTCCCTCGTCTGCATAAAAATGCACATATCTGGTTGTTGATACAATATAAAATACGGCATTTAACACCTTGACTATTACCTTTGTGATTGAACGCATATAAAACGTCTTTCCGTCAGCGATCCTGTTACTGCTTAGTATTCTTTGAATTTCTTTTTCTTGAGAGGCCAGGGAACGCTTTGATATTATATTGCAGTGAGTGTCAATGTACTCAGTGCCTTTCATTACTGGAGATACGGTATTTTTGGTACATGCTTGATATACACTTGGGGAGCATAGTGGATCTTTCCTATTTCCTGACACTGTGCTTGGAGTTGTACTTGTGTTTAGTGCAGCTGGGCAAACACAGAGGAAAAGCTGCTCATCCCAGTTGTGTGGTTTTGGATATGATGGGTCCAAAAACGAATTGGATCCATTAATTCTGTAATAATGATACAGTTACTACTGTTACTTATATTACTACTAAATACTACTACTACTACTACTAATAATAATAATAGTAATACTACTACTACTACTACTACTACTACTAATAATAATAATAATAACAAATCGGAAGCTGTAGAAAAATCTTACGCAGCGAGGACGTGACTCAAGTTTAGAACATATCTGAGATAACAAGGTAATAAAATAAAACAGAACATGCTGTAAAAGAACTGTTTTCAAAAATAGGCCTTCTCTTTCACCAATAAATGACATACACTAAACATATGATACTTGAAAACTGACAAGTGTACGTTGTGCGAGTACAAAGTCAAAAAGCATTGTCTCCGACCATTGGCCTATACTTCCCAATGTGTTAACTCTTTTCATATCCTCTTACCCTATATGGTAGGATTGTACTCTGTCGTACAACATAATAAGTCTTACATATCTCAACGCGATCGTCATGTTCCATTCACTTGAACTCCTTTCTAGAACCACGTGCAGAACATATGTTTAATACGAGCAATTATAAATATTATATTCCAGGAAATTCTGCCTTATAAATCAGTTCTAATACAACGAATCAGTCCGGTTTTTTTGTAGCGTCTATTCTCTCAAAAACAAGCTGCCCACAATAACCGCTTACATACTTAATGACAAGCCTGATAATAACATTTCGTATCCACCATGAACGACAATGACCTTCAAGTATTAACAAATTAAAATAATTTGGTGTTATGTCCTCTATAATAACAGGAGTTGTTGTTTACCCCCCCCCCCCAATCACCGCTCATGTAATTGATGCGCCCTTAAGCAAGAACCACGGGTCATCGTCAAGCTGTATTCCTTTGTATAAATTCGTTTGTTTTACTCTTTCCCTTCAGTCTCGTACTGCTTGCTGTTCTTGTATTGATTTTTGTACCGTAACAATTTAAACAATTAACTTACTTCCAAGAATTGGAAAAGTCATTGTTATCTTGTATGATTGTTTTAGAAGGCATGGTAAAGTCATCAGCTGGGTTATTATTCAGTGTTCCACATAGACCCAGTGTTCTCCCTACATCCTTTACGGACGGTGTGATGTCTATATCCAGGCTGAATAAAGGTGGGGGCCAGTTTCTTATATCAACCACTACCATTGTTCCAAGTGGCATATGTATCTGCAATATAAACCAACGTTACAATACATATTTGCATGATAAATAAAATCAATCATCCTTATACTGACTGACACATTTCATACTTTGTATTCTTTGTAAGGAATGTATGTCATACTATATTGACCTATTTTATGCTTTGTATTCTTTGTAAGAAATGCATATCATACCTTTATTATATTATGGAAGGCATGCATTCTGTCATTGAAAGCCAGTAAATACGAAATCTCTCCGTGCAGAGATTACATTTCTCTGTTGAAGAGGCTTAGTGTTTACGACAGGGAAATATTGATTTTTCTTACCTGGTTTGTGAACACGCGTATTGTATGATCTAATTTATGAAAAAATAATTACCGATTTAAAAATGAGATATTGTTAATTTAGATATTTTTCAAATTCATTGATTAATGTGCAGAGTTTGTTTTTGTTCTTGTAATTACCTCTCATCTGGATAGTATTGTTCACTCACGCCTAATTGTTTCAGCAATATCATAAAGTCTTTTGCATTTTGTAGCTCTAATGTGTATACAGTGGCGGATCACATGTTTTGGCAAAGTGTCTTTAATTGTTTGGTTGTTTAGTATTCTGCAGGTATGTAATATTATTACCGTTGCTTTATTACCCTCTTTACATCATCCGTCTGCATGATACGAGTATTTTGAACGCTCGATAAGAATTGGCTTTTATTTGTCACGTCGAAGGCTCCACGACCGCGACCGAAACATATCAATCTTCTGGTTATAATCCTCATTCAATTGTTTCCTTTTGACGTATTTGTTACGTAATGACATTTCCTGTACTCAACAGATTGCCGCGCACATGTTTAAGTTATTATGCTGAGGTAAGTTTTTTTTTTACTTTTCATTGCACGAGTTATAAAATATAATCCCCAAGGCTGAGAATGTAAAAGATAATGTATGCAGTCCTAAACCATGATAATGACATAAATATAAAGAAAAAAAGTATATATATATAACGCAACGAATTCGAAATTTCTTTCCCATTGTTAGAACATGTACTTGTAATAGATAAAAGTAGGACAAGGATATAATACATAACATAAATAAAAGCCTGCTTGTATATCTAGTAAACGACTGGTGCTTTATCGTATCGACATTACTTATTACAGAAAAGGTTAATATAGTGTGTCTTTACCTCATACTTATACTCATGTATTTTTCTAATATTCATCAGTTTTTCTCCACAGTGAGCATGGTTTATAAGACTTGGCATTGTGCAGACGTTAATTATAAACAGTTCACCTCCTGCCCTAATGGACACAGCACAAGCACATTTTGGACCATTGCAATCAAACGTTTTCATTTGAACCTGAAAATAAAATGTATAATGAAGGGGCATCCACAATATATAACATTTCAGTGCTGACAGACAGTGCAAAGGCTATATGAATAAGACGTCTTCTTCAAAAGACATGTGAAGTGCAATAAATGCAATGGAACTTAAAAACACATGCTGACATATATAAAAATTGCGAAATTATATAGATGCTTGCTAAACTAGTGAGACAGAAAAAAAAAATAGAATTCTCTACAAACCAAAAGGCTGTTTTATTTTATTTTTCCTTATTTCTCAAAGGTTTTAGTAATACTTGCTTTTACAAACCTACAAGCAGATGATCCTATTTACTGAGGTAAAATATTAATTTCTTTTAAGCCTAACCGGATCACAAAAAAACATTTCTAATGCCAATTTACTTATTACCTACGTAAGTGTACAATATATAATCATTTATAGGTGAAATATTGGTGTTCTCTTTTCTTTCACCTGTTCTGTATATAAAAACACATAAACATCAAGTATAGTTACACGAGTCGCTTCAATGTGTATTGCTACATATGTTGCACTTGCAAAAGAAAACAAACAAAAACGAACAAGTCAAAGAAAAAAAAAAAAAAAACGAAAAGACGATACATACAGTATTTGGTCTTTAGCAAACATGGAAACTTCATTTCTTTTACTCATGAACATTAGTTCCTTTTCTAAAGGTATTGAACTTGCAACATTTCTTGCGCGGATGAATATACATATTGCCGGTACGTCATCGTTGTAGAGTGTTAAAACTCGCTGTTACGCTTTACGCTTAGTCTGACTCAATAGTACAATATAATGTTTATTAACGGAAAGCAATACAATTTGCTGCAACCGAATATTTCATCCCAACATTTGAAGCTATTTCATCTTGCAAACAAACGGCTAACAAAATGCGAAAAAATTCAACTGCCTCAAACAGGATTCGGTTAAACCTATAACATATACACATACGGTCACATAGACACAACCATTGTATAATTAATAAACCAACCATAATATATTCTTTGTGAAATAATTGTATAAATCTAATATAATTTTAGTATTCTGAAAATTGTCTTACCTCTTGCTTGTATTCTGTATGCCGATACAGGACAAATTCTCCAAGATTTTGATTCTCGTAGAGCCTAATTCAATGAAATAAAAAATGTATAAAAGACTTCCCTTATATACCACGTCACAAGAAGAGCGTCATGAGATAATGTTTTTAACAATGTTCATGCAGGTTGCATTTTTATCATTTTCACACCATATTACATTTTTGGCTGGAGAAATATATCTTAAATTTTCACAGACCAATTTCTCTTATAATCTGAGCTAAATTACAATATTAAAACCGACTCCGCATGTGGACATATGAACTGGCTTTATCGGTTGCTTCCTTGCATATAACGAAGGGAAGGCCCGTGCACTAAGCTACTAAATAAAGGTTTTAATTATTGGAATATAACTTACTTTAGATCAAATGTCCTCATGTGTGGATCTATGTGTGCATAGCAGTTTTTGCCAATCCAGGTGTTTTCTTCTTGGACTTGCACCTGTGAAGGAAGGACTCGTTATTTGCAGCAAAATCACACATTCAAGACTCAGACCCGAATGAATTTCTGCTGTAGCAGCTTTTACATCCATACAGACGTAAATGAAAAGAAATAATAATTATTATACACAGTAATTTGGCATTGATGTATTCCAAAGTTTATGGCATAATCTTACTAATGTAGAGAAATTAGCCTGATTTATAAATTTTAAAAAAGTATTACGTTTTGCTTGCCGTAGCATTTACCAATATGCAGATGTTTCGTGATTCTCTACTTCTTCAGGAGCATCTTCAATAACTGTGGCTTACCGAGTTATTACACGGTATTCTAAAAAGCTGTAAATTGTTATCAGTATTTGCTTATTGGGAAATACATTCTATGGGGAAAACGCATGTTTCACACAACTTCGGTAAGAAGATAACTTTCATGCCTTGCAAAATCATGTTTTACTAAATAATGATATAAACGGTATTAAATTGATATATATGGAATCTTTTAAAATCATGTCTTGAAAAATTAAGAAAATATTCCCACACCACTCTTAACCGTGACTTTGGAATACTTGCACTAATATCTCCAAGGTAATTATCCTTCATTATGTCATTGACATCGCTCTCACTTGTCGTTTTCAGCCTCAGACGGAATAAGTTTCGATCTTGCTTAAAGTCCTGTGTGTCCTTTGTAGTGATTGTTATATTTGTTTCTTCGTAAGAAAAGTTACCAGCTATGGATTCTTCAAACGTTGATGCCTGGATCCGGGTACCACATTGCCCACTGTTTCTGACAGATACACTGCTACCCGTGCAATCGTATGAATCCTGGTCGTCATACATTTGAATGTCTAAAACACAATCCGGATCTCTCTTATATATGATGCAGCCAAATGGCACAGTATTTTGCAGGCGAACAACTCCAGTTCCACCCTGCTTCATAACTACAGTTGGGGTAAGAATCTAGAAAGAATTTAGTGTCATCAACATTTGGCGGAAAACAAATGTATCCATCTATGACGAAAGCTGAACAAATATTAAACAAATTAATACAGGTGAAGCTGACGTAAATGCTTAATGACAATCTTGATGTTTATAAGCACAATCTCAAACAGTATATAATAGAATATATGTTTAGCAACATAAATTTTTCCAACATAGAAAATGTTATTATTATAAATATTATATATATAAATATATATATATATATATATATATATATATATATATATATATATATATATATATATATATATATATATATATATATATGTGTGTGTGTGTGTGTGTGTGTGTGTGTGTGTGTGTGTGTGTTTGTGTGTGTGTGTGTGTGTTTTGAAGAAGAAACGTACTAACACACTTTTTGGCAGCCAGTTAACAAATGACCTAGAGTAATGCAGGCAACTGACTAAATCTCAACAGATTTTCTCATTCTCCATCATTTATTTAAACGTATTATTTACCTTTATTCCGATCCAAAATCCTAGGCTTGCTGTCATGTTTCCGAGATTGCCATCTTTTGTAATACTGGCACGAACACTACATTTGATCTGAAATTATGCAATTACATTTGCATACAAGTAAATGGTTTAGCAAATCAAGATTATAACAATTTCAACTGTTACCGGCTCTTATTCGTTTAACATTTCACTTCATTCATGTATAGCTTGAATACACATATCGATGTACATTTCAAAGGTGTATGTTTACACGTTCAAATTATCCAATTATGACATACAAGCTTGACTAGAGAGTTGGGAGATAGATGTTGTTGAATTATGTTCCAAACAGGTAAGCTACAATGGGAAGATTACAACGTTCTGCGAGCTTTTAAAATAAATATAATTATATCGCTTTGTGAAACTTTTAAAGCATTTCTTGACATAATTTCTCTTTCTTGACCTGACGTTTTTCGATACGGGAAGAAATGAATGTTGTCAACCGACTTCACAGATAAAGAAACAAAGGAGATATTGATAACAATGCAAAATCAAAGCATGTAATCGTTCATTGATATTATAAATAGATGTGATTAAACAATGACTTCAAATTATACATAAATACTTTCAGAATGCAAACCTCACCACAACAATAAAGCATTCAATAGCATGTCTATATTGTGAAGTATTTGAGGATTTTCACATGTCTGAATTACTGATATGGCATCACGTTATCAGCGTTATTAAGTTGTTTTAATTATATAAGCGAAGATAAGACAATATTAGATGATTACATTTTATCCTGATGAACACTACAAATACATTTTGGAGAAACAATTTACCGGAGTGAAATTAGAGTATTCCGTACCTGTTTGGCAGATAGTCGTAGGGCAAGTGAACGAACTAGAACTAAAGCCAATTATAATAAATTGCAGTTTACGTACATATATCCCTGTGTAAATGGATAGTCACCCGTTATGAACATAAGGCACTGTGCGGCAAAACAATGATCTGCATGAACTCCGTACATGTATATTAAACCAATATAAGCTATTTTCTGTAACACAAATTTATATGAGCATTGAATGTTTACAATCAAGGACCAGTACGCACTCGAGTTCAACCTTATTCCCTTGCAATTCCTAGAAATCTACATCGAGCCGAATAAAGTCTGTACTACTGATTATTAGTAATTGTGTATTCAAAGTAATTTGTTTTTTTCTCTCACTTTAAATAAAGGTATCATCTATATATCCTAAAATGTAACACAACTATTTGTGCATAAGTGAACATTTAAAATATGAAATTGAACATCATTACATGGTGAATAAACGTATAAAACTTTGTCACGTTTTGATAGAAATGAGTGGAAGTGTTTTTTCAGTGTCGTGCATAAATAAAAGGCTATAGACTGATAATATGTGGTTGATAAAAGGCATGAACTACTCGTGCTGGTTCGGATTTTCTGTAATGTTTTAGGAATTTAACCTTTCATCCAATACGAAATATTTACCAGAATTTTTGAAACCTTTACTTCGGAGATTACAATCAATTGTAAAGATATGTACCAGGCATTCATTTGCCGTAAATCTCCCTAAATAATATCAGGTCGTGGTTGAACGAATGAACCGTCATATGCAAATTGTTCCTATAATTTAAAATGACCATGACACTGGGTTTACCTGATGCAACGTTTAGTGCAGATGAGAGGAATAGACCTATTTTGGACAATACAAATTGATTCGATTGTACGACAATGCATGTTCGATAACCAAGAGTCACAAAGTTGATGTCTGCTATATGAGTTTCACATTAAACTTAATTAAAATTAATCAAAAAGTTGTCTTGAAGCTTGAAAAAAAGGAAAAATCTTATCACATACCTTAGCATATACAAAATTAGATCGTATTACTTAGAGATGTTAAAGTTAACGATTTGGACGAGTTCACTGAGTCGCAAACGAAACTTTCAAATAAGCAAACGAATGAACGGTATATTCGCATCGTTAACCACACGATTGAAAGACGCAGTAATTGGCAATCTCAATCTGATAATTTTCAGTCATTTAGATGAATATTGGTAACTTTTAGCAAATACTAAAAGTACATACAATAAACAGTGTTCTCTAGGGTCTATACAATAGCACAGAAAAGCATACTGAGGCCATGTGCTATGGCATATATATCAGAGTCTTATTATTTTACTAGTCAATCAAAACACTAAATTGGAAAAAAGTGCAACCGAAAAGTTTTTCTTGGTAAAAAAGCAACTGCGCTAATAAGCCAAGACGGCGAGCAAGTGTTATTTTCGATAGCTAAACGGAGTGTCACACAACAGCTTTTTTTTTTTCAATTCTCCTTATTTAGATATTTTGATACAATGTTATGCTATGAATGCAATCCATACAGGTGGGGATCGTCCAACAGCATGCAAGTGACAGGGAGAAACATGTCTTCTGTAGTTTATAATAAAAACGGTAATCAATATATTAGCATCTTGAATTTCCTCAAAATGTACTTTCTTAGTTCTGCAAATATCCAATTGACATGACCCATGCCATAGAAAAACTTTTACCAACCGAAACTGTACTGTAATTTCGATCACATGTCCAACTGAAATCATATTGCTGCACTGAACTAACCCAAATAATCCAGTCGTTCAAAAACAGACTAGCAGAATAGAGTTGAATCAGCAGAAATGTAAAATTCATCCATTCCAGACCGACTGGAAAAATGTCTTCAATGTGCATTCGTTCAATATATTACTCAAAATTTCAATTTTCAGTAGACCAAAACGATAATTTTTTAAACTAGAGCGCATGACAAAGTTTAAAGGTCGTCGGTAGTGATATGTGCGCATTAATTTTGTTACTCTGTATTGAGGAATCTATAGTATTTATTTTTGAAATACAGAATAAATTTAATTACTTTGTTTCATGTATTGTATTCATTTATGCCATCAAGTCTTAGGTAGGAAAACGAAATGAGTATATGATATAAAGCTACTGCATTTGTACACCCATGGTCGTGCAGTATTACTCAGAAAAATCTTGTTCGTATTGTCCCGTACAAATGCCCTATAACTATGATTTTCCGAAATGTCATTACTGTCCTTTTCTCTGTATATTTATTTAGTCCGAGCAGGAGTGGAATTCCATTTTCTAATTTCCTCAGTGGCATTTCACTTACCGTTGTACCCAATTTAAAGCCTTTATTGACTAGTTCGCCTTCTTTCAGATCTGTGTTCCTGATGTTGGAATAGTTTACTGGACCTTTTGTTTCCAGAACTGCCTCGTTGACATACCTGTCAATGAGCAAATAACAATGACAGGTGTACCTGTTTAGATCTATTTACTGGTTTATCTCTTTATGAATTTATCAATCTATACATATTTGCACACATGCACACACGTATGTTTGTATATATGTATGAATATATGCAAATGTGTTTGATTATGTAGCAGCATTAAAGGTTTTAATGTTCTCTCTCTGAAATTACAGGAAATATAATTTGGAATTCCAAATCTACATGTTTCCTACTTAACTGATGATTTGAGCAAATACACGTACATCTAACGATATCTTGTGTCACATATATGCATATATGTACTCATCCTCATTTCGATGCATTTATGCACGGGGATATATATTTACCATGTAATGGTGTACAACATAGTTTCATCACTGCTCTTGTTGAAAGTACAGGAAAAAATTAGATTCGGCTTCTTAATTTGTAAGTGACCACTCTGATCGATTCCGTCAATGAAGACAAGTTCATGCTTTACTCCAGCAAACGCAGACTTGTAGCTTGGGGCTGGTTTTATATCTGGAGAAAAATAGGAATTTGATTAGCCCTCACGATTATTTGTTTATTGATTTATAAGGAACTATAGCCTTTTATACAATGTATACAGCAATTTAAATATAATTAAAATAGTATTCTAAAATAATTCTTATAATTTCTACATTATAGAATTTATATGAAAACGAAACAAAATATATCCTTCATATTGTTAATAATGATTTCGTACGTAAATATCTGAACATAATTTTACTTTCATTTAATATTTTTGCATGTATCAGATGTATGGTTCAATAATGTGGAATATTAAAAACCAGGATATCCCTCACCAGTATAATAGCTGGATCGATGGGAAATTGTTTTAAACAGCCGAATGTGATAATTTATTAAAATACATTAAACATCTTATTCGGGTCAAACACTATCGTTAAGATGATGACCATGCTAACATGTAAATCAGAGTCATCGTTATAGCTTATCTACCTGCCTATAACATAAAGTAATGTCAGCGGCCGTAAAATGTTTATGTAACCTTCTACCAAATACAAAGGTGGATCGTCATGTAGGTAAAATAACTGGGCTCAGCCTTTATTTAGGGGGAAACATATTCTCTATATCTTCATTATGAGTGCATTATGTTAGAAAATACACCATACTATGTCTTTTGACCTGTAACACAATTTATGTTCTGCAATTGTATGCATACCATGAAGTAGCCCAAAACTTGTAAGCTTTTGATATCACACATCTTTAACTATATATATATATATATATATATATATATATATATATATATATATATATATATATATATATATATATATATATGTGTGTGTGTGTGTGTGTGTGTGTGTGTGTGTGTGTGTGTTTAGGGGTCTTAAAAGTACTAATATATACAACAGACGCTGGCAACTTTCTCCACCTCAAAGGCTAAATATCTGGAAACTTAGCTGATACAATTAAATCGTCTTGTAACCCCAATATACACATTTACTTGACACGAAAAGACACATTCACACATACTGATGGCATTGAACCATGGCTTCACCCTTAACCACAGGCATGTGGTTTGTTGGTTGAAACGCAAACCATTTGAGGTTTTCGTCATTTCCCATGTACACAGTTACTAGGAATAAACATACAAATGCATATATCCGACAGATATTAAAGCGAACCTTATCATCACTGATTTACCAAGAGGCTCAAATTCAGATTTGAACTCTCAAACTAGGTTGAGCTTGCACCTTCATGGTTCTTGTATTTAGTGTCTGGTTGAAATGTTGTGCGAGTGTTTACACGCATGCTCTTTTAGAGAAATGTTTTCCTACCCAGGATTTACATCAAGTATTCTATGTACAAGACGAAGAAATAAAACCACACCACACATTCGTCAAATGCTTTTTACCTAGAAAATTGAGATAAATATTACTCTTCCCTGGCGTGCATATGGTATTGTTGTCATATTCAAACGTTATAATTATATTAAAATTGGATGCAACTATATGATACTGGCAAGAAAGTAAAGTAAAAAATTGTGTAGTTACATCCCATGAACTTTGTTCGCAATCATACTTTCAGTGCATCAACAACCATAACCTAACGGAATATTAATATTGAACACATGACAGATTAGCGTATATTAAGAGGTAAAGTCATTACCGATGTAAATAGTAGTATTTTTTATACACTTTCTTCGTCTATTAGTTCGCTCCGATGGCCTAGTGTTTAGAGCATCCGCCTCGGATATGGGAAGTCATGAGTTCGATCCCTGGTCGAGTCATACCAAAGACTTATAAAAATGTTCAGAATTAATAGGTTAGTGTTTTTACTGGTCTGCCTGACGTCAGGATAATGTGTCTGGGTGGGACATCATGCTACATGTCAGCGGCATGATGCCACAGTGCTAGACTGTAAACTGCCATATTGCAGACATCGCAGCAATGACTACAACATTGTAAAAGGTACATTAAAATACCAATCACACACACACACACACACACACACACACACACTGGTCGTCTAAGATCAGGCCAACTATTTCGGTAATTGGAACGAAGGATGGAGCAAAGTATGTTATTTAGTATGTATCTACGTTCAAGAATAAAGGGTACAAAATGACAATTAGAAAATAAAAACAATATAAAAAATGATGTGTCTGTGCATTCCGATGTTGACTTAAAGTGAGTTATATTGCTTTGATCTGGAAAATATAATCAGTGGGTAACAACAACAAAATAACAGAACCGAGGTTTTAAACGTCTTCAAGTTACAGTACCTGTTTTTCCATTTCTTGTATGATGTTGCTTACCTAATAGATTACAAGTCAACCAATACACTTACCCGGCATTTCTGGAAGCACGTCTGAAATGATATAAACGTTCATTTAAATGCACTCCAGTTTACAATGTTATGATCGTTTCCTACGTGTAACTTTTATAACTCCAGCACAGCAGTGCGAAGCAAAGTTTCATTTGTTTTCGTTGTAATCTATCAAACATCAACATTGTATACATGGCAAGTAAAACTAAAAAGCAGATAAGATTATATAACAAGTAATATGAAAGAGATTACAATTATACTTTCGATCCGATGGAGATGAGACTGTCCCTATAGTTTATTTGAGGTCGAATACTTGAAAAACCTATAAATTTCTACTTATGATGTCCATGCCAAAGGATGACAGCCAGGTTTTCAAGTGGAATTGTTATGATTTGGTTATATTGTAAATGACGATAGAGGAATTCTTGATGTGTACATTGAAAATGCAACCCTTCTTTTATCAATTTCAAGCAACGCTGAGAACAGTTACGTGTGAAAATTAGTATACCTTGAACACATGCATGTGATAAATAACACTTACCGAAGCAGTAGGCACTCGTATGGGTTGTTGGCTCTAATTTGTAAATCATGTGCTTTGTACAGTTGCGTACTTGTATCGTTTTCTTTACGGAACAGGGAGAAGAAAATGAAACAATGCAGGCAGTACGAGTCACAACCCCGTCATCTTCTTTTGGAATGGACCCTATGATTAAATGTATAGTTTATTTTGAGAACGACTTAGAAATTAGAGACGCTATTAAATGCAGCGTGTACAAACAGATGTCCTCCGTATGCAATGCAATTCCTTCTAATGTATATTCGCAGTTATTGATGCGCGAACAGCTAGAATGTCTCCTTGAAAACTCAGATGATGAAGAACATATTGGATTAATAGTGTGGCAACATAATTAAACTTGCTTCAGGTAGAATAAAACAATGAGCACAATGCTTATTAAACAATTGTCAATAAAGAAAGTTATTCTCGTCGAAACCTTACCGTTCATCCAAATTGGGTGATACGTTCCGCAGTTTCCTATGATTACACTTGAATAATTTGTTGGCATGTTGTTTTTACCAACACTATACCATTTGTTGTTGTCCAGGTTCTCATCAAACAACATCGGTTCATTTTCAGCCACAGCATAGTTACGAGCTCTTCGTCCAAGCTGCGGGAGGGTTTCGTAATTTACACTGCAGTCCTGACCTTCAAGGAAACAAATCACTCGTTAAGATGCGTCATGTAATACATTATCAGTCAGCCAACAAATAACAAAGTAGTCTGAACGGTCCTTTTTCCTTTTTATCCCCAGGGCAAATAAATTCCATTTAGAATTTCTCATTGTATATATGTTATTCTTTGAATCCAGTGCAATCGAAGGGTTTAAAAACAATGACGGTGAAGGTGACTATTTCAATTGATCCTTCAGGGATTTCAAACAATGTTCGAAATGCATGTAAGTATATTGAGAACAAGGTTTGTGTGTAATGAGTAGATTTGAAGGAATAATTTTGCTTACTAGCTGCTACAATGATTGATATAAACAACAAACTCTGATATCCATAATTTATGATCTCGTGTATGCATTAATTTACCATTGTTTTGTTATTGTGATTTCTATTAATATACGCGCGCTAAA
The DNA here is from genome assembly GCA_028554795.2 of Sinohyriopsis cumingii. Taxonomy (NCBI): domain Eukaryota; kingdom Metazoa; phylum Mollusca; class Bivalvia; order Unionida; family Unionidae; genus Sinohyriopsis; species Sinohyriopsis cumingii. Next base: position 142,112,103 of record CM068828.1, read on the forward strand.
TCCTAAACTTACAGTGTTGTTTTTTGCGACTAAAGAACGTTCGAATTAAACGAATTGTGTGTTTTTTATTATGTTGAACACACACAAGAAATCTTTGTTATACAATGACAAATTGACAAAATCGAGAACATTGCGCGGTCTTGTAAATTTAATGACAATTGTACCCTTTGAGATTCAATGTAAACTATATTCGCAAACCTTCTCGTTTTGGTAAATTTGCAAATAGCGCTACATGTAGAAATATAACAAATTCAAACAAAATGAAACGTTCTGCGGTCACGGGTAAATGATTTGTATAAATAGATTCGATAATATTCTTTACAACAGAGTTTGCTATAATAGTTTAGACTTACCGTAAATCATGCGCAGCAGAGGTGATGCAACCGTCATCAGCACTATTATCATCTTGATTCTAAAATCAAATCACTAGATTAATGTCCAACTTTCTATCTGGGAGGAAAACTCGATGCGTGAAAATATCCTACCACATGTAACTAATTCAGCCGATACATCTGGTTTCTGAGCCACTTTCAAAATTAAAAAAAAATAACATCACATAAACGAGGATACAAGTACTAGTCAGTGAAATAAAATGTTTACGTAATAAACATTTTACCATATGGACATAAGGGTGTGAAGCATGGTGCAAAATGTATGGCCCAATAATATAATTTTACGCAAAGACGTTTCGATTGGAAAAGACAATTTTGATGGTCTTATAAAATATTTTGGAAAACGATATTGATATGTTATGTAATATAAATATGTCTTGCTGAGAATACTTTAAACGATATGTCAAGTATCTACAATACATATACTAGAGCTGGGCACCATGAAAAATTGTAGCACCATATACCGCGGTATTTCTGAACATACCTCGATAAGTACCCTGATAAACTGCAATTATATTCGGGACCAACTATTCAATGTTCAGTGGCAAAGGTCTGACGCATTTTAATGAAATGAATTCCGCCTGTCAAAAGCGGATTTTGAGGAAAATCTAAACAATGCATACCCATTAAATACTTCAAAAAATGACATGAGGTAAAACAAAATAAAATATTCCAGCTCTAAAGAAAATTGCATCCCTCCTCCCCGAAATAACCCTATACTGGATGTATTTGCTATGTGCATGTTAATAGTTGTATAAATTGTAATCTAAAATCTTTAAATGAAGTGTAATTATTAAGGTTACATTATTGCGGACACCCTGCCCTGACATTAGACAGCATGTTGTTAAAAAAAGGAAGTGCTGAAAGTGAAAATTTCGATTAGTTAGCTACATTATTGATATAATAGACAAGGAACTTTGCAGTTTGATGTCAAAAGCAGGGCATGATATTTATTAGGCAGAATTTATTGTTTATACTGACATTAATCGACACCAGGTAACAGTTTCCTAATTGGTCGCTATTCTAAATGATATTCCTTAACACTTATGCAAGATAGATGATGATAATAAATGCATTTCAAGAGGCAGAGATTCGATGGCATTAGTGGTAACAAGAGTCCAACTTGGATACGGGAGATCGCGTGTTCCAACCTGGCCGAGTCATACCAAAGACTTATTGCAATGGTGCTAGCAGCTGCCTCGATCGGAAATCTGCATTACAAATTTAGTGCCAGGACTGGTCGTCCGGGTGTCAGGATAATGTTACTGGGTGGGATATGATGCTACATGTCTGTGGCATGATGCCCCAATGATAGATATCACTATAAACTGCCACACTGCAGATCTCGTAGCGATATGACACATAAATTGTTACTTCTACGTTAAAAATCAAAATCTCACAAACACACGCATTTCAATAAATGTTTAATATGTTAATACACTTTTTGGGTGGACAACTGAATATAAGAAGAACATCAGTGTATCTTCTCAAGTTCTTCCGAAGTTCCTGTGCCTGCTTTTTGGATGTTCGTGCACATAATATTGATCTATGACCATCGTGTAATAAAAAATATACAAATTACGCAACCCCCAATTTTCATTAATTTCTGGTGTGGAGATGATTTGTGTTTCTTGAATACCTAAATTCTTCGTAATGAAATAATGTTTGTTGTTGTCTTGAATAATGCATTAAGACATGTGTAAGAAAACTAATCGGTTACGGTTTGCGCTGTATTCTTGTCTCATGTACAGTGATGTATGTAACTGGAACCTAAACCAGAGCTGAAGTCTATGAGACTGCCAGCTAATACTAGCTTTGCTTGATGGAAGGAAATTAAACAACAAATAATATAATTCTGACACAAATCGTACTGTTTGTTATATTAATAACTGGAGCTTTCGTTGTTGTAGTAAGGAGATGGAAACTGGATTGGTGGAATCGATCACTTGGATAATATTCATCGCTAGAATGACTAACTCGGCTTCATAAAGCATGTTTTATAGTCTATGACAATGGAAAACAGCAAATCTTAAATCTCGGACTAAACGATCCATACCTGAGTTTTCCAGGTTCTATTGTAATATATGTGTATTTCTTAAGGTATACAATAGCGTCTACAATGTCAACCGAAAACTGAAATGCAAAATATGAATGTCAGCCATAGATGAAATGTGAGATGTGAATAGGTAGAAGCCGACTGAACCCCAAATAATAGCAACGACACATAAGTCCGGTAAGTATGCACATTATATACGCATTGATTCTTGTTTATCTGTCAGTACAGATAGAGAACTAACTACACCATGAAGACAGAAAATGCTTACCTTAGATGTGGAGCGTTCATCACGATCTGCGTCGGAACATCGCCGGTGGAGGTGAATATTGAGCTCAAATCAAGGTTAAAATAGGTAATATAGTTGTTTGGCTGACGTCTCTAACTTGGCACACCAATGAAAATAAAGATACGCCCTCCTTCCAAATGGCTGACATGTCTTCTGGGAAACAACTGGCAACACTCCAAGACAGAAATACTTATTCTGGGTATTCATAAATTCCTGCACAAATGCACAGGATCATAGTCATGCAATATATGTTACTTCTTCACTAACCTCATTTACATTTTACGAATATAGTATTACAATATTGCAATATTGTTTGTCTTTGCTAGAATTCAAATTTGTCAGCATTTTAGTTTATCGAGACTTGTGTTATGTTCACTTATTAACTATATCACCCAACACACACGTTTAAACGTCTTACAAAAAGCGTTGAAATATTATTCAAAACTGCATTGTAGAATTCAGTTAAATGCAATTTGTACTGTAGCTGGTTCTTAAGATCACCATTTTAGAGGAAAACTTTTGTTCATGGATATGATTTTGCGCATTTGAAATGAAAGTAACAATATTTATTTTGGACTGTTTTTTAACTGTCATGTGCTTAAAGCTTTAAATATTGCTTGAATATGGTAATCTTTGTTGTTATGCGGAAAATAAAGTAGGCAACCAAAATTGTATAAGGTAATCAGTCTTTTACTTGTGATACGTGTAGAATCATAGCAAAAGGGCAAATTAAGAATGAAGTTTCATAGGTACAACTATATTATTGCATATGACAAGTATAAATTGTGTTTGTGTCGCTTTCACGATTACTGAAGGTATACACTTTCAGTGTAGGCAATAAGAGACATTCCCTGAGCTAACAATTTCCAATCGCGGTTAGCATTCTCCTAGGATGACTTTCTTATTACCATCAGATTGGTGAAATATTCAAAATAAGCACGTGTCTTTTGCTTTTATTGTCTTTAAGTACATTCATACCATATTTCTTAGTCTTTTGTACAATAACATGATGCACAACTGTACAAATAGGATCTGACACATTGGCCTCATTTATATATATATATAAACTTTGTAATTTCAAACAAAATTTCTATCGAAAAGAGAAAAGAAATTGCTGATAGGTGTTTCAAACAAAAAAGAGTACATCACTGAAACCCAAAATCTAAAACATAGAGAACGATGCTTGTTTGTAAAAAGCATGTATTTATATTATTTACTTAAATTTGAATAAAACATATTGATCTCCACATTCTTTAATAAAACTCTGCACAAAAGAGAAAATAAAACTGAAACCAAGGTGTTAATACTATACTTAACCATTGAAGAGGATCAATTGTCTGTGTGCGTGCATGTGTGTTTTTTTTTTTAGCCCAGTTGTAAATTCCACTAAATGTAACACGTGCTGCAAAGGTATAAGGTTGCTGTCCGAGCAAAAAATTGCATTAAATGCGCTTACATTCCCCGCTATAGCGAGCGTTTTTCTCAGAATGCTTTTAAATTCTCGGTAAATTGTTAAGGCATTCATTATGTGTAAGAATATGTAAGAGTACTGTTTTAAAATAAGTCTGCATTGCAACTCCATAAATCTTAAATGTTTATAGCCTGAAGTGGTCGACGTATATACGTATGTATCATGCAAACATTACTTCGTAGCATGGTTGGTGTTGAAAGGTTATGAACTTCTAACTTTGTACTATTTCGAAAATATACTTTCTTTTATAGAGTCTCATGTTTATCTTTCCAACTGTCTTTCGAATACTTTATTGAGATCGTGTTTTATTGGAACAGTATTGCAGTCCTCGTTTCCAACTCTTCTTTAGTCAATAGTCATTGCACTTTGCATTGCACCTGCACCACTGCTATCTGCATGTATACTTTTATAAATATTCTTATCAAAGTTGCCAGTAAAACAGCACGTAGATTATATGCTCTTGAGTTGTGTCTCAAGTCGATCGTTAACAACCAAGGAATTCAAGAATATAACAGACAAACATATTTGTATATACATAAAATTGATCCTTACTGTCAGAAGCGGTATTTGCGTTGAATCTAGCGCTATTTCAGTGACTATAATTAATCAAATGAATCAGACTATGGTAGGTCTTATTTTCGTGTTCCCAAATGTATACTTATAAATCTTTGGATGCTAATACATGCACGAAAGCAAATCTTATTCAATTAAGAAAGCACATTTTGTTCATATTTTGTTCTCTTTTCTGTGTGTGAGGGGTGGTGATGGTGGTGTTAAAAGTGTAATGATTCAAGGATTTAAACTGCCACTGTTATCAACTTATTATAAATAACATGCCAAATGTGATCAGACTTAATCAATATGTGTACATGGAGCCCAGGTTACGTTTACAATTTCGTATTACCTGAAAACGTTTGGTCTATTGTTGCATACACATCTCGAATCCTACTCATCAATAGGAAAAAGAAACATACGATGTTTTTTAATTATCATCCTGAAACATAATACTTACATGGAAGCATCAGTTTATGGTCACATTACAAAGAGAGAGTTCATATTGTCATTTCCTCCTCATTTACAACATGTTGTAGGATCCAAAAACTCTTGTGATCTAATAACCCTTGCACCTCATACAAAATGTAATCACCCTCCTCAATCAGTTTACACTTAAATCAGGTTGGACTTACACTTGGTGAGGGACGGACGGACGGACGATTGGACGCACTGATAAATAAAAGAATCGTGGAACACACGATTATATGCAATTAGTTTAAATAAATTCATTTGCGAACATGTTTAGGTATATATATATATATATATATATATATATATATATATATATATATATATATATATATATATATATATATATAATGTAGCGGATCGTGTAAACATGTTTGCTAGGTTTGGAAGTTTCGATAAACGTATTCGGTTTACAGTTTCAGGGAGATTGTCATCCAGATGAACAAATTGCATCTTACTTATATATAGTACGGTGGATTACATCAGAATTATTCATTTCTTTTTTAACATCAGTCATTAGATGAATTGTTATAGTTGTGTTTAATTTTGGTTTGATGGATTTATTTTTTTAAAGTAGTCATTGGCGTTAGAAAGTGCACGCTAAGAATTTCGATCTATATTACTATTTTGTGATTAAGGTGGATTCATTGGTAGACATTTTGAATTCTATCGATGTGATACATCAAGACTTTTAGCATATCGCCACATTCGGGACTATTGGCATCTAAGCCACAATAAAGTGATGTTTTTATAAATTTCCTCATTGTATTCTATCGACATATACTTCGCTGAATTTTCCTAAACTTGTTGCTTTTTCTTTTTATCTGTTACTTAGGTTAGGGCTATAGATTTATAACATAAATTCGAGGGTTGGTCCTAAATATGAATTCGTTCCAAATATTTCAGAAACTTGCATTCGTTTTTAAATTTTAATTTAATTTTCTCCAAATTATTTTAGTGCGTGGTATTTTAAGTTCACATATTTGGTAAATTATTAGTGAAAACAACAAGCTTTTGCAATGCCATCTTACGTGAAGACCTTTATTTTAGATCGAACGCAAAAAGTGTAACAATCCTTAAAAAGACGAATTGTGAGAGATGGCCAGGGAACATAATCTTTGTGAAGCGAAGGTTTCTTTATCGAAGCAAGGAATAAATAGTATTTTGTCCAATATTTTGTGGAAATCTTTATTTTGGATATATGTGACTTCAGTTTGAATACTAAGTACCTATCTGGCTCTAAAAAGAAAATTAAAAACAAAACAAAACGTTTCAGCTTTCAAAAGAAATTATGGAAATTCAAAATCAGCAAGAGTAAAGGGGTAAATACAGACAAAGAGATGAGAGCCAAATGCAGAATCAGAGATAAAAATACAGAAGAAAGTATAATGCGATTTAAATCAAAAGAATTAGAGAGGGCAAGCGAAAGACACTCGCCTTCTTTGCACACAAGGTCACGTTTTGATGTTACCAGATAGTTTAGGAAAATGAAGTAGTCCAATATGTTTCTATTTTTGAAACAATCTCTGAATAGTTTAAATGTCCAAGATGAATATAATCCCAGACAACTCATATTAGTTGAAGAGTTCAATAATTATGCCCATTGTAACGTCAGGACCGAACGGTCAAATCTTTAGAAAATGCTGCCCGTACACTGCAATTTTTATTCCTTGACTCACAAAATTTCACCTGTCTAAAGTCTTCCTCTCATCAATTGTATACCATCCCATTATGTTGCGAGTAGTTATCGAACTTAACTTTTGAAGCAACTGATCAAAACTCCTTATCTCTTCCTACATGCGTTTATGACATGAAAATTTACACAGTAAAGACGGGTCTATTCCAGATGCTGTTAATTTTGAAAAAGGCGAGTTCACGGACATGTAATTAAAGCAATATATTTGTTGGGTCAAATAAAAGAAAGTATGCTTTTATTATGGATATATATAAACTACTTATGTCGACAGATTCTATATTAATTGTTGTCGATTCTGCCAATCCTATACCGATAAAAATATTAAGGGACACAAGAGCTGCTCTGTCTTTATCTTATCAGGTCCTTTACCTTTATCCGAACAAGTCTTCATCTGGTGAAGTCTTTTTATTTGGGGAGCAGAGGGCAGATTTCTTAGTTTATCTCCAATGAGTAAAGTTGTCATCAGACTTAGTTGGTACTCTGAAGTCGTTACCCATGGAGGGTATTCTTCATTTTTTGGCTAGGCACTGGAGATCATGCTGAGCTTAGTCAGGTTTTAACTGACAGGCCTTGGTTAGATAAAAATGTTGATTCCATTGAAAATCAAATCCCTGATTTAGATCCTGCTTTGTGCAGTTACTAGAGCTATGAAAAGAAGAGCTCTTAAGATTGATGTTGATCAGGATATTATTCCTGTAGCTGACACAGTGTTTGCTCAGGCTTTTGATAAGGTCAAGTTTGCTTCTGATGTTGTTCACAATGTTTCGCTACTTGTCTTTTTCGTTTTAATAATGTTAATGAATGATAATCGCTCTAAACGAAGCAAAACAAGTTCCTGTTTGGTATTTTTATTTTTAAAATAAGGTCCTTTTGAGAAAATGGAGACCACCTTAGGTACCCGATGGTGACGATTGACCAATGAGCTATTAACCTATTGTTCGTAGGTAATATCTAAAGGATATTCTTAGTATAACCCACGAAACTCCTTCGGCTGGTCATTTAGTGATCATCATGGTTCATCACAAGATCTTTAATCATTCGTATCTGCAATAGCCCAGAACGGAATGTGATGTTTATAAATACAGTAGATAGTGTTACATTTGTTAAATTGTTGTAATACCTAATATATATATATATATATATATATATATATATATATATATATATATATATATATATATATATATATATATATATATACATATATATATATATATATATATATATATATATATATATATATATATATATATATATATATATATATATATATATATATATATATATATATATATATATATATATATATATATATTAGGTATTACAACAATTTAACAAATGTAAGGTTTTAACTGACAGGCTTTTCATGAATTATTGATCCTAAAACCAATCTGTAAGAAAACCAGGTTTCTTTGATTTGAAAAATATTAGGAGGCTTTTGAACAGTTAAAGGTCATACTTAAGAGTGCATCAGTTCTTTCACCTCCAAATTTGCGTCTCATGTAAAACTGATGACTAACTGTAGTTTTAATAACGGGAATGTTAGAATTTAGTTTGAGATCAAAATCCCAATGAATTGTCATTTATAGTATCTAGTATTGATTCTTACGTTTGCGTTCTATGTATGTCAGTCGGTAACGTCTCGCGGGACTCGACTAAATATATATTAGAGTTGTGGTGCTTGGCGACTTTCGATTTGATTCTGCTCTTAATGTGGCTTTCGTAAAGATTCACTTTGTTTTCTAAAATCGATGTTTTCGCCAATATATTGAATGGCACAGACCTTGCAAGCCATAATATGTACTTTATTATTAACCTGACATATTAATTTGTGATTGATCATGTAGTTAACTCCTGTTGTCCAACTTCTAAACAATTTGTGGTATCGTGGCAAGTATCAGATATTATTTGATATGTTTAGGTCTATTCGGACGCTTCAATATGGAGCCAATGCTTGTTTATGTTATGTTTTGTGGCATCGAAGGGGACACGCTTGTTGGTTTTCTTATTTTCATACTTCAGTAGTTTTCCTCTACTGATAGTCTTGTTTTATTCATAGCCTCCTCAATGTAGGTCCTTCTGTAACGTCTAGAATAATTACTAAACCTTCTTTGAGTCTCATTAGTCGTGAAAAACTATAGACGTCTTATTTCAATTCTAGTACATTGTTCGTGTTCTTCTTCGGCCTCGGATAAATGTTGTGAGCCTTGGTGAGTCAAACAACTTAATCGATGTCAGGTTTACAACACTGTTTACATCATGCTTTGCATTTCCATTTCTTAAATAACGAAAGTCTGTTTGGGATTTTGCTATGTAACGTGATTTATAGAAAATGTGCTGTTCTGTTTGGTTGAACTTTACTTTTTTCCGCTGGATATAAACATGATCAACTTGCCCATATAGTTATGAAATGTGTCTTCATAACAATGACTCAGAAAAGTGCAGTATACAATTTAGTACCTGCCTCCAATTTCCTGGCTTGATGTAAAGATTTATCTTTCAGGATTCCTAGAAGCTTTACACAAGTGAAACGAAGAACAGAATTCCATCTTTTCTATAAGGACTTCTGAGGATTGCGCTATTACAATGGACCTGAATATGTTTTATACCACTGTGGGAATAAAGAGCTTTAACATTACTAGAAATGTATAATGGTACTATAGAAACATTAACTAACGACAATTAGTTAAGTGGCTTATTCATATTTTCTTGAAATAAGCATAATAACATTTATTGTAGCATTATATGCATATAGCAAATGTTTTTTTATTGAAGGTTTATATTATATTTTTGTTTAACAAAACAATACACATCCCGGTTTTTGCATTCAATCCATTTTTTACACAATTGACCTGTCCGCTGTGGCCTTTAATCGTCAATTACAAACGTAATGTAAGCAAAGCTTTGTATTCCCATACTTCAAGCCTCATCATTGTAAGATGAAAACGCGTCTGAACTAATGCACAATGAAAATGAATTATCTAGGACGGAACATTCTAATATTAGTCATACATTTAAATGCAATGCATTCATTCAAAGCATAGTTGTAAATTTATTCATATTGATTAATATGAATTATCGTCGAGTCATTTGTTTTGGCCAAAGACGACGCAAATATATATACATGTATATACACACACACACACACACACACATATATATATATATATATATATATATATATATATATATATATATATATATATATATATATATATATATATATATATATATATATATATACAAACATATTGGATAACAATTTGATTTCAGTCTGCATTTTTATAACTCGAATGAAAGAAAGAGTTTGGTGGAGAACATTTAAGTATATGGGGCTAGATCAAGAAAAAGGAATCGATATTTTGTTTTATTATGTGCTCGCTCCTGTTTTTCTCCGTTAAGTTTACATTGTCCGCATCGTTCAATATCTTACGATATCACACTCGTGCACAACTTCATATTGTATCAAGTGTATTAAGTAATACTTTGTCAACAAATCATGTACACTCTCGTGGTAGACACTTTGTTTAGTTTGGATTATGGCATAATCCAGTTAATTTGTTTCGTGTAGTTTATTTTTCTTTACATAATTAAGCCTCATTTAGAATAAAACAATGAGCTTAAAATAAAAAGGTGTCTCATTTGTACGGGAAAATATGAACTCGTTTTGTCGGATGGGTAGACTGCACTTGCAAGGTCGTGCAGTATTTACACCCGTAAACAATCTTTCATATTTGTAAATACAAATGCAGGAACCAATAAATATTGAATTATATGTGATTGAAACAGTATTTATTTTATGGTACAATCGTCATTACACGAGTTCCATTACGATCCTGTTTTGCTATCTGTGTAGCGTGTGAAGTAAACATGTTAGGAATATATACGGCAGCGTAATAAGTTTGGTCAGCAAGTTGTTGGAATGTTTTATTATGTGCTAGCTGACAGACAACAGTTGAGCTAGGTCAAGAAGTCAGTATCAGAAGGACCGTAACTGAGTAAAGTATTTTGTTCTATGTTAATATTGTTAGTTCGTTACTTTCTTTCTTAATGAACCTAGCTTTGTATTCCTCTCCTTCCATGCATGCTTATCTGTGGGCTATGGTTCTTACCTCTTGATCCCATATAGTTTTTTTTTTCTTTTACAATTTGCGACATTTTTCATTCAATCGATCAGTTCTTCTGCTTTATGTTGTGATATTGTTATGCATTGATGATTGTGTTACCGATGTTTTCATGTTAGGAGACCGGCTTATGAACTTCCGATACGTCGACTTGTTTTTCTATCTTGTTACTGTATATTTAAAATAAAGTTTTGAGACGGTCCCAATGATTTCGTTTACTATAAAATAATAAGGTGTCTATATGTGTTTTGTTTTTGCTTGTGTTTGCGCTTCTCTCTCTCCTTCCACATTCCCTCTCTCTGAGTAGATTTGGTTTTATTATATTGAGCATGTATATATATATATATATATATATATATATATATATATATATATATATATATATTGTGCTGTTGTTTTCAGTCATTCGTTACTTAAATCTTGATTACGCATCTTGCGCTATTTGGACACAACATTATTGCTTCTAAGAGTCGTCGTTACAGTGGACGAATTAAGCTGGATAGACAGGTAAATCAGAAATTAAGCTGATTCGAGGTTAAATCAGAATATAATCCGATTACACAGGTAAATCAGGAAAGTAACATTTGTTAATATGAATAAAGGGTAAATATATAAATAACTTTCCACCACAAGATAGTTTGATTTCTGTTTTGGAAGTATGCTTGAAAATGTTTAAGATGTAATATTGAACACTGTGTCAAATTCACATGTTGGTTATATAGACTAAAGTACGGATTTGCAAATGCAAACATTCAATTGCATTTAAATGGTACAAAGATTGAAGCCTTGAATCAACTGCAGCGTATAATGAATGGTTTCAAATTAATTATTTGTATTAGTTAAACCAACAAATGCTTTTGGCGATATAAACTTTTCTGTACTGAACGAAATAATGGCATACTGTTAATTTATATTATTATATTTTATTTTTTAAACATTAACATTTTATAGTTTTATATCTTTGCACGTACACAGGGAAAAGATTAATGTTATCTTTGGCAAATGCATTCTATAAATGTACAAAATTAGACTTGTCCGTTTACTCATGTGTTATCGAGTTCCAGAAATAAAAAACAAAGTTCTTATGTAGAATATATGTATGTGATGGAAATGGATTCCACAACAAAGCAAAAAACATAACTGACAATGTAATTGTCCTCTTACAATTCCTCTGCTGGCTTAATATGATTAAATCACGGAGAAAATTCAAAAGAAAGTACTAGATTAGACGAGCAGATCATACACCAAGTGACCGTACAATTTTCTCCCCTGAGTGGCATGGTACTGAGAATGGGTTGTATCGACAGACACAACGACTTGTTTAATACTCAAATTAAACTCTACGATCAATAACTAGGTTACAATACTAGGTTATCGAAGAAAGAAAAATGTTTGTGACACAGATCTTAAGAAACAGTGATTTTCTAGACATTTTCCAGAATTTTTCAGAACTAACAAAAGTTTCATTTTATAGTTCAGGAAAAACTGTCTGCAGTTTACACATGCGCTGGACTTTAAATAATAATCATTTGGAACTGGCAATGTCATTAAAATTATGAGGAGTTACAAAACCTTTTATACTAGTTATGATTATACTACAGATGCTGGTGGTAATGATGATATGAAGACGAACGATGAATGATATAATGCTGGTGATTTATATAATAATCAGGGTGTAGAGTATTATAATAATAAAAATGATAATAATAGTGATGATTATGACGAAACTGATGAGTGGACATAACCTACCTACTGTTTAGGAAGATCTTGAGAGTGTGATTCTCCACTTTCGTGGTTGTGGAATTTAATTTGACTGACTCTATGTCGCTAAATTACATTACGATAATAAAAAGTAGGTTTATGAAAGAACCCAACATATCTTTTTTCTTCAATCTACACCACTCGACCACTCGGACTGTCTGCAGTATAAATTATCTGCAATTAGTATTCAATATATATAGCCGAGCTTATTCACTGCAAATAACTCCGATACATTGATTAAATATGCATTAATCTTCTGTCTCGCTTTGTTATATATTTATTCAATATATGATGCACTAAATTTTCTTCTCAAACCTTGACATTAGCTTTAAATAATCTTCATAACCAATTTCGTATCTAACTAACCGATATCCTGTGTTTCTTCATATACGTCTCAAATATCTCTGCACTATACGCCTTTCCAATCACCAGGTACTGAATGTAAAGGTACGAAAAAGACGTATAGCTATCATGTAATGCACAAACATACGGCCATACATTCGCATATGAAAATATGTTCTTATGCAGCAAAAATAGTACATTTTTTAACAAAATTTAACTCATAGTAATATCATTCCATCCTCTACGCAGTATATAATGTCACTATTGTATGGTCTTAAAATAAACAACATCATAGAGTGTACAAAAACAAGTTCTGTAAAATTTAAAAGATAACTTATTTCACTAGAATTATAAGTGAAAAAATTGTAAATTGTCAATTAATTCCCATATGAGTCTAGATGATCTACTACAGGTCAAACAGTATAGAGCATTCCAAATGTTTCACACGGTCCCCCGAATGAACGATAATCTTGAATGTGATTATATGCCAATATCCTGGAACAGTGTTCATGTGCTAATTGTCTTGATGTATCACAATGATATAATCAAAACTGTCATTGGATGAATGCACAACAATCCGAAACTAATGTTGTAGTCAGAAAGGTGTTGATGGTGACCACTTTTTAATTCCAACAAATAATCTAAATAAATAAATCCTGTCAAATGAAATCTGGACACAGCTATAAGATTAATTCCACTTGGGATGTTAAGATATAAATTAGTTATTCTAAAATAATCAAACTTAATATTAAAATCTACGACAATATTTGAGAGCTAATATATCGGTAAAGGTTAATTTCCGGAACATTCTAAGTTATAAGCAATCTTGTGTAGGTTTCTACTAATATGTCCTGTTAATGGAAAGTTATATAGTATAGTAAACATAAATCGTTTCTGGAAAATTATAAATTCAGAATCAAGGCTATACCCAGAACTCAAACTTAGTAATTATAATTATCTACCTGACGTTAGCTCCCTACCCTCATTTACGGATATACACATTAAATATATATACCATATAATCATGAACACAAACCATACACATACAAATAAAATATACATAACAATGATCATAAAAATGTCACTATAAATAATGTATACTACAGGGAAACTTTTAAATTCTCTATCAAGACCACATCTAAGAAAATTAGTTGGATCAATATATGCACAAACATTCTTTAGAGAGGTTTTTGCAACATGTAAAAAAGGTTTTTAAAAATAACATTTTATCAATTTGATGAAATATTTTGCGAATGTGCTTTTATTCTTAGGAACCGTTAGGAAATCTTGACTTTGACGTAAATTACACAGTATTTACCGACTGTTTAAAATGAACCAATCGCTTTGTGTCACGGTGTCTTTACAACGTGTTACTGTGAAAGATAAATAAGAGTAACTGCTTTGTTATAAAACATTGAGAGTTTACCACTGAGAACAACTGGTCTTCGTTAAAATTAATTCTTAATTTATGTTAAGAGGTACAGTCCCCGCAATTGTCGTATTATAAATCAAACCAGGAATGCAGTGAAGTTAAAGTTTATTTGGCAAAAGCCAGAAATATGTTTTTGGTTCACTCATTATATTCATAATAATTTGACGGGACGAAGGTGTAATTTTAGTGACTCTCGATTTACAATTAGTCCTAAAGAGAATATTGCTCAAGATACAAAACAAACGCACACACGCGATACTAATAGCTTTTATGTTTCTATTCATAATAATGTTTAATTATCAATTATAATGTATGATTACGAAGACAGTCTTGGCATCCTAAGAATAACGTATTTGAAGATTCGTAACGACTTTAAGGAATTGCACGTATAAAGAATTAACAACAAAAATGTCAATATCATAATAAAATAAATAGCTAATAAAATAAATAGCCGTAATACCAATTTACGATCCGAATAATCACTTCTACCTTTTTTTTGGACCTAGTGCATGGTTCATTATGTTTGTATATACTTCAACACTTTTATAAACCTATTATTTATTTATTTGAAAAAAAGGCCTCCTAAATCCTGTCAGTGTTTGCTTTGTATGTTATCATCAAATACTTTCATTTTAAATCCATTTATTGACTTTTGGTTTTATTGCATTAGTACAGTTGATTGATGTTTTAATCACAAGACAGGTATATGTTACAAATGACAATGACTGACGCCATAGTCACATCAAGAAAGACATATGTTTACAAAAGGACACATATTTCATTTTGTTTAATACCAAGCATGAATCTTTTGTAATCATTATATCGATCGCGACAGATTCAGACTCGTATCAAAGTATTTCGATAAGCCTTTAATGCCGGGGTTGTCCGTAATACATAGGAGAACTATGCGGGTTTCTAGGTTCCAAGTTAAATGCGATGTTAAATTATTGGGGGGGGGGTGTATTTAGCGCCACTTAAGCGCAGATTGCATGGTTCACCTAGGTCGCCATTTTAAGGCTTGAATGGCATGAATTGATATGTGGATTTCATTATTACCCCTAAATAAAGAGAAACCCGTGCATGCAAATAATATGTACAAGATGTACCCAACACACGGGAACGTAGGCACTTTTTTCGCATTGCAATAAGTTCAGCAAGCATGCCAACAGTAAATGACAATTATGTGCATGCAAGAATATAATGTTATGTAATTCTTTTGGCAAAAGGTAACGGCGGATTATTACAGTGATTCCGAATTATTTGATTCACGCCTACTTAATGAAATAAGCCTTAAATACAAAGAGAAATTAATATGATTGTTGTTATTCACTGTGTGTTCTATGACTATCCTACATAATCGTATAATGGATAATTATTTTTTCTTCATATTCCTTGACAACACTTTTATATTAATAATAATAACATAAAATGTGTTGGCATTTCTTCATTTTCAGAAATTTCTCAAAAATATAAAGTAAAAGTATAAAATAATGACTTTTGAGTAAATATGAGTGTTCCAGTACTATGTACAAGGCCGTCGAGGGAAAGAGATTAAACGACCTTCAAATTGTATGCTGAAACCTTCCTCAGTTCTAAAGATATGCGTACAAGTTAAAACGGTAAGTACATTTTCACACAGAGACAACGAGCAGGACGAAAGCGAAAGACATCTCGATTCAACTTTAATCAGAAGCTGACTTGTATTTTCGCTATTAGCAAGATGAATTGTATATCCTTCACAAAGATAAACCATATATGAAACATATTCTTAAAATGCACACAAACTTGCACACAAACAAATACATTCATTTAGTGTTCCCTGACTAGTTCTAGGAAATCGAACTGATAAATTGGTATAATGAACTGTGATGTTTCAAATATATTGAAAATATATTTCATCGTGGATTAGAGTTTGTAGTGGAATGATATAACTTTACAACAACTTACGCCATACCGAAGATGTAGCACGCACGTCGTTATTAGCTGCTCGATAAAAGTCGAGTTTAGGAATATATTGTTATATATATGGCAATAAGAAACAAAAGCCTACAAAGTGTCACATGCAGGATTTGCATAATACTGTGGGAATGTAGACAACACCATACTGTGTCAAATTTAAGAAACTTGGGTCAACTTAAACTGATAATAAGAGCTAATGTGTAATTTTTATAAACTCATGTTAAAGAGATATAACAGCCGGATAATGAAATTTCCGAAACTTAATATACACACAAAGATATTGTTATTATGTTTTACTTCATTTGGAAAATAATATACTCTGCCAATGATTGAAATTAGCAAATTCATGTCTTGGAGGAAAGAATAAATGTCTCCTCTTTGAGCAAATTTGTACTGTTACTATTTCAACAACTACTGCAACTGCTGCTACTAGTACTAACAAAACGATGACGAAGACCACTTCAAAATAACTACATCATAATCAACAGCATGTTGTTATTCTTGCACGTAATACTGAAAAGTAGAAACTCAAACATACATAAAGACTAAGATCTAGAAAGACAGGAAACAACAAAAATGGGTAACAAAGAATGAGAGGTTTCAATAAGACCTTTAATAATTAAACTAACATTACAAATTGATGATAACGACGACGATGATAATGATAATGACGATGATGATGTTATACAATACGCGTCGTCGGACACAAAGTTTATCCCGATAAGTCAGTAGTAAGCAACATTCTGTCCATTTTACCTGGACAATTGGCAACCTGCCAGTTTGTCCTATTTGCGATCATCAAAATTATACATTTTGAACTAGGCACACAAAGGCAAAATCAACTTATACATTACAAATAAAGATGTTATCAGAAATCCTGGTTTGCATTCTTGTTAATGTATGTAGGCTTGGTAATAAAATCTGACACAGTGACATAACGTATTTTTAGTCATACACTTTGCGAATTCAAACAACATACCTCAAAATGTGAGAAGATAAATTGGTTTATGTGTTTGACTGACAAATGAAGAAAAACATCCTGCTAACCTAACATTTAATGAAATATTGTGATGGATGAAAAAGTAAGTATTATTCAAAGAGCGGTCATATACCAGTACAATCTAAAAATCATTCACAACGTCAGAAAATAATAAGCCAGGATTCAATATGAATCACAGAAATGTACATGCCAACAACAACCCGAGCTTTTGCAGATTGTATGTAATCTACAAAGTGTTACAAATCCAGTTTCTGCTCATATGATCAGTGCTCTTCATACGTTTTGGTTAAAAATCTGGTGTATCAAAATAATGATATATGCGAAATGGACAAATGTTCAAATTCCATGAAGAGGAGGAAAATCTGCATGTAATTATTAGTACCACTAAAAGACTTCATATTCAGAGAATGGTCTGTTTGAATTAGCTTTAGGATTTCCTTACTGCCTGATATGCCACAACCGTATAAACATATTATTACTGTGCAAAACCTTTAGAGATAAGATACCAAGGAAATGTGACAAGAAGGCATTCATCTTTAAATCACTTAATATACAAATATCTGATCAAAATAATGATACAGGTGACCTTAATCATCCATGCGTAATTTCAGTCTCTCAGCAAATTGAAGACGTATAGCCATATAAAGAATGAGAGGTGTCAATAAGACCTATATTAACATGTCATTTGCGCGAAAGTAGCTGCTTTCTTAGATATTTTATGTAGCATGCTAAAAGTGTCCATGTATGGGAACGGTGTACAAAACACATGCGCATTTTCCACGCAGACGATTGCATTTTCCGCAAGAATATGTTCAATCAGTATCAACCATTCAATCGTCCATTACCCCTCCCCCAATTTATTTACAAAAAGCCCCCAAAATACATTACTATATATATGGGTATATATTTCCTCTCTAACTATATGTCTGTGTCTATATTTTTGTGTTAAAGTTCAATGTATGATACAGGTAGACATAGCTTACCTGAGATTGCAGAACAATAGCGTAGAAAAACAAAGAATTAAAGCAGGTAAATTGTACAGGTCTAAACTGGTATCGATCAGTGCCATTCATCGCTAATCACGGGGACTGACCTAAAGCGTGTTTGCAAATGTTCAACTTCTGGTGTTGAGACAGGTAATTTAAAACATTACGTCATGCGGTTAGGTATGCTACACAAATACATAGGTATCTTTCAAGGTGGAGACACGACGTTAAGTTCACAAATTCTGAAACAGATTAGGGACATGCCGTTTCAGTTTCAGAAACGTAAATATCAGGTCTTCTACTTAAAACAACTATTGACATGTTATATCAGGTGGTTATTGGTGTGTAGGTCTCCTACTGAAAAACAACAACTGTCATGTTATATCAGGTGGTTATTGGTGTGTAGGTCTCCTACTGAAAAACAATAATTGTCATGTTATATCAGGTGGTTATTGGTGTGTAGGTCTCCTACTGAAAAACAACAACTGTCATGTTATATCAGGTGGTTATTGGTGTGTAGGTCTCCTACTGAAAAACAACAATTGTCATGTTATATCAGGTGGTTATTCTAGTATGGATACTTAGTACTAAAAGGGGGAGAAATAGATAAACGTGGTACCGTTGTAGTCTTCTTCCGCAGATAATATTCCAAATGAAGTTGTATAGGTTTCCATTTAATCTGTAAAGTTGTATCCTTTTCATAACATTTTGTCATTAAGTTAATTGATTCATGCTTTGTTTGCTATTTACCTATTTACGCTAACATGATTGATATATATACATATGTGTGTGTGTGTGTGTGTGTGTGTGAAAATACTCACTTCCTAACCTAGTACGAATGCACTCACTGTCTGGCGGAAGGAAAGACAACGTATTTATGACCACTGATTATCAGCTTGTGTTAATATTAATTCCCTGAGAAAAGATATGGATATGAATTGCTTGTTTACATTTCTCTCCATTATTGGCTCCATGAGACTTTTCATACTGCTTCCCCACAATTTATTGTCCTCTGCTGTGAATGTTCGTCCATCTGCCCGTTTCCTATAGCATCTCCAAAAGGGCAGGGGTGAAAATCTCTAGTTCCTTGGGTATCGATGCGCCAAACATGTGCAAGAAAATGCTTTGGGCCCTCTGCTCAGGTTCATGGGGTGGTACAAAAATGTACACAGCGAACTACCAAACCAAATAAATTACATAGTTTGTCCTCTGCTATAAATCAGACTTTAGTTCGGACAGTTATAGCCGGGAGACGAATAATATATTTAACATATTTCCGGTTGCTTGTCTTTAGGTGGTTGTCGTAGGTCGGATAAACGGATATTGTAGACCCATGGCGGATAAACCAAATGGAACAAAGAGAGTTGAATTTACGATGTTAGCTCTATTTTCATTCTTTTTTTATTTTTGTGCAGATCCTTTGTTTTCTGAATAAAGGCAGAAAACATAAATTGTCAGGCTATGATATGAGGAAATTAATACTGTTTAATCGAATTTATTTTCTGTCGGACAAAACAAATATTATGGTTAGCAACTCTTTTCAAACGTATAAAGTATTATGTAGTAAACATAGTTGTAACATATGTTTTTATTCGGTGTCGAAAATGTATTTGGTGCAGAGGATAGGTCAATAACCTGCTAAGAAATATATCGCAAGTCAAGAAGAAACAATATAAACTTTCTGAACTTCTTAGCGTGAGACAAACAGATGATAGAAACAATCACAGTGAACTTTTACAAATACAACCCAAACTCGAAAGGTCATTCACAATTGTAACTCTGTTTTAATATATAACTGTCATTTACCTGTCTTACTCCAGTATCCAATTTTGTTGGAAAGGGGTCGGGATGTCAAAGTGGACACACACCATGAGGCATCGAAATAAACAATATTTATGCTAGTTTATTGATAAACCAATCAAAATACAGTACAATATTAAACGTCTAATGCCCTTTGCAACGGCTTCTATTTTTTCTTAATTCGCAATGCACTCAACTTTGTATGTTTCATGTGCAATATAACTGATTTATTTAAATTAAGACATGGTTTCTTACATAATAAGCTTGTAAAGTGGACCACCAACATTTTGCAGCATTAGGTAGATCAAAATGTATCTTAATAATTATTAAAAATATACAAATATATATCTAGTTTTTTTATAAGTACACAATATTTATATGCTTTTAATAGGATGGTTTCAATGCTTCTGGCAATAATTAAAAATATACAAGATACGCGGTCTACTAAAATTCCGTATTTTCATTATCACCATTATGGTGACCAGTGCTTAAATTCAAGAAAAAAGAAGACCATGATACTACATCATTTAAGAGACTTTAAACTGAAGATTTAAGTTGCAAAAATGATATTAATGTTGGTTACTTTGACATATATTTAGAGATAGCTAAATGCTTTGTATAATTATTGAGGTTCATTTTGGTCTTCCTAAAGCCATAAATTTAGGATGGTCCACTTAAAGCTGTTATTAAAATAATATATGCTTAATTTCTAGCTTAATGAAACCCTTGATATATATATATATATATATATATATATATATATATATATATATATATATATATATATATATATATATATATATATATATATATATATATATATATATATATATATATATATATATATACCAAACTGCATCATTTAGGAGACTTCGAACTCAATATTATTCTTACTTCAACAAACCGTTAGTAGATAGTCAAATGCATTTGTATAATTATTTAGATACATTTTGGTCTGCCTGATGCTGCAAATTTAGGGAGGTCCACTTAAAGCTGCTTTTAGAAATGTATATGCTTAAATTCTAACTTAATGAAGACCGTTATATATATATCTATACAAAACTGCATCATTTAGGAGACCATAAACTGATAATTTAACATATAAAAAGCATGGTAATGTTAGCTACTTTTAAGAATCTTTGGAGATATTTTGATGCTGTGGATAATTACTAAGATACGTTTTGGTTTACCTAATGCTGCAAATTAAGGATGGTCAACTTGAAGCATATATGCTTATATTCTAGCTCAAAAGACCTTAATTTATATTTATGCCAAAATGCGTCATTTGGGAGACCATAAACAAACGATTTAGTCAGCAAATGTTTTTTTCCAACTGTGACCTTTTGGAGAAAAATACACCACCACCACCAGACTGGCCCAAATGTTGCGTCTTAATGCTCTCCATACACAATCACAACGGAAAGCATATCGACCCTGAAGCAGGATATTGCTTGATGCATAGGATATTGCTTGACTGATTGATGTTTAGCTATTGGCTATTATCTATCTTGCCATGCGGCCAATTGTATCAGCCTGGGTACATTGTATTTACTCAGTGTGAGCTCTAGGGCCTTCACTTCCTTTGGACATGCATGTCACAAGAGCATTTAGTTGCGACTCTGAAAACCATGATGACTTAGCATTTCAAAGGCCTGGGTACCTGACTAAAGAATTGTAGATATTCCCCCGGACCACACCCCAAACCAGCCGAAACCAATAAACACACACACACACACACACACACACACACACACACACACACACATACACACAAACAAACGTACAATCACTTGAAATTTTATCATCGTTTTATTATTGCTAATGTTTTCTATGTATTAAGCGCACTTTGAGTAAACAGACACATTCAAAGAATAGCCTTCCTTTAGTCATTAGCCCTTTTAAAATATCTGACCACCCTCGCCAGCATTTGACCTGATTCAGCCATGAAAGCTAAGCATCAGCTACCAGTCAGACGTGACTAGTAGATACAAACACTAAATAAAAGATTGATATGAACTTCACACAGGGTCGTCATAGGGACAGTGGTGTATATCAAAACATTTGGCCTGGCATTAGCACCATTGGTTATGTTCCTCAGCCTCTAAGCGATACCTCATTCAATACAACAGTTAATTTCCCATACCAAAAAAGAGTGATCACAGACTATATAATGTGACTGCATGCAAATGATAGGGACTACTGTCATTCATGTACGTGATCATCCATTCAGTATAAGCAACACTACAATGCCACAATTATAAAATTGTTCAGTGGGTCAACAGATTTTAATACAAACCAAACACAACAGTTTAACACCTGTTACGTTTTTTTTACATTTATGCTGCGTGCTCGACTTTTGTCCAAGATTATGGATTGTGAAGCTTTTGCATACCTGACATTTGTCCATGAATTGCAGGTTTTAAACAAGATATTTACTAAAATTGATCTTCAAAGACAAGCCTTGCTTACAATTAAATTAGTTTTCCTTTTGGAGTAACACACATGTTTGTCTGTCTTTGGTCAATGAAAGTTTGTATAAATAGGGAGTTGATAAAGAAATCATTACTTTTTTTGTTTTAGATCAGTTGTAGCGAATCTTTTGAGTTTACAGTTGTGTTGCTGAAATCATTTTTCGAAGGTAATTAATTCAATTATTCTTTGGATTTTTTCATTGACTTCGGAATGTTACATTACTTGGACTTTTGTGAATTCAAAACATTCTGGACTGCATCATTGGAATGCCAGGACATTCAAGAATATTGGTATATCAGGGTGTTATGAGTTTATAGCCCCACCCAGTCACATTAATTTATACTGACACCAGGCTGATATATAATCATGTCTCACCCAGTCACTTTATCCTGACACCTGGCTGACCAGTCCTAACTATAACCTCTTAACATTTTGTACAATTCTTTGGTGTGATTCAGCTGGGGTTCTAACCCGTGACGTCCCTCACCAGAGGCCAATGTTCTAAGCATCAGGCCACCATAGCGGTCTGGTATATCAAGACATTCATGGATATTGTAATTTATTTGGAACATTATTTTCTGACTTGTGATAGGACATCTAGGATTATTTGAAATTTAATTTGAATTTTCTCTTTGTATTCTATGGACCAAATTGCTTGTTGAATTGTAATTAAATTGTTTGTTTCACTTTCTTTCTGTTACATATTGTAAGAACTATAGTTGTAACAGACCGCGTGGCCCTAGTTACATCATTAGCAAAACCAAATATGGCTAAAGACTTGTGTGAAAGTTGATAAGTTTTGTTCCAACGATTTCTTATGAATTGGATATTTTGACAGTTTTAACTTTTTGTCTATTGTTAATGATGGAAGCCATCTTGAATGACAGACTGACCAAATCTGTACAAATTTAAAATAGTTTACAGCATGGATCATCTTTACAAAAATGTTAATATTGCAATGGGCAAAGCAATTTTTTGGAAGCCATTTATAATACAAAGCTACAGTGGGCAGCACTGGAAGACAATACAATATTTCATCTGTGCTCTATACAAAACAATTATGTGTACAATGAAACCTACAAGTATCCACATACCAACAAGTTTAGTACAAGTTTTCATAAGCATGCAAAATATGAATAGAACAAGAACAATATATGTTCAACCAAGGGCCACACCATTAACTTATCACGTCTTGCTGATTATTTCCAAGGCTTTAGAGGGGAAATAGGAATGATGGAATATACCCATACAAATTGATGCCATTGATAAATGTTATGTTTAATGTCAAATGACAGTTTCAATAATGTGCCAGTATACAACATTCTCGGAGAGGTTTCAGCACTAACAGTGTAAAGTCAAATGATGGTTAAAATAATGTGCCAGTATACATTGTCCAGGATAGTTTTCAGCACTTTTACTTATCGATAGAAATGAAAAGATTCAACCTTCTATGCCATATTAATACATTTTGCATCTATTATATGCACTACATTAATTCTCGTTTTATATTTTCGTGAGCTGAAGAGGCAAAAAAATAGCAATATGCAATTATGATCTGATCAAATCATTTTGTATGTAAACATATACCCATACAACTATGAAGGTTATATTTTATTCAGTATTAAAGGATGTACATCACAGAATTGTAAGCTCACGTTTCCACTAGTTCTTAAATTTTGTAACAACCAGAGATTTACTATCCCTCCTTCTCCTCAGAGCTGGCACTATCTCTCCGTTTCTTTGGAGTCTGAGGGTCAGAAGATTCCTCATCGGCTGTTCCTTTCAAGACGGAGACAGAAAAGAAAACATACTTCTTTTCACCATTGTGATTTTAAAGTTCAGATGTAAATTGCGTAGAGTGTTGTGTCCGTTCAGTTTTTTTTCTGAAAGATCCATTAATTAAAATGCTCAAGGTTTTTTTACGTTTCGCTGACTAAAGCAAATTATTCACCAATTGAACATAATCCCCAGCTAAAAACTGGCTTCCTGAGAAGCCATACATTCTTGTTTTGTCCTAATGGTTATAATTTAAAGTGCAATCAAATAAATGCCGATATTTTATCCAAAATGAATCCAATGAAGTTATAAACGATTGCGAAGTTTTAAACATTCTACCAAATGAAGCAAATTAATTGCCACTAAAATTATTCATGTTGGTCCACACCTTCGTGAGCTGCCATATGCTCCAGTTCTGGCCAGTTGATTATAATTTGATGTCCAGACATACCACTTCAGATATGTGATCAATAGGCGGTCTATCTGTGTCATAATTGTTTCTCTTCCTCCATAATAAGCTTAAAACGTAATCTCAAAACAATTCAATTGAATTTAGTCGCATCAAAGCGTTAGCTCCGCCCAGTTCATATATATCTTCCATTGGTACGATGTTATTGGCCATCAAAGTGTAGACTGTTCTTGAGTATATGTCAATGAGTGCCTCTTACAGCAGATTTATTATGGACAGCACACTCTTGGTAATAAACTAAGCCTGAGGTGAACCAAGGATAATTAAGATTGATGCACCAGCCCATATATATGGGCATTAAACAAACAAAAACACACGTCAGAAATTTGGGTAGCGCGCCAAAAATGGGTCATATTTAAATTCCACATGTCCAAACACATCTTTTAAAAACCCTGTAAATATAAAACAAATTCGCAGGAATATCAACTCAAATCCACATGGGCCAGTTAACATGCTGGCACACATTGAATTATAATAAGGACTGCATTAAGATCAGATCTAGTTAAATTATCAATCCCAGATAGAAGTAGAGACAAAAATCTTAGATCATGTTGCATGCATACCATTTTGGGCAGAATACTAGATTACAACTGAAAAGAAAGAGAAATAGACATCAACTGAATGCTAGAAGAATCCATTAAATTAATATGCATCAATATACACACCACGTAACATTCCTGTAAAGATCGGATCACTTGTCGTTTTTATAGACAATCTATTTTGAATCAAGAAACAATTAATTAAGAAAAGTAATATTGACAAAGTGCACAAAATATATCCCACATTTCCACCCTAAACGCATATGAAAGTGTGATTTTATAATATCATCATGCAGGCCCAGTTTATGACCTTTTTGAACCTGTAATCCAGAAAATTCTGTTTCCTACGATTATTTTAGAATCATACAAAGACATACATCATATATAAGATGAAAATGTATGCCCTCGAAATTCGAAATAAATATGTTGAGAATAATATGTTCTTTCTGTTTTTTAACAAAAGGTATCAGACTTTCATTTAATATAATTGACATTTTTCTATGACATTAAAAAGGAGTTTGCTGTTGATATCACGCGACTATTGCACTTCCGATGTCCATGTGTGAGAATTGTGAAGTCATGTGACTAATAACGCAAATGGCGAGTACCAGGTCAGGTTTCAACTATGCCGAGTTTCGTCTAGTCTGTCAGCGGATACAAGATATAACGATTATAGTACTTAAAATAAATAATTTTCCTATCGATTTCATGCAGCTATAAACCGATATAACATAGTTTAAATTTGCTAGGCCCGCTGGTAAGCTATTAAAAGAGGTACTAAATCGGGTTACCATGCCACAATCTGTATCACTCGTGATTCAACAAATTCAATGGAAGGAAATCAATGACGCTCTTCAGAGAGTGGATGATTGCCAACACTTATTAAGAGAAACGTGTCCATTGAATTGGGTTGGACGTGTGGTGTGTGGCTTAGTGACATGTTTTCTGAGATTTCGTTTGCCAGCCGATTTATTGTAGATTCTTTGCGAACAGTACATGTCACCAAATAAAACATGAAAGTGGTTCGTTTTAAATGAGCACTAGAACTCATTTTGCTAAAAGCCGTGCGTTTTCATCTGGATATTTCTCGACCTCTACAGGAATACAAGATTCGTCAACTTTTAGGTACCGAAGATGTGTATGACGATGTTGTGTAGCGTGTGACTTACACCCTCATTGGACAGATGTACGTGGCTGGAAATAAATGTGGATTTGAGGCAAGGACCAAAGAAGTGACTCATTATGCTCAAGAGTTGTGATCCTCCATTCACACATCCAAAGAAAAGTCTCTTTTCAACCTGTGTTAGTGACAGTACTAGAATAACCCGTCACCGTGGACAACCACTCCCTTCAGGACAAGACGAAAGACCATTCCCGGAGGACACCTGTCTGACCGTACCCCATGTAGATACTGTAAGAACCTTACAAACTGTCCCAAGGATATCAAGGTTACCAACAACATGTTCTACAGAGACTTGTTTATATTCCACTTTGATCGTTTTGATGTGTATTGTATCGATGTTCTTAACCATTTGCCTTTTATGTATTTTTGTCTTTCGTGTTTTACCATTTTAACTTGCAATAAAATGTCCTGAAAAAAGTATAAAAACTCTTGTCTCGTCTGTCTTTGTGTCAGAAGTGACATTACTTGCACTATGGCTACCTCTGCTGTCTCTGCTTCCTCTTCCTCCACTTTCAATGTCATTGACGAACAATTAGGTCGTGCCAGTCGGGAGGCCTTGTATCTTCGTCATCCTTTTAACATGCTAATTGCCGGGCCTAGCACTTCAGTCAAAACCGAATTTGTCAAACGTTTGATCGAAAAAAAGCATCATTTGATCGATCGTCCACCTCAACGGATCGTTTGGTGTTACAAAGAGTGGTAATCGGCGTACAACCTCTAGCGATAACGTCAATGCGATTCCATCGTGTTTGTTGAAGGCATTCCTAGCGAAGACGATGGAATCGTGTCTGATCCCAGTCAAACCCTTCTGGTCATTTTCGAAGACATGTAAGGAGAAGACGAAGAAGAAATTAAAATGTGGTTGACGCGCAAAGAACATCATCGTATTGCCAGTGTAATTTACATTACTCAAAACTTGTTTCAACCAAGTAAAACCCATCGCACCATCAGTCTCAATGCTCATTATGTGGTCTTGCTTAAAAGCCCTAGAGATAAATCTCAAATGCAAGTCCAAGCCAAACAGTTAGGAATGCCCTGACCAGCTCATGCGTATGACGATGCCACTCAAATCCCACAGGCCAATATACTTGTGGACTTAAAACCCACCACCCCTGATTTTTGCGATTTAGCGCCCATTTATTTCACCACTGGTGTTTAGACGGAGGATATGACCTGTAGATGTCCCCGTCGTCGACTTAATCGAAAAAAGATCCATAAAAACATGACGTCTCTTCAGTCTCATCTTCCTGTCAAATTGATTCGTGCCTTGTACGGCATCAATCGCGAAAAAATCTAATAATTCGTGCTCGTGTCTTAGAAGCCAGTCTCAGGGAAGTCTTAGGATGGTTTATGGTCACAGCACGTCAATTAATCCAAGGCATCATTCACATCAAACAAAATGCATGTTTTGACAGAAACAAAGTAGCCTTGACCTAACTGGCCGATTCCCGCATCGACACTCAAAAAAGCAAATCATTTTTAAACCTACAGGGAGCGGTTTTCTAAGAGGTGTCATCATTCATTCCATCTTAAACTGGAATCCTAATGCCCCCAAAGTTCTTCCCAAGAAAAAAAGCCATTCGCAAAAAAGCAAAATGAAGTACAAAGAAGAAAACGAGCGGTGTTGTCAAGACCAGACCACAGCCCCAGAAAAAGAAAAGCCCCCAGAAAAAAGCTTCTACCCGCAGGACAGACACTTCGGCCAGGACGCAATCTTACATTTGCAAAACACGACCTGCAGTGAATGTGACCGAGTCTCTAGTAACCCACCTCACCCCCCCCCCAAAAAAATAAAGAAAATGAAAAGTGTTTTCATCGCGGCAATTTCTACATTGTGACAGACAAGTGAACATATTTACAGTTTTGACCACATTATTTTATTCTCTCAAGATATTTAAAAAGCAGAAATAATGGAGGAAATCCCAAATGACTATATATAGATAATTTCCTACTTTCGGGAAACTTCCAGAATATACAAATGTTTTCTTTCTTTCAAAGTATCCGTTTAAGCCATGTAATGATGTTTCGAAAATGCACTTATTTTAATAAATGTATGGAGTTGCATGTATCTGAATTGGCATACGTATTTACTTGGATTTACCCTTACTTAAGACTCTCTCTTCTATGATAGTTTGAAAACTGTAAGCTAGGACGCAATTCACTTTAAGCCTTGACCCTAGGAAATGGGTTCTTGATCCTTCTTTTCGGAACACTAAAACACTCACCGTTCCGGATCACTGCCATCTCACCTCTGTCTGCGTGGGTTCGAGTCCAAGGCTCGGCTAGAGTGGGTACGTGGGAAAGCCTGCCAGTAGCTTCTCGTGGGTCGGTGGTTCTTACCTGGGTTTTCCAGGGTTCTTCCTCCACCATTAATACTGGCCGCCATGCATAGCCTATCTTGTGCTGAAAAATGGCGTTAAACCCTAGAACAACAACAACAACTTTTCGGAATATTTGTACAATTTTGTATGACTCGGCTAGTGTTCGCACCCTCGACCTTCTGCATAAAACAAGGACGCTTTACCCGGAAAAGATACAATTAAGGAAATGAAGTCCAATAAAATGCGCAACACATGTAAAGAAATTTACGACATAAATGCATACGATTTATTATAGATGGTAAACATTAAAATGATTTCAGATTACTCGAATATAAAATTATCCGTAGTACAAACATTTAAATCTGCCTTAAAGAATGGAAGTATAGTATGGTATTCAAATTAAAAACCAAAATTAAGGTGGCATCTTTTTCTAAAGTTGATTTTGAAGGCAACGAAAATATTCGATAAAAATGTATGCACTCATGAAATGAAAATGATGATTCGTTAACGTTTGAGAACCAGCGGAAGACATAGTGACATTACGGAAGCGACCTTAGATAAATACTAGCTCTCCATAGAAGAAGGGTGACTCAAAATACGCTAAAAGGTATTAAAAAGTTCAAATTTATTAATTGTTTTGGAACATAATATATTTGTAGATAGATTTACGATAAAAATATAACAGTTCATTATAAAATAACACAGTGATATATATCTAGTACGGTACACTCATTTATGTCAATGCGGAAAGCTAAAAAAGGACATAAAAAAGTGTCACAGGTTAATACAGGGATTGGACAAATGGAAAACCTGTAGTCATCTTAACTATATTATAGGGATGAAGAGTTTGTAAATTAGAGAACATGACATTATATGAATTAATTGGACCTTGCATTCAAGCCACACAAATACTTCTGTTCATTGTCAATGAATTAAAATTAATGCATTGAATTAGTTAAGTCCGCAATTACAATTTGACAATAACATTTTCTGCGCTAACTAAAGTTTTGGCATAAAAGCGGTTATACATTTTAATAATATTTTTTTAAGAAGTATGTATTATATTAGTTTTATACGTCAAAATTTGAGAGTTTATAATCTATGAACATACACAGCGCACAGTGGAACCTGATATTTTGCTTATAGAACTACACAATTGGACTGTTTGAATGGCATGATCCGGCTGTATAATAAGGTGAATGGATTGAATAAACGTTGAGTCAAATCAGTTTCCACATTTATTTCATGTTTATATCCAGACTTCAAATCCATGCTAGTAGGTGAGTAGTGAAGGGGGTAGGATTAGCCTCAATGGGAATTAGCATTAAAAACACCCTTGGGTCAGATTAGCCTCAATGGAAATTTAACATGGAGAAAAATCGTGGGTAGGATTAGCCTCAAGGGAAATTAACATGGAGAAAATTGTGGGTCAGATTAGCCTCAAGGGAAATTGAACATGAAGAAAAATCGTGGGTCAGATTAGCCTCAAGGGAAATTTAACATGGGAATAAATTGTGGGTTAATATACGTACAAGGGGAATTGAACATGGGATTTTTTTTTTTTTTTTTAAAAAAAGGGGGTAGGCAATAGAAAGGCTATCTCTTTTCGAGATATATGGCTGGCCCTGAAAAGGGCCGTTGGGTTTTCTTCTTCTAATTTCTTCTTTTCCTCCACCAACTTCTTATTTTATCTCCAACACTCTTTCTCTTCTTTTTTTTCTCCTCCTCTTCTTTCTTCTCTTCCTCCTCTTCTTTCTTCCTCTTCTCATTTTCTTCTTCTTTTTCAATTTTTTCGTTCCATGATCTTATTCTTATCTTTTCATCTTCATCCTCCTTCTCCTCCTTTATTTCCTTCATCACACCACTAATCTTGTCCTTTGCTTTTCTTAAGTTGTTAATTTCCATCTTTACACGATGGGGACTATAGGAATAACGGTCTTCAACGAGTCTTATTAGCATCTGTTCCATTATTCCTAAGTTGTCTAAAACGTCTTGTAAGGTTTGTATTTTGTCCATTTGGTTTGACGCCATCTTCTTTTTATTCTTTGCAGAATGGTTTGAACAACGAACACTGTGGGTTCTTATAGTGAAAGCGCGAACGTGAAGGAAAACATCCCCTGAAAACATAAAATTGATCTTACCTAGATCATGACCCAACAACACGCGGACGTGAAGGAAAACATCCCCCTACTTTTTTCATTTCATATAATATAACCCAAACTATACTCTCCACATTTGCTAAGAAACAATAAAGAAACCCATAATCTACTATTCCCACAAACATGCCTTTACTCTTACTAACACTAACACACCAACACATACCCTCACATTTTTAAAAAAAGAGTTAGTGTTTATATTCACACTACTCTACCTACACACATTGGCAAATTAATAGTTATTTCTTTTCTAGAGTATTGGGTTGCCCTGAAAAGGGCTGTTTTTTTGAACTCCTGATGCACCTATCTAATGGTTGCACCTTCCTGGCCTGGCGCCACACACGCATCTTCTTCCCCAGTCTTCTTTCACCTTTCTTCTGGGGAGCGCAGAGGGAGGATGATTCGCTTCAACACCCCAATCCTCTGTCTCGGGAATATTGAACGACATCCTCTCTTCTCTTTTCTTTTCCTCTTCTTCCCTCTCTCTTCTCTCCTCCTCTTATTTCTTCATTCTTGCTTCTTCTACGATAGCCTCCGCTGATAGTTCGTTTACTATGCGCCTGGCATATTCCAGGTGCATCTGGAGTTCTAACAGTTTCACTATTCTGCAATTCATTCTTCTGGCTGTGTTGATCAATCAACAAGGGTAGCTAGACTGTCCAGCGAGTTTCAATTTATAGTGAAAGCGAGGACGTGATGGAAAACATCCCCCTAAAAACATAAAATTGATCTTACCTAGATCATGACCAAAAAGCAACAACAACGCGCGGACCTAAAAGAAACACTCACTCACTTTTATGCTACCCATCACTATTGTAAAATTTTTATAAATTACTTCAATAGACTATCCACATACGCAAAGCAATCCAATCTAACTCCAAATATACACCTCAAACACCAAAAAAAACATGATTTTAATCTACTATTCATACCAACTTACTTAAGCACTTACAAACACACAAACACATACCCTCACAATTTTTTAAAAAAGAGTTAGTGTTTATTTTCACACTACCTACACACATTGGCAAATGGATCGTTATTTCTTTTCTAGAGTATTGGGGTAGCCCTGAAAAGGGCTGTTTTTTTGTTTTGCTATGGCATTCTTTTTTAGTTTCTAAGAATGCGATGTCCTCTGAGGATAGACTTTCTGGCGATAGGTCTGCTTCTTCGGAAAGAGAAGAAGAACTCTTTGGTGTCGATACGACAATCGACAAAGCCTCTGTCAGCTTCAGGTTGCTGCTGCTGTTGCTGTTGTTGCTGCTGTTGCTGCTGTTGCTGCTGTCTCTGAAGTCTGTACTTCTCTGTCCATTCTTCTTTTTCCTTGTTCATTTCTTCTCTGAAGAGTTCTTCTATTAGGTCTTCAGTGATTTTTAACATTCTCACATTCTCTATTTCTTCTGGCTTCGGTATCAGACTGTGTCTGACCCTATGCAAATTCACGTAGGCTTCGTTGAGCTTAGCTAGTTTGGAGCACATCTTCTTAGGAGGATGAGTCGACAATGGATGTTAGACTGGAAACAACCCCGGTTCTTAAAGTCAAAGCGCGGACGTGAAGGAAAACATCCCACACGGTTTTCGAGCCGCAACGTTCATGAGAGGGATAGTAAGAAATGAAAGAGCATCAATCCAACATTCTTATAGCTAAACAAAAGACAAAGGCATTTTTTTCTAAACACAACATTTTTTATTCAAAAATCACTTAACACTAAACAACAACATTTCTAACATTTTTTAACAATAATCCAACACTATAACATCAAACATTTTTTTTCAAATCACAAACATTTTTTTCTCAATGGACAATCTACTTTGAACAGGGCTGACAACGTTGTGAATGAAATTGTGATTTCCACTGTTGGAAATCATTAGGCCATTGATGGACACTACGTTTCCTAGCTTGAGACAAAAGATAAGCATAATGGTCACAAAACCATCGATCTACTTTCACATCGTTTCTAGCAGAAGAACGAGGATCAAAATGAGTCACTAAATGTTCTAAGGAATAGCCCAGGCTGCGATGATGCAGAAAATACACACAGTACTGTCCACACACCAAGCAATCTGTGCCTTGTAATTTCACATTATTGAATCGGGTGGTTTGAGCATTTCTTCTCATAAAGTCGATGATATCGTCTTCCAAAGGGGGCAATCCGTACGAATCGAAATATTCCACACATCCTTCTTGAGGAAAGTAGACGGCTACCCAGTGGGTTCCTGGGAGATGACTGTCGTCCGTGTTGATCACGTAAGCTTGATGGTCTTTAGGTTTGCGATGAGGGAGTTCATCTTTAGCACAGACGACAGGATTCCAAGAAGCCGTATACGAACTGTGGTTCAAAAGGTAATAAAGTTCCCAGGTATCCATTTGTTTTGTTTTCTTCTTCACAGGTAATAATACGTCGTCAATTCGATCCTGACTTTTTGCTTGAAAATGTCTGACGAATAAACGGTTATTCGTTCTGTTTCCTCACTCTGATTCAGGAGAGCTTCGATACGATGGATCTCTTGAGTGGTTAATGGTGGACAAGAATGTTCACTCAAGTCTTTATATCACTGGTGCAACACGTCTTTGTTCGAGATGAGACTCCAAGCTTCGTCCAGATACTCGTCCAATTTTTCTTCTTGACTTAACATTAGGCATTTATCGTGTTGAATTTGACTGGGATGATCGTTTTGACATCCATAGCAATTTTTCTTGATCAATTCCGTCATTTTGTCGACCAAGTGTTTGGCAAAACAGGAGACTAAATGGGCTTCTTGTTCTGGCCATCTCGATTTCATTACGATCACTTCTTCTTCCACAGTCTCCTCACATTTCATGTCCAAAGTTTCTCCACTAGGTAAAGAGGGATAACAGTCTTCCATGGTTTCTAGTAATCTAGAATGACTTCTCTCAAACTGTTGATTTCTATCGTATTATCGAATTCTGCATACAGGATGACGTTCACCGTGTTTTCTGCGGGTAGTGGACTCGCAAACTGAATTTCCACACGAATCTGGCCAGATTTTATAGGGTGGAAATGTCCCTCGTCGCTGCCTTGGTCTGGAGTGAAATCGAAAGCCCACAAAGCTTAGCCTCCTGCGTAATCGTCGTACGTAATACCGTGACTGGTGTTGGTTCCTAACTGTCCGGTAGCTTCGTACAGGGACAAGTACGATCTCAAATAATTCTTCGCTGCACCAAAGTTAGGCTCAAAAGGTCGGGTACACAAGGTCTTGCCATCGCGACTGACTTCGATCTTGGACACATTGTAATGTTGAAACTCAAAAGGATTTTCGTTGTAGGTTCCGTTGAAGGCTGTATTCTTGACGATACCAACAATCAAACGCTTGGGTAACTGTCCTTGGAACAGATGATCTTCGATCATGGATCGCTGTCCAGCAGGAATGGTGAAGGTTTTCACTTCTACGCGTCGGATCGGGTACTTGGCGGTCGTTCTGCTCAACGTCTGACTGATGTCGTTACCTACTTTAGGCAACACTTCTACGCGACGCACGTAAAGTCTGGCTTCTTGGATGATGGTTTTGTAAGTGGCATCAGCAGCAGCCATCAAATGGAAAGCGGCACTGCTGCGATTCAGTCTCAGGCGGACATCCACCCCGTTCAGCAAATATTTCTCTTGTAACCACATGTCCAAATGCAAACGATCCATCAGTTCTAAACTTCGCCCTTCCTTAATTTTAGTTCTACGTGTGTTAAACCCCACATTGTGAGGATTGTCATCTTCTGTCAGGGCTGTGTCGCTAAACGTGGTTACACCGGCCGTGTCAGGATTCCATACCACGCAAGCATCCAGATGAGTATTCTTGGCTTCTTTTCCGTACGTCAAGAGATTTTCCAGGTAGGCGCGATACGGGTAAGTATCCATGCTGCTGCTGACCAGTTTGTTATTCAAGTACAAGTCCACTTCACTGAACAAGGAATGCATGAAATTGTTAACAGGAGCCACCCTATCATTGGCTCCGGGATTGCTGTTGTCCGCCGCTTTGATCACTTTCACTTTCAAATACAGGTAACTGCTATTCAGATCGATGTAATCTTCGGGTTGTCCTTTGATTTCGAACTCGATGGGAGCAGAATCGGTCAAAGAGGAGACGGGATGAAATTCCACCCACTGGGATTCTTGCATGGTCATCATGGTGGGGGGCATGGCAAACAGATCCAGTTCCGTCTTGGAACAAGCGCAAGATTCTCGGTGCATCATTTTTTTCTGTTCTTTCTCAATAATCGAAAACGTCTAAGTCTCGAACGGTTCTTCTTTTCTTGGCCTTTCTCGCTTGAAGTCTGGTGAAAGGGTGTTTTCTTCGTCGTCTCTTTCTGCCTTGTCCTTGCTGAATGCCAGACTCGGTAGCGTGCAGGGCATTTATAGGTGTGTCTCGTCGGCCCAAAATGTCTTTGCCCGTTTGCAGCAAGACATTTTTGCCTGCCCTCATGAAGGCTTCTTTAGGGTTTTGTTTGTCGATGATGACATTTTGGAGAAATTCTTTGCCTTGCGTCAGTGCCGCATCTTTCAAGGCGTGCAATCCGCGTGTCACCATCGGTTTCAACACCGGGGCCACCGAACGAAAGGCTGATTTTAACATATCTCCTAAACCGTGTCCTCGCTGTCGAGCCACCCCTCGGTACACTGGATACATGACTTACTTACGAGTCGTGAGAGAACCGTTTTCGAAAATGGAGTTTCACTGTGACTTTTCCTTTGGTGAATGGAATATTTTGTCCCAAATCTCCTTTTATAGTAATGTTGACCGTGTCCAAATACGACTTGCTGACCGGCAAATAGTGAGGATGGACAAATTCGCGGTGGACGTGGTAAGTGTTTCCACCTTCCTCGTCAGCGTTTGCAGCAGAATCCACTTTGAAAGGAATGAAACGCAGTAACGGTACGGAGGTGTGTCCCACCACGTTGTATTCCACCACATCGGAATACACAAACATCAAATTCAGTCCTTGGTTCAGTTCTACCGGGGTACGAAAATACTGGCCAAAAGACTCGTTGCTGTAAATGATGGTTTTTTGGGGTGGTGTTTGTTGTTCTACTTTCTTCCTCATCTTTATGTCACCGCCCAACATGTCAAACAATTCATCATAAAAATAGAAACCCATGATTTTATCCCCCTCAGGAAATTTCATCAGGAAGCGACGAGCTGTTTTGTGGTATTCCAGGGTGACAGTTTTGTTCTTGACATTCTTAAAAGCTTCCCCAAACACGCCATTAAACTTGGTGGCTATGGTGTTGACCAAATGTTGACCACTAAAATAATAGCCTGGGGGAATGAACAACTGATAGGTGGTCCACTTTGGATTTTCTTTGTTAGGGGTTTTCTTGTCATATTTGCTATGGGTATCCATCCACTGTTGTATTTGTTCGTCATAAACTTCCACATCAAATTTATTTTGATTGGGAATGACATTGAGGACTTGGGTCGGGTGAATCATTTCTACTAAAGCCACTTCCCAATGGGCTTCATGATCTAAGGGGATGGCTTGAGGTAATTTGGCCGTGTAACAGCACAACGTATTATTGGGAAACACCTCCATGGAACTGTCACTGGGTAAGGTTAAGTAAAATTGGTTTTGGTGACTCATAATTCCAGAGTTCTGTGGCTGTCCGAGGGGATATTACTGGACGTCAGAGGCGTGTCTCCGCCCAAAATGGGGTTCTGATTGTGGTTGGACTGGTGACTGACACTGGCACTGGACACAGGGTTCCCGTTCGAGGAGAATTTCAGGGAGAGATTAGGAAGCAGGTAACCGATGCAACTGCTCAATAAAATGGTCCACAATTGTTTGTCTCCTTGTTGCAAACTCAAATTGGCGATGGCTGCCCCGATGACACAATACACCACGAAGATTTGGCAGAAAAAGACGATTTGCGTTTTAGGCACACGTTCTCCACACCACACCCACAAGGGTTGTTTTTGTAAATCTTGCACAGAATAACTAGGGGAAGAAGGAGTGGTCGACGTAGCTGCGTCTGCTGTGTGAAAGGGCATGATGGTCACTTCTTCTTTTTATAGTCGATGACTTGCGAAGCGTCGATCCAAGAATCGAAACTGGGTGGATATCCTTTCCAACGTACTTTGACTTCTTTGACACGTCGTTTGCCCACTTTACGGGTTCTGCGTTCGAGAATGCTTTCGATGTCGTACACGCCGTCTTCTTTTTTGGTGACACGTTGTAACTCGGGCAAATAAAACGTTCCTTTGAGTACTTCTCCGTTCATGTCTTCCAATTTATAGACGGCAGGATGACGGCCATGCACTCGTCCAGTGACGCGAAACAATTCGGTCGTCCAGTTAGGTAAGTAACCTTTGTCGAAAGTGCGTTTGGTTTTGCCAATGTGCACCCAATCTCCTACGGCCAACTCTCCACTTTTCTTGGGGACAGCCCTCGTCGGGAACGTACCAAACAGACGCTCAAACAGCAGCACTTCGTTGTCGGGAGTCACGTCTTGCGGGGCACGTCCGATGCTTCGATGGTAAGATTGGTTGTACGCTTGCACCAGGTGCGGTAAGATGTCAATGTACTTCAGAGTGTGGTGATGCGTAAAATATTTCCACATGCGTTCTTTCAAAGTGCGTTGAAAACGTTCCACGATGCTGGCTTTGGTTTCGGGATTCTCGGTGGTAAAAAAATGAATGTCACGTTTCTTTAATTCTTTTTGGAAAGCTTGGTTCAGAAATTCGGTGCCTTTGTCCGTTTGCCATCGAAGAGGGTGACGACCGCTTTGTTTCAACACCCGTTGCAGGGCTCGCACTAACTCGCTGCTCGATTTGGAAGTCAAGGGCACGACCCAGGCAAATTTGGAAAAGACGTCGATGACACAAAACAAATATTTGTAGCCACGATTGTAGCTGGCCAAATGAGAGACATCGGCTAAATAGGCTTGCCATTGATGATCGATGCCTTCCACTCGGGTGCGACTTCTGGCAAACTTGCGTCGAATGGGTTTGTGTAAAGTGTAGGTAGCTTGTTCTTGTAACCATCGTTGCACTTGAGGTAAACGGAGACTTTTCAGCCGCGTTTTGGCAGCACGATACAATTTTTGAACTCCTGCGTAACCTGCAGGATGCGAGGAATCGTAGTAAATGCTAGCTAAGACTTTTTCCATTTTTTGTGTGTTAATAAGTCACCCACTCTTCGGTGATGCTACTTTGGGTGGGACGAAAGGGTGGTTTGGAAACGGATTGACGTGTCCGATGGGCTACGGGAGTAGAAGTCGAAGGTAGTGGTGGTGGAGGTGGAGGTGGCAATGGAATGGCGTTGGTTTTCTTTTCTTTTTTCACTTCTGGTTTCCCTTCTTTCTTTTTCACTTCTGTCGAAGGAGGCGTGGACATCATCTTTTTAACCCAAGCTTTCATTTCTTCTCTTTGGGGTGTGGGGGACGGGGTCAACAAGGATGCTGCAATCTTACTCGAAATGGGAGCTGCTGACGGTGTTTGAAACACTTCGCGCATCTCTTCTTCCTCAGGTCTTTGTGGGGTAGCATCTCTGGTGACCCTTGGGGATGGCAGTGGTGGTGGTAATGATGATGATGGTGCTGGACTTTTCATCAAGGTCTTAAAATCTTTCAGAGTGGGTAGAACTGTTTCGTCTAAAGCTTTCTGGTGAAAGAGTTGCAGTCGTTGCAAGAGTTGACCGTACTTTTGCGATTTTTCTGTTTCGGACAAATCTTGGCGATCCATCAAGGACTGCAATTCGTCTTGTAACTGGGACATCTCGCTCAAATTGGGATTGGGAGGTAAATGCGGGGTGCGTTGTTCTTGCCACCGATGGTATTCCATCCATCGTTTGTAAGGCACTAAAGCTAGTTTTCGTCCTTCCATGGGGTTGTCAGGGGTCGATTCTGAGATCTTGGGACTTCCGAAGGCCTTTTTATCTTGCTCCCACCAGTCCTCCCAACATGGTTCCCAAGACTCCTTTCAGTATGGGGCCTAACAAGAGAGGTAAAATGCCTGCACGTTGGACCAACATCTTCTTTTTTTGACGAATGGGAATTTTCTTTTGAACCATTTTCCGAAGAACGTGACGATGTTTGCCTAAGCATTGTTTCTGGTGTTTGGACAAAGGGATCGTGCCTTTCAAAACGTTCAAACAACATTCGCACACGGTATCGATGACCTCTTTGGAGGCCGTTTGAATGAGTTTTTTTCGTAGGGGTGGAGAAGCTTTGGACAGGACAGATAACAGGTCCCCATGTTTGGCTAAACGTGGTGGCAGTCCTTTCCTTTTCTTTCCTTGGGGTTTTCTGGAGGGTGACATCTTTGAGTCTTTAGGAGCACCTAAAAACACTGATACCCTACTCGGTCACATGCCTTTTTTATACTGGAACGCGTCGCCACTGATTGTCTTTACGGCGTATTAGTTTGAGGACAGGCATGACACGTCGTGCAGGGGTACGTAACGGACTAAATCGAGCCAGTTCTTGCTTGGACAAATCCAGTAAACTTTGTAACATGCCCGATCTTTCATGGACTTTGATTTTGGGAGAAGGTACTTTGTGAGCAGCAGCCACTGCCGTTAAATTGGAAGGTCCTGCCACTGGGGAAGTTCTTTTGGGGGTCATCAACGGAGAAGTTCTTGGTGTGATCAACGTCTCCAAGTACTCTTCAGTTCCTGGTGACATCAACGGAGAAGTGGACAAACGTGAGGCTGCCGGAGACGCAGTCACTGCCGTGGCAGGTCGTGGCTTGCGAGTGTAAGGTTGCGTCCTGGCCGAGGTGCCTCTCTTGCGACTAGTTTTCTTCTGTGGACTTTTCTTTTTCTGGGGACTTTTTCTCTGTTTCTTTTTCTGGTGGCTTCTTTTCTTTTTCCGGGGTGGTGGTGTCTGGTAAGAGGAGGGTCCTGCCACTGGAGAAGTTCTCCTCTTTGGGGACTTGGTCTTTTTCTTTTTCTTCTTGGGGCTTCGTTGGACTTTTGTCTTGGGAATAACTTTGGGGGCATTAGGATCCCATCTTAAGAGTGAGCGAATGATGACCCCTCCTAGAGTACCGCTCCCTCCAGGTTTCAAAATGATTTGTTTTTTGGTTTGAGTGTCGATGCGGGGATCGGCCAGTTGGACCAAAGCGACTTTGTTTCGATCGAAAAAGCGTTTGGTTTGATGAGGAATCTGAATGATTCCTTGGAGTAATTGACGTGCCGTCACCGTGAACCATCGTAAGACTTCTTTGAGACTAGCTTCTAAGACACGAGCTCGTGTTTGTGGATCTTTTTCCCGACTGATGCCATACAAAGCACGAATCAATTTGACGGGAAGATGCGACTGAAGGGACGTCATGTTCGGACTGAGAGTGAGACAGACGAAAAAGTGTCTGAGGTTTTTATAGATTTTTTTTATGGGGAGTGAAATGAAGTCGAGGACGGAGACGTGTACAGGACAGGCCCTCCGTCTTGGCACCAGTGGTGAAACAAGTGGGTACGAAATCGCAAATCCTCGGGAGTCGTAGGTTTCAAATCGACGAGTAAATAGGCGTGTGGCGTTTGAGTGGCATCGTCGTACGCCTGAGTCAGCCAAGGCGTTCCTAACTGTTTGGCTAAGACTTGCACTTGCGATTTATCTCGAGGGCTTTTAAACAAGACCACGTAATGCGCATTGAGACTGATGGTGCGATGGGCTTTACTTTGTTGAAACAAATTTTGGGTGATGTAAATGACACTGGCATTACGGTGATGCCCTTTGCGCGTGAACCACAGTTTAATTTCTTCTTCGTCTTCTCCTAACATGTCGTCGAAAATGACCAAATGGGTTAGACGGGAGTCAGAGACGATGTCATCGTCTTCTTTAGGAATGCCTTCCACAAACACGATGGAATCGCCTTGACTTTCTCGCAAGAGGCTGTACGCCGATTGCCAATCTTTGTAACACCACACGATTCGTTGAGGGGGTCGATCGATCAAATGATGTTTATGTTCGATCAAACGTTTGACGAATTCGGTTTTGCCAGAACCGCTAAGTCCAGCAATGAGCATGTTAAAGGGATGGCGAAGATACAAAGCCTCCCAACTGGCACGATCTAAGTGTTCGTCGATGACTTTGACAGTAGAGGAAGAGGGAGTAGAGACAGTAGAGGTAGTCATGGTGTGAGAAATGTCACTTGTGACACTAAAACAAACAAGACAAGAGTTTATATACTTTTTCAGAACACGTTTATTGAATGTTTTTTTTCAAACATGAATACGAAAGACAAAAATACATAAAAGCCAAAGGCTTAAGTACAACAATAAAAGGCACATGGTAACGATGAACGTGGAATAAACACAAGTGTCTGTACAACAATCACATGTTTTGGGTAATGTTCTAACCAGTTCTATAGTAGGGGGTAAGGTCACACAAGTGTCCTCCCGAAAGGGTCTTTCAGGCCTGTCCACGACAGTCCTGTCCTGGGTGACGGGTTCTTCTGGCACCGTCACTAACACGGGTTGAAAAGTAACTTTTTTTCCTTGAACAACTCTCGTGCATATTGGGCCACTTCTTGGGTCCAAGCCTCAAAACCCCATTCTTTCCAGGCACGGACATCTGTCCAATGGGGATGTAAGTCACAAGCTACACACACATCGTCATACACGTCTTGGGTAGCTAAAAGTTGACGAATCTTTTTTTCCTGTTGAGGTCGAGAAGTATCCAGATGAAATCGCAAGGCTTTGAGCAAAAGGAGTTTTTCGTGACCATTTAAGGCCATTGAGGTGGTAAGTACTGATCGTAAAGAGTCCACAAAGAATCGGCTGGTAAACGAAATCCCAGAAAACAAGTCACTAAGACACACACCACTTGTCGTCCCAAATTGAATGGATACAGTTCTTGTAATAATTGATGGTAATGATCCACGGTTTGAATATGGTCATTGAGTTCCTTCCACGGAATCTGTTGGATGACATGTGAGATAAACCGTGGCATGACAGCCTGTTTTTATATTCTCTTTTTTTCGGATGCAATAGACGTACTTTCTAGCCAGAGATCTTCGTTCTCCAGTAGGGAATCTAAATCTTGCATACTGTAACCGAAACGTCAGAGTTCGTTTAGAAGTTTCGTCTTCCGCTAAGTAGATTCCACGTAACAAATGTTGGTAATCCTTTAACTTGTCTTCCTCAATGCCTTGCACTAGGTGAATCTCGAAGTAACCATAATTATGAACATGTCGATCATTAGCGACCTCAAAGTTTTGAACAATGTCTGACCATTGAAAGAATTTCTGACGAATCAGTTCTCTTATACCATTCAGGTACCAGTGGTTAAAGATCTGGTGACGTATCGGATGCAATTGTTCTTTACGTTTGACTTGTATTTTGACCAGCTCTCGGTAAATGCATTCTCTCAATTCCACAGGCAAGGCACGAATGTTCTCTAGCAAAGTATCCATGAATAGGTCATACTAAATCCTCTTTGGTCTGACACAAGAAATGTACTGTTTGCACAAACATGGTTTTAATTCATTGTCTAATCTAAATCGTTTCACCACTAATCTACA
The DNA here is from genome assembly GCA_028554795.2 of Sinohyriopsis cumingii. NCBI lineage: Eukaryota > Metazoa > Mollusca > Bivalvia > Unionida > Unionidae > Sinohyriopsis > Sinohyriopsis cumingii. The sequence goes on from CM068828.1 coordinate 142,154,819, forward strand.
CATTACAATTCGTTCAGAAGTTTCCTCTTTCACCAAGTTGACATTGCGTGAAAGATGTTGGTAATTCGTTAACTCTTCCTCTGGAATTCGATGCAGTACGTTTACAATGTAGTAGATAGAATCATCAATACCAAACCATTCCTTTTTATAACCAGGAGGTCGTTGATCAATGTCTGTCCAATGGAACAGTTTCAACTCAATCAGTCCTTGTATAGCATTCAGGTACCAGTGGTTCAAACACCGGTGACGTAACGGATGCAATTGTTCTTTACGTTTCACTTGTATTTTGACCAGCTCTCGGTAAATCCTTTCTCTCAACTCCACAGGCAAAGCACGAATGTTCTCTTGTAAAGTATTCATGAATAGGTCAGTCCGTACAATTCACAAAAGTAATCCACATAGTGAGTAATTTCTGACCACTGCCATTCAGGGTAACGTCCAAGAATGTCACTGAACTCTTTTGATGTAAACGGTCTAAAGCGATACAATAGGAGGAATGCACCCTTGACCCAAAGAAATCTAACACACTGGTTGACTTTTTTCACTTTCCCCTTATGAATTTCTCGACACAAAAGTTCTATAGTGACCCACTGAGATTTCACTCTGGCAAACCCCTGCCAAACTTCCTTGTAAATCTTCTCTTGTAGTTCTTTAGGTAATGATTCAATATCGTTTTTGAAATGAAGTTTAAATACTGGTCTCGGTGATGTCCAACATTTGACTCCTAACCAATCTGGTTTCTTCTTCGTCAACGACATGGTAAGTTACTTCAATGTCTCGGTCCCACTAAGGGTAAGTAATGACAATTCGGTGACCATCGAGCATGTTCTACGTAGGCCGAATCTTGCGGTTCCCAGTGGTGAAGTGACACACCGCAACTGAAGCACTTGACTTTATCTCCTTCGCCCAAGTAGAAAAATCCGGCTCTGGCTAATTCTTCAGGGGTCGGTCCTCCCAGATACTTTGGCCATTTTCCTTTGAACGATTGAAGACGATTTTCAAAGTCGCAGTATTCCGACAAACGCACAGGAAACGAATATTCGTCTTTCACAGGTTCGTTTCGATGAGGGTTGAGTGACATGGGTAGGAGTTTGCTCAGGGCTGGATGACATCCGTAGGGGGGTAGACGTGAAGGTGAACATTCCCCTTTAAAACGAAACCCAGTAAAATGTCCAAGAGGACGAGCAGCATCGCTTTCGCATCCCACAGGTTTGACACGCACAGCATCACTTTCCATGATAGGGGTAGGGACACTAAAGTTCCCATGATGCTTTACGGCATCGCTCAGGTCACAAGGTACAGCATCGTATCCATCGCAAGGCTCACAATCGCACTCGTCTGCAAAGTCCGTTACGGAATTACAATGGTAACCACATGGACAATCGCAGTTTCCTTCCGGACATTTTCCGTCGCAATGTCTGGGTCTTATCCATCCAATATTAGTCACACTAGAGGAAGATACAACTTTTTTACAATCCCCAAACTGGAACGATGTCTCTTTTAAAGTATTCATCTTGTTCGCTCGGTCTTGGTAGTCACAATGAACTATCGATTTTGCCTAGGGTTCCTTTTTTATATACAGACCAATACCGACGTGACCGTACGGTAAGGTGAAATGATTGGGAAGTCGAACTCGCTTCTGGTATACAATTTGATAGACTTTTTCCAAGGGTCGACTGACGATGTGGTGAGTGGATAAACGTACAATTTTGTTCGGTTGGTAGGTGGTCACTTTAAAGTTTCCATCCTCTCCCGATTGCAAGGCTTCTTTCAATACCCCAAAGTTGACCACTCGACTGGTACGATAATTCAGAGTCAGTCCTTTCACTTTGCACGTCGTGTGCACTTCTCCTTGTTTGTCCCGGTATTCGTAGCCGTAATTTTTGGGACCGCCACTGACGAAACTTAGAATCTTGTCGTCGGGATGCTCGTCTGTCCAGGCTCCTAAACGGTCTCCTTCGATGTTAGGGTGATGTTGAATCGGGTGATGGATGTAAATGCAACTGTCCGTGTCAAAGTACAGGACGCGTTCTTCTAACAGTTCTAAAGCTTCGTACAATTTTAAGCGAGCATGGGCTGTCACGTAAGCCGCAATGATGACATTTCCAAAAGGGTCGTCTTGTACAAAGTCCAGATCTTCTTCGTAATTGAGCAAGATCAAATTCTCTCGAACGACGTCCACGTGTTTCATGTATTTGGTTTTGTCGTGAATCATCTGGAAGTAGCGGGAAGGTTCTGTCAAATATTCCGTCTTGGGTAAACACGGTCGTTGTGCCATTTTACCCCACAAGCAATTTAACATCACTTTGGCAAACGATCGCCTGCCTTCGTTTTTCTCGATGTGGTCTAAAGTGATGCCTTCTTGTTCGTAGTATTTCTCTTTGAATTGTATTTGGTCTTCGGGAGTGTGACACCAGGAAGGATAGCCGCTGGCTTCTTGTTTCAGTTTCAAAAAGGCATCCACGTAGTCTGCGAAAATGCCTTTCTGAGTAGGGTCACTCTTGCGGTATTGTTGTGTCTTGGGAAAGTGGCAAATTTCGTACACTTCTAACAGTTGGTATCCCATGTCCAGAGCTTTGAACAATTCTACGCTGACCCACGTTTCCGTCAAGGCCCGTTCTTCCTCGCTGTGCTGACAAGGTTGGTCTTGGTTGCACGTTTCGGCACAAGTACGGCACAAGGGAAGCATCAATTTGCCTTGACAATGGTGAGGTAAGACGGGATGGTATAGGTTCGTGGGAGGCAAAACTTTGCACTTGATCAAGCCTTCGTATTGTCGAATGTTTTTCAGGTCGATGTGTTCCGTCAGCAATTGCGGGTGCCCTACAGGAAAGCGACAATATTTGCACACGTAGGGATACAGCGAACACACGTCCAAGTATTTGATTTCTTCTCCTTTCTCTTCGTCGGCTTGGTACAGCAAACAGGTGGCATTGGTCCTTCCTCCGTACAAACTATCCCTCGGGTTCAGCGGGTCCATGAACTGGTAACTTTCCACGAGGCGTTTAAACTCGGGATCGGTTTCAATACGGTGATCGTACTCGTGTTCCCACATTTCCAGCACTTGGTATCCTTGCTGTTCTAACTTTAGGCGCCGCTGACAAGTGTCCTGGTACAAGTCTTCCATGGTTCGTTGCAAAAACTGATTTTTAGTGCCACGGTTATGGTAACAGACGGGACATCCGTGAAACAAGCAACCGTTAAACTCGTACACGATCTTGGGGTTTTCTAAGTCCCAGCCATCGACCGAATACGTTCCGATGGTCTTTTCACCCCCTCCGTTGCGGGCATGCTGAATCCACTTGTCTTCCTTGTCGCACAAGTAATGTAACCAACGTAGGGCTTTGACCGAGTAATGACGTTTGACAAAGTGAGTCGTTTGAGGACTGATGACAGCCACGGTCTTTTCAGGCATGAATCGTTATCGATACACTAAGGAACACGCTTTGGCAATGGTGCAAGCTTCTTTCAAAGGATCGACCCCTCCGTGTTCCATGAACAGTTCTCGAAATTTTCCACAGCAACGCCGTAAAATGTCCACGTCGGAACGACAATACTTTAGCATTTCTTCCTGAAAGTCGAAAGGGTCCGAGGCGTGAATCTGGTACCAAGCGTAGAAAGCTTCTCGTTGTTCGGTACGCATGTTGTCGGGGTCGTAATAGTGAGCCTCTGGTAAATGGGGTAGAACGGCGTGTTGATTGGCTTCCGTATTGAAAAAGTGTGGAAAGTAACCTTTAGCCATTTCTGTCATTCCAAACGTTTTAGGCATTCGACTCAAAGGCATGGCCAAATAGCTCATCGAATCTTTAAACTGTACTTGTCCCACTTGCATGAAAATGATTTTGGCTCCGTTCAAAGTCACTTTAGGACGCTCGGTGCCTTGTTCCGTATAGTACCTCAAAAGAAACTGTCCATCGTATCCGGAGAAATTGTGAGCCATCACCGTGGCATGGCGATGACAATCTCCGTAACGTTCGATGTCCTCTTGGCTCCACGTCTTGTCGATGGGGTCTAAGACCCATTTGGCAAAATCGTCTAACGTCTTTGGTCCCCGAAAGATTTTTTCACGTCCTCCGGGAATCTTGCTGCAGTGAGGGCAATGACTGAAAATAGGTTCTTGAATGCACTTCTCGCACGCTCGATGAGCCACGCAGAAATTAGGAATGTGAATGCCGGTCTCTTGCATGCATTCGAAATCGAAAAAGATGAAATTGCCTTTCTTCTTGTGACCGTCCTCTTTCTCTGGTGGGGGCTGGTATTTTTGCACGTAACATTGGTGTTCCAAGTCCACGATGTGGTGACAAATGTGACATTTTTTCTTTCCTGGACATAAGTGTGCCTTGGTATTATTGGTACGTATGACTTGTTCACACGTAGGGCACAATCTCAGCAGTTGACAAGCGCATTTCTTCTGTGAACCTTGTGTTTTCAGATGTTGTTGGTAACAGGTAGGGCTGACAAACGTGCGCAGACAAGTTGAACAAGGCACTGGTTCTTCGCTCAGACAGGGTGAAGAGGCCAAACATCCTGAGCATTTCGATCCACAATGCTTGTGTTGCTCTCGATTGTTATAACCATGGTCACATTTCTCACAATAATAAACATATCCCAGGAATCCAGTGATACTGGTAATGGTATCAAAATGGTCATCGTGATGATAAAGGTGAATGTATTTTCCGTCCTTAAAATCTTGCCCTCGAAACAACAGAGGTCCGCGCACTTCTTGAGGGTGCACTTTCAAGGTGTATCGTGGAGCTAGACCATCTTGCAATTTTTGCATCTCAGGAATGCCACAGGGTGTGTCTTTGGACAGGCCAGCTTGTTGCAACAGGAGTTCTGCTTCGTTTCGTTGTTTGGCTCGGTCCGATTGTCGAATAGTTTTCCAGGCTCTTTTCCATTCTACCGTGTCGTTCTTGTTGGCATAGGTTCGTCCCACCACGATGGCACGGGCTAAACACATCTGGTCTTGAGGGTTGTGAATTTGGACGAGGCTCTTGTTGGTACTGCGAAGTTCGTTCACCAATAACACCTTATTGCGTTGTCCGGTCCCTTGAGGAGGAGAGACGTGGGTCATGTCCAGTGTGGCTTTACCATCGGTGATGTCAAACTGGTCATTAGATTGTTGTACGTGTTGAATCTTGTCCATGACTTTGGAAGCGGTCAATTCTGCAGGGGTGCTAAACTCGATCCAAACAGGGGATTTCAAACCGTCGTGTTGTATGGAAAGTCTCAAGCGATCGTCTTCTTTGGGTTGACATTGTTGCTTGAGTGAAGTGAGCAAAGAATCCCACACCCCAGTGATGAACACTTCTGCTTTCTCTAACGGCACTTCAGCCTTGAAATCTTTAAACTTCACCGTGTATTTGTAGGCTGTGGTTCTAAATTTTCTAGAGGAGCGCTTTTCCGTCTCTCGAATGGAATAGTACTTTTCAGGGTTGACTAAGGGTGGTGAACTTGGTTTAGAGGGTTCTGATTCTGGTTCACTCATGTCCTCTTCAAAATCACTGGCATGAATTTGTGCCAAGATTTCAGCCCTGGTACGAGGCGATAGATCACGTTTCTGCCTCTTACTTTCTTCTTTCTTCTCGAATGAATGGGATCGTTTCATCTTGAAAGCAAAAAGTCAAATGACTCAAGTTCAAACACCATGAGCTACTTTATAGTCATAGCAGACCAGCGTATATAAAAGGGTGTGTGTCTTATCCTTTCACTATTCATTTCACTCTCAAGCCGAGCACAACGATGGAAGAGACTAACCAAATCGAACGTTTCGTCAGAGCTTTGCGAGGGGTCATTAGAAAATTCTCTTCAGACCAGCCTACGGACTACTCTCCTTCCTTTCGAGATAAAAGTCAAGATACTTGCTATATCTGTCAGAAGAAAGGGCATTGGTCTTCAGAGTGTCCAGACCGTCAAAAAAGAACAAAAACAGGGACTAAAAAAGACAAAAGTCAAGATACCTGTTATTACTGTAAAGAAAAAGGACATTGGTCTCCAGATTGCCCAAAAAAGAAACAAGAGGAGTCAGAAGAAAAGAAGGATTCTTCAGAAGAAGAGAGGGATTCTTCGGAAGAAGAGAGGGATTCTTCAGAGGAAGAAGAGGAAGAAAAAAGACAATTCTATTTACAAGAGGCAAAGAAACAGGAGAAGAAGAAAAGAAGAAGGGAAGAAAATGAGGAAAAGACGGTGAAGAAATTTAAAAAACAGAGAGACTAAAAAAGGAAAAAGAAGAAGTAAATGAACTTTTTATTAAAGTGTTGTGTTGTGAATTGTGAATTGGATTGTAAAAAATGGAGAAAATAATAAATGAATGATATAAGGTAAGAGTCTTTGAGTTATGATTTTAAAATAAGAACGTACACTCACGCACTCATACACAGACACGTACCATAAGGGTAAAATGGGTGGGGTTTATTTTTGAGTTATTGGCAAATTGAAATTGTATATCTTTTCGAGAAATGTGGGTGGCCCTGAAAAGGGCCTTTTTTATTTCGGTGCAGGGGTGAGTTTAACCAATCAACTTTAACTGCCTTATGCCTTTGCCACGGCCAAGGCCTACTTCTTAACTGCGTAATGCTGATGATTGGGTTGAAATCACTAAGGGTGGTACGGTAGGCTTAGTCATAGGGTTGACGTGTTTAGCTCGGGAAGGTCGTATTCTCTTTGGTCGTGATAAAGAAGTCTGATACATTTGTTTCAGACTTCTTAACTCCGCTAAAATGTCCAACAGTACCGTGACCGTTTGATTTTCACCCTCTTGTTTCTTTGCTGCTACTTCTTCTTGCTGTTGTTTTTTTCTTACCTCTTCTTCTTGCTGCTGTTGCTGTAGGAGAAAAACTTGTTCCGCTTCCTTTTGTCGTTGCATAAATTTCTCCAATTCTTCTTTCTGTCTCTGTCTAAAATTCTCCACTTGCGGTAATGAAGAAGGTAGCACAGGTTCCGGAACAAATTCTTGCGAGGAGAGAAAATCCACAAAATCCCAATTCACCTCTTCTGAAAGTAAGTCCGAGTTCCCTTGTGCAGTCTCCCCTACTGGTGCACCCCATTGGACCGTTTTCTGAGTTTCCGTCATGTTGAATCACTGTCGCATAGATTGATTGCACACAAGCGTTAGCGAATCTATATTGACTACGTGACGTCACAGACTGCTCTCTTCGGATTGGATGCGGGCTAACTGAATTTCGTAACGCGTGTTAGGATTGGTGAATGAACTCAATCCGTTTCAATCCTACCTCTGCCTATAAATAAGCGCCGTTCACTGCATTGATTCACCTGTTCTCGTCGCTTCAAGATGTGGACCACAGTTGAGTCATCCACCCTTGTGTCTTCCATGATGTTTCGGACAGACTTGCTCATGTATGTCCGATCGAAGTGGACCGTTGTTCACAGGACAAACACCAGCCTGTGGATACGTAGGATCTACGTTGAAAGACAAGGATGCCTGACAAGAGTGCTGATTTACGGACCAACAGTGAGACGTAGCCTAAGGACAAGAAGAAGACCAATGCGGTGCCCTTTATGTTAATGAATACATTAACATAAACCCAAAGGCCCTTTTCAGGGCCAGCCATATATCTCGAAAAGAGATAGCCTTTCTATTGCCTACCCCCTTTTTTTAAAAAAAAAATTCCATGTTAATTTCCCTTGACGCTAATCAGACCCACGATTTTTCTTCATGTTCAATTTCCCTTGAGGCTAATCTGACCCACAATTTTCTCCATGTTAATTTCCCTTGAGGCTAATCCTACCCACGATTTTTCTCCATGTTAAATTTCCATTGAGGCTAATCTGACCCAAGGGTGTTTTTAATGCTAATTCCCATTGAGGCTAATCCTACCCCCTTCACTACTTAGGTGGAACACATATCTCTGATGAAAATGGACATAAACAAAGCGTATATATGTTTATATCTATAAAGATTTAAAACATTCTGATTATAGATGCATCAAGGGAAGACTTCAAAACAAAATAATGGATCGCTAATCATTATGAAACTAAAGTTTTGGGGACCCTAGACGTGCTGTTGATTCAAAGCATAAGTATGACTTTGGAGCATGAAATATTGTATGCTAGAAACATTGCAGCTATTGAAATACATTGTATGACAGAATGAACATGCACGCTTGAATTACGAATTACTTCTTTCAGCAGGAAAGCAATATACTTGCAGATGATGGTTTAGCAAAGTCACATGGAAAAATCAGACAATCTTGAAATGTATATTTGAAACGCACGTTGGAAATATATATATAACCTTCCGTTAACACATTATCCATTGTCAGAATTGGTAATAAAGATTATAGAACTTTACATTTCAGGTAAGCAAGCTTATGGCGTAAATTAATGAAATCCATGTTAGGATTTGCACCGAAACATGGATATTCCAGTCAGATGAGATGTTCTTGTCTTTTTACTAACACCGATATGGATTATTTGTCCCATCCAATATTCTTTAGTTAAGCTAACCGTACATTACCTATTGGACGTATTGCACAATCATTCTGGAACTACGTGCTTTAATTCACAAATTTCGCGCATTAATATGAATATGTTAATAGGGACAATGAAGTAACCTGTCGAAACCTCAGTATACTGGATTTTGGTATAAAAAAGTACAATCAGAAAAAGGTTTGATTGAAATTGCCGTATTTTTACTCTTAATCAAGGAAGATGATATCTCATACTAATATCATTTAACATTCATCAATTCTAATTTGGAAAACGTGATATGATAGGTAAAGGTACTATACTGTGCGGTACAATACTGGGTACCGAATTCTAACTATGTGTGTCGGGACCGTGAGATGTTTTGTTCATGACGGTCTTGGAAATGTACATTCTGTCCTGGAAATATAGCAAATGTTTTTTTTTTTTTTTTCTAGTGCTACACATGAAAATCACATCAAAAGGAAGATTAGCAAATAAGATAGAATAGGCTATCTCATGAGTGAGAATACAAACATAGCAAAACATTACAGGATTATATAGCAGAGAAAAAGTTAAAATTGAACTATGCAACAGATGGCGACATTTTTCTTCCCGCCATGTGTTACGATTTTGAAAAATCAAGTATCGACAGATATAAGATAAAAAATTACAGAAGGCCAATGACTTGTTTAAATACCCAATTTAAAGCCAACAATCTTCATTCTGCAAATATACCAGCGTATAAATATGTAAATCATAAAGCTGAAAAGAAATCTCTAACACGATTGTTACAATTATATAGATATGAATGATGACGATCACCATCATGACGAAACTTATTTGACGCGCATTACTGGGAGAGAAGAGTCCGTACCGTACATCTATGTCTTGATTATAAATGGTCATTTAGAAACACTAGAAACAACAACGTCTGACCAGGAAATAAAGAAACAACAATCACTTATTTTTATACCGGTGATTTCTTCCTTTTAGGAAGCATTACTAATTGCGTCCTCCACACATGTGCAGAACAAATTCACCAGCACTGTTCAGTTTAAATAAATGTCATTCCCTCTAATAATGTTTTATATAACAATTAGAAGCTAATACATTCAGAGGTAATATGACTCAATAAACAATATACCAATAATAATAATAACAATAATAATAATAATAATAATAATAATAATAATAATAATAATAATAATAATAATATAATAATAACAACAACAATAATAATAATAATAATAATAATAATAATAATAATAATAATAATAAATTCAATTTTACTAGTGTATTCAATAATCAGTACACTGTAATCCGAAATTTCTCGCTTGGTCGTTTATGGTGGTGATCATCCGTTATTCTTCCAGCTTGGTAAAGGATGCAGTGACTAATCAATGCGTACCTCTTTTGCCGTACGTAAGAAAAAGTTCCACCAATGGGGAGGATTTGGCGTTGCGATGGTAGGCGATGTGCTCAAAGAGTTCGGTATACCAAGGCTACTCCAATAAAATGACTGGTCATCGACTTCAGTGTATTGTTTGCTCCTTTACCAAAAATAGATGTCACCCCAAGAAGAAATTCCCTCTATGGTCATAAAAGGAAAGAACTTGAAAGGACTGCCTCTTCGTTTAGTCAAACATTGATACGTCGTGCCCAAATCTCCTCCACATATGCGAAAACAGCTCATTTAAACAACTCCGAAAGACATCATCTATTCCATGTGCGAATGTCACCTGAATCTGTTGAAAGGAACGATACCTTTGTCTCAACATCAGAGAAGTTACTTAGCCAAACATCGAATCGGTCTTCGCCAAGTGGTAGAAAAGACAATACCCTACTGTCTAAGGAAAAAGATGTTAATGTTGTTAGGGCACTTGATGAAAGGAATAGCTGCAGCAATGCTGGGAGCATTACTTGGAAATATTTTACCCAATGTTCCAAGATAAAAAGGTCCAAGAAGATAAAACGATCCTCTTTGGTGAAAAGATCTCATACGTGTATGTTGGGATCTGATGGAAGGACGAAGGTTGACTTTAATCCCATACAGGTGATGAATGAAATTCCATCTTTGTCAAGAACTACGCACCCCGAATTTGACTCCCAATCCTCATATGACCTAGATGTCCAAGTTACAACACGAATTGAAGTCGTTGGTGGATTGCAGATTTGTCAGAAACGGAAAAACGGTATACCAAGTTTTGTAACGACTTCAACTCTTTCAAAAGAAAGCTTTAGTCGAAACTGCTAAAACGATTCTCAAAGATTTTAAAACCCCGATGAAAAATCAATCGCCACCACCAGCACCACCACCCACAATGACCTAGACAGACGGAGCCCCACGGATGCCAGAGGAAGAAGACGCAAGAGAAGTCTTTCAAACACCGTGAGCGGCTTTCATACCTAGTAAAATTGCAACGTCCTTGTTGACCCCTTCCCACACTCCCCAACGAGAAGTACTCCAAGCTTGAGGTAAAACATGATGTCCACTCCTCGATAAGCAAAAGTGAAAAAGAAAGACGAGAAACCAGAATTAAAACAAATATCAAGACAAAAGCTATCCCATTGCCACGATTACCTCGACTTCATCTCCTGTGGCACGTCGGACTCGCCAATCCGTTTCCAAACCACCTCACCCAAGCCAAAGTATCATCACTGAACAGTGGGTGCCTTATTCAAGAGAGATGTATGATGGAGAATTTGTTAACAAGCATTTACTACGATCCTTTCCATCCTGCGGATTACGGAGAAGTTCAGAAATTGTATCGTGCTGCCCAAAACCCGACTGAGCAGTGTACGTTTACTTCAAATGCATCGATGGTTACAAGAACAAGCCACGTACACGTTACACAAATCCATTCGACCAAAATTTCCTAGAAGTCGCACCGGAGTGGAATATATAGATCATCAATGTGCCTAAAACGCAAATCATCTGTCTCTGCCAAATCATTGTGGTGTGTGATCATTGCCAATTTCAGTTTGCAACAAGCAGACAAACAATTGTGGACCATTTTACTGTCCATTTGAATCGGTTACCATCTGTCCAACTATTCCCTGAAATACTCTACTGGTGACAATTGGAGTCTTTGCGACCAACATCAGTGGCCCACACAACAGTTACAACAATAACCCTCTTTTGGACACTCTTTTGACCTCGAGCAACTCCACAGAAAGCAGAACTTTGGAAGTATGAATAACCGGTTTTACTTACCTTTACGCAGCGACAGTTCCATTGATGTATTCCTCCACAATAGCGTGTGCTGTTTCACGGCCAAATTACCTCCGGCCATCCAGTTGGATCACGTATAGCATTGGGAAGTGTCTTTGGTCGAAATAATTTATCCCACACAAGTACAAAATGTCATTGGAAGCCAAACGAAGTTTTGGGTCGAAATCCTGAACAAACAGCTGCAGCAAGACTAGTTACATGCCAACGATCCTGGTTTTTACGAATCCAAAACGCCATCACTAGCCAATGCTGCCTTAAGCATATATAAAATGAGAATTTCGGCAGGCGATTATTTCAATGCTTAACGTATGGTCGAAACGATTTCCACTATTTTCGTCGCTCAATTTGAAAAGTCCTGGATAAAGCCAAATGAATGTCAAGATAGAATACCACAAAATAGCGTGTCGCCTGCTGATGAGACGTTCGGATACCAAAATGTTGTCCATCATGTTTCATCCCACTTTCCTTGAGATGGCGGGTTGACACCTCAAATTGTCCCCCAATTCCAGAGCCAACAACAACAACCACACAGATTTTATAAATATTTTTGTTGCCCTGTGACACTGAAAGAAGGATTGAATTGGATCTTTGTGTACTCCGATGTGGTGGAGTACAACGTGGTGGGAGACACATCCGCGTCGTTACTGCAAGTCATTCGTTTCAAAGGGAATTTTTCCGCTACTGCTTACGACCACTGACGAAGAAGGTGGAAACACCTATCACGTTTACCTCGAATGTGTCAATTATCATTATTTAGTGTCAACATTGTTATAAAAGGAAATCTATGACAAAATATTCCATTCTGGAAAGGAAAAGTCATGGTGAAATGCATTTTCGAAAAGGGTTCTCTTGCGACTTGTAAGTGATGTATCATGTGTACCAAGGAGGCTCTGGACAACGAGGACATGGTTTAATAGATAAGCTTAAATTTGCGTTTCGTACAGTGACACCGGTTTTAAAACCGATGGTGTCGCGAGGATAGTTCGCATTGAAACATGCTGCTTTGACGCAAGGGAACGAATTTAAACAAACAGTCATCATCAACAAACAGAACCCCAAAAAAGCCTTCTTGAGAGGATTCGCAAATGTGTTGCTTGAAACTGGAAAATACATTTTGGGCCAACGAGAAACTCCTATAAATGCACTGAACGCTTCCGAGACAAGAACTCCTTCTTTCCTCACAAACTAACAAGGACAAGGCAGAAAGAGGCGACGAAGACACCGATACAGAGGACTTCACACAAGGGGACAAAAAGACAAAGCAAAAAGAATCGTCAGAGAATTATACGCCTTTGATTATTAAACAGATCAAAATGATTCACCGAGAATCTTGCGAATATTCCAAGTCAGAACTGGATCTGCTTGCCATGCCACCAATGATGGTGACTGTGCAAGAATCCGAATGGGTCAAATTTTATCCAGTCTCTTATTTGACAACCTCAACCCACATTGAACTTGAAATCAAATGACAGCCTGAAGATTACATCGATCTGAGTAGCAGTTACTCGTACCTTAAAGTCAACGTTCTCGATACGGACGACATCGCTCCAAGAGCCGCTGCCAGAGTGGCTCTTGTAGCTCCTGTCAACAATTTCATGCATTCCGTGTTCAGCAATGTGCATTTATACTTGAATAACAAACTGGTCAGCATCAGCATTGATAGTTACCCTTACCGGGCGTACCTACAAAATATCTTGACGTACGGAAAAGACGCCAAGAACACTCCTCGGGATGCTTGTGCAGCATGGAAACCTGACACTGCGGGCGAGGACAAGTTCAACGACACAGCCGTGAAAGAAGCTAACAATCCTCACCATGTGGGCTTTAACCACCATCGAACTAAATTCCTGCAAGGACGTACTTTAGAACTGCTATATCGTTTGTATTTCTACGTGTGTTTGCAATAATGTATTTGTTGAACGCAGTGAATGTCCGCCTGAGACTGAAGCGAATCAGTACCGTTTTCCATTTGATGGATAATGCCAACGAGTACAAAATCATCATCAGAAAAGCCAGACTCTATGTGGGACACGTGGAAGTGTTACCTAAATTGGGAAACGACATCAGCGACACTTTGAGCAGAACGACCGCCAAATATTCGATACGACGAGTGCAAGTGAATACGTTAACCATTGCCTCTGGACTCCGATCCAAGAACGAAGAACATCTGTTTCAAGGACAGTTACCCAAACACTTCGTCATTGGTATCGTCAGCAATGAAGCTCTCAACGGAGCCGTCACAAGTGTCCAAGGTCGAGGTCAATCGCGATGACAAGTTACTGTGGTCCCGACCCTTCGAATCTAAGTTTGCCTAGAATTACTTGAGATTGTACTTGTCCATGTACGAAACCATTGAACAGTTAGGGACCAACACCTGCCACAGCATTTTCTACGACGATTATACAAGAGGTTACAATTTGTGGACTTTCGATTTCACTCTGGTCATGGCAGCGACGAGGGACATTTGCACGCTATAATATCCGCTCAACTTCGTGTGGAACTTCATTTTGCAGAACCTCTACTCAACACGGCGAAAGTCATCTTGCATGCCGAATTCGACAATACTCTTCAAGTTACCAGCTTGAGAGAAGTAATTCTAGACTAATAGAATTTATTGAAAAATCTTATTCCTCTTTGAATTGCGGAGCCTCTTCATAAATGGAATGCGCTGATATCTTGAAAACAGAACCGCCCACGCAAAAAGACAAAAACGAAGAGGACATGGCAATAGCCAGAAGAAGAACAACATTTTGTATTCTGTTTTGCTAAGCACCTGGATGATTAGGCATAGTGGAAGAGTTGCTAGTAAAGATGGAGACAGGCTTCTGCAGTCCCAGAGGAGTCCAAACGTTAGTTAATAATTTAAGAAAAGCCAAAGAAATGTTAAAGGACCTGATACAAAGGGAAAAAGAGGAAGAGGAGGACAAATATTAAAAGGTACAGATACAATAATAGAATGATAAGTTCATGAAAGAGGAAGACAATGAGAAGAGGAAAATGAGGTGAAGGAGGAGAAAATGGAAAAGAAGAAAAATGTCTTAGAGAAGATGGGGAGTTGATGGAGAAGAAGGAATGACATAAATTAGAAGAAACCCAAAGGCCCATATCATGGCACTTCATGGTCTGGATAAGATGGCCATTCTCTATTGACCAACAAATTGATTTGTCTTTTTGTTGTACAGTTGTTTGTTTGTACATGTGTTTATGTCTGTCTATGTCTCTATTGTGTTTGTTCCTATACCACCTTGGTCTATATATAGACCCATCCAACCTGTTCCAGTTTGACTTGTCACTAGACAGTCCATTCCATGTTCAATTCCACACTTGTTCTGAGACAGACCCGTGTTCAATACCCACTGTCCGTATATCGTCTCACCCTTGTTAAAGTTCACCTTGTTACTACATCGTTCCAGCCTGTATTTTAAATGTTGTCCCATTGTCGTTATATAGTCCCACCCATTTTAAAGTCCCCCCTCTCGCTATATCGTCTCAGCCTTATTTTAATGGTAAGTCCCATTTTGCTATATCGTTCCCATTAACTAATTTCTTGTCTCAGAAAAGTCGTATGATAAATCTTATGAATAGTCATAGGAACTGTTATTCCATCTTAATCGTAAACTTTTACTAGCTTAGCAATCACGGACTGTTTAAAATGAAAGAATTACATTGTGAAACAGAATCTATATAACATTATTTTGTGCATATTTCAGACTCAAAGTTTTGACGCTCTAACCACTAGGCTACCGGAGCGGTCAATTAACAAGATATTGTAGTTCTAAATTATAATTTATATTCAAGATGACTGACTTCATGCACGCTAATAATTACTTATTTGGGAAGATGGATATATACTGTAAAGAATTACATGTATAGAGGAATTAAAATCAAACAAACAAATTCAATATGATCGTAAAAGTACTAGCCGTCTACAAATGCATGATAAGAATAAAGATTTCAAGTGCATGGTCATGATGTTTATATATTTTCCATGTATTTTATGTTTTCCTAATAATTATAAATCGTTAAATGTGTTTGTTTAGGTTTTTCCTGTATGCGATACATATTATTCCGAGTTTGTGTCGTTTGAAGTGCTTATCTGTTATCGCGTTAGACCGTATGGAAAGATAACAAGAGAAAACAAACATACAATGGAGTAACAATTTAATAAATGCAATATTTATTTATTGTTTAAAACTTGGGCCTCCTTAACTACTAAGAGAAAGTGCTTTATCTAATGTAAAGATTTATTAGAATTTTAATCTCCATATACTCACATTCATTTTAATCCATTGACATTAATACCCACGTGTGTTTCATGCCTTAATCACAACAAACCATGATTATGTTTACAAAGGACACATATATTATTTTGCTGAATACATTACAAAGATCTGACATAATCAATCTATCGTAAACGACAGTTTCAGGTACACGTCAATGTATTTTGATAATCACTAATTGGAATGAACTGATACGTGGACTTCATTATTACCTGTAAATAAATCTGCATGTACATAACAGGTACAATATTTACCCAACCAACGGGAGCATGAAAACCTTCTTTGCATTAGAATAAATTCTAGAAGTATGACGCTAATTGTGTGCACGGAATCTTTTTCTATGCAACAGCAATATATGTTATTTTCTGTAATTATTTTGCGAGAAAAGGTATCATCTTATTATTATCAAACTACCATATGATATAGGCTCCTCTCTGAATTGTGCGTTAAGTACAAATAAAGATTAATTGATGTTATTAATCTTGTATTCTAAGATCATACCACCCGATCAAATTTGCTTTAGACGCCATGTTTCGTCAATTGTTTGAAGTATTATTCCGACCCCTATTATTGCGGTTTAGTCGCAACACGAATATATAATGGATATTTATGTTTTCGTATACATTTACGAATATGTTATGTTAAAGTTCATAAAAATATATGGTGTATTTTAATTTCGTCATCTTCATAAATTGCAAAGAAAGATAAGGTTGAAACCGTTGAACAACAACAACAACAAAAATACATACCTCCCACAAAATGAAATAAAAAATAAAAAGTAAAATAATTGACGTGTTAGCAGATATCAGTGTTACGACAATAAGAGTCAGATCCGACGGGTTAAACTAAAAAGGCGATATGTAGAATTGCATATCCTTCACAAAGGTTAAGGCTATGGGGAATGTTCAGTAACTTGCCACAAATAACCCGAACTATCTATCAAAGACTTATTGCAGATCCGTGAAATTATAAGACACATACGAATACGAATAGACATCTGCCTGCTGATTGCTGCTTTGTCTTATATACAATTACCAGTCATCGCAAGAAATACATCTTACATAATATTATCTTATATTCTTAAAAGGCAAAAATCACTTACAAACATAAAGTACTCCCTGATTATTTCTGGAAAAAATTGATAAAGTGTCATAATGAACAGTGATATTACCTATTTACTGAATAAATATTTAGCCTTGGATCAGAGTTCACATTGGTACGGACTACCCTTCTAACGACTTGCATGATACCGAAGATGTAGCAAGTAACGTCATTTCCATCTGCTCGGTAAGACACGACTTTTGAAGAAGAACAGAACGGGATTTTCAAAATGTGGAACGGATGCCTCGAGCATTAAATAAATATATGGCAATAGCAAATAAAAGTCTGCACAGTTTCAGGTACATGAGATGAATATTCAGTGATACTTTCGATAACTCATTTTGTCAAATTTATAAGTTCTGTGTAAATTTACACTCAGAATAAGAACAAACGTGTTTGTTTTGTGCACTCATATTAAAAGACATATAAAAATCGGGTAATGAAATTTTACGAAAATTCCAATTTTTGCACATAGAGTATCGTAGTCTCCACAAGAAAGTGCGCTATCATTAAGGACCATCAAACTGTTTATTTATCAATATAGACATGCATGCATCTTTATATATTCCCACCCACTCCATCTATCGCTCTCTGTCAATATATATATATATATATATATATATATATATATATATATATATATATATATATATATATATATGTGTGTGTGTGTGTGTGTGTGTGTGTGTGTGTTCAAAGTCTACTTGAGGTCTCAGAACAATAGCGCAGAAACAACGAAATGAAATATTAACTGTTTCAGGTCTAAAATGTTATCGATCAGTGCAATTCAGCGTTATCAGTGAGCTTGACCTAAAGTGTAACATGCTCAACTTCTGGGAGTGGAAATGGGTTGTTTAATACATTACGTCATGCGGGTATAAATGTGACAAGATTACATTCATGTTTCGAACAGTATATTTCAAGGTGGGGAAACTAAGTTAAGAACAGAGATTCTGAGACTGATTATGGACATGCCATATATATTGCTGGATGTATGTAGCATATCTTATACTGACCATCATCGATTCTCATGTTCACACAGGTGTTTCTTCTTCTGTGGATGCTAAGTTGCATTGGACAGCGCCACCTTACCTGCGGAGCCCAAAAGTTTGACATATATGTGGTGGTCGAGGAGAAGGCGAAGGAAGATGTATTTCAGGAGCTGAGAGAAAAATATTATGAGGTGGAGGAACAGTCGGTAGGACTCATTCGCTTTCTTATTTTCATAAATGAAACTATAATACTTCCATCCGTTTCTTTATCTCTCATTAATCTTATAAAACATAGGGTGTCAAGAGGTATTGTTATTGGGGGAAATGAAAAACCGTCAGTAGAGACACAGACGGACTGAAAGACCCAAAAAGAAATAGAGATAAAGAGAGAAAGAGTGAAAAAAGAAAAAGAGTGGCGATAACTATGAAGATACGAAGAGGAGAATGACAATCTCCACATACGAAACGTAAATCAACACAAAACTTGAAACGAATCTCATAAATTTACCCATGGATCGGTGGCTCTTTAAGGAGTCTGATTCCTCTCATGGACGTCTATAAACAACCTTACATGAATTTATTGTTCTGAAACAGCCAGACGGAGTGAGATATACTGACATACCTACTGATTGCCATATGTGGTACCATAGTAGACATGTTCCGTCAATTTCTTAATAAGTGTCATTAAATGTATTTTTGCATTCTTTACTAGCTATTTAAGCTGACACACACACACACACACACACACACACATATAAGTGTAACTCCATTTTTATCTCCCTTCGTCATTTAACTATCCCTCTACAATATTCATAATTAGCAGGATGGTAGGAGATGGTAGGGATGACACACGAATATACATTGAAAACAAATTTTCAACTCATTTTTTGGATAAACCAATACAAATACCTGACAAATATTAAGCTTCAAATGACCCGTATCATGCCGTCTAAAGTTTCATATTTTGCAACGTACGCAGTTTGTATCTTTCGTATGTAATATGACCAAACTTCATTATCTTAAAACATGCTTTCTGTTTTAATTAGCTTGTAGCTTTCCTTTTGAATACTGAAATAATATTTTATGCCAAATGTATAATTACTTTTAGTGAATAGATACTGTCCGATTAATTTAAAGCATTGAAAATGTATACCCAAAATTGCACTGAAATAGATAACATCAGATTAATAGAAATCATTGGCGCTGATTGACAAGATTATGAAGGTCGCAGTGACGGCTGAAGACGTCATGTTGCTTTTTCGGATATATTGATCTATCGATTCGCACTTTCCTTGTGGTTCATTTAGGAAATCAGAAAAAAGTTCACACCGTAGAACGATGGTTCATGTATTCCTTTATCAGCTGTCCCAACTTTGTTACAATATCATGAAAATCGTATCTCATAACTGGAATCGCCTTACAATACTATTAGTACAGATCACTACTGCTTTTCCATGATAAAATCTTACTTATATATGGCAATGGATTGTGGAAAACAGAAAAAGAAAGTATTCCTTATAACAGAGTTCAAAGCAAAACAAAGATAACGATCGAACTAAGTTTCTTCCTGGCTTACAATCTATTTTGTCAACATCAGTTTATTTTCATTTATCATTTCAACCCTCCTCAGGAGGTAAACAGAACCAAGCGTGGCATGATTACATGAGTCCATCGCTAAAAAATTAAAAGAAAAGTCATTTTAAAAAATACCCAGATCCTTAGAATCCTTCCGATTATCCAAGAAGGATTATATTATTTCAACAAAGTCCATTTTGAGCACATCACTATCTAAGACATCACAATTATCAAAACGAAACTTTGAAAACCCATAATAATGTATGTAGATTGTTTACAAACCATACTAAATATAACGGTTAGAACGCCACCGTGTAGCACAGATCTACAACATTTACGACCAGTAATGTGATATTTAATCATTGCCAAGCAGGCTTACCTGGAAATTGGCTTTTTTATATGTCAGCCAAGAGATTCACCCTATTCTGCCCTCACGACAACAATGTGTCAATAATATCGATAGGTGTACGTTTGCACAGGTCTTTCTCGGCTCTCTAATCCTTCGTCTGCCATGTGTCCTTTAAACAGAACAACATATCAAGTATACGGCATATGCAGGTATGGAAATTAAATTAATAGTATATGGTAATGAACCCTTTTCTTTAGAAATAGAAATATAGGATGTGCAAAATGAACATAAAGTTATGTTCACATGCTGTTCGATTGACGGACACATTTACTTATATTATCGATATGCCGGCGGCCTTTCCCAAAAAATAAAATTATATCTACTATGTTAACAAAAATACACTGGGGCTCCCATATAAAGGTAGTATCTCGGTGTTTCTCTAAATGGACGCATTGTCATACTTTCAAGATTCAAAAGTGTCCTTCAATCAGTACTAATAGCATAAACTTTGCAGTAACCTAACAATATTCCTGTCGAACATGACACTGAATATATGTATGATGTTCATATCCGACATTGTAAGAAACGTTGTTGGTTCAAGTGCAATCCATAAATGAGTTGTGCCTAGAAAATGTGTTATCGTTCATGAGCTATTTATACAAGGGACTTGGACACATTCTGTCAAATTTATTTGCATTCGTGGAAAATATTACTTCAGAAGATGAAAAAAAGGTTCAGTTTGGTCTGTCTCTTCTACAATTCCTTACCATAACCTACGTATTCGATTCAGTAATATGTATGAACTTCAGACCCAAAACTACTACATTGCATAAAGGGAAAAACAGATAGAATGTAACATCTTGTATATATGACCTATAATCAATGTGGAGTATCCAAATATGGACAAGACTTTATTCTAGTTAAAAAGGATAATACTATTATAAAAGCAAGGGGAATTTAACACGGGTAGGGGAAACATCGTCTACGAGTAGGCTTATATGTTCTTCATAGGATGAGTCGGTATGTTTGCTACAGTATAATATGCGATATTTGTTTGGAAGGAAATGGAAGTTTGTTCGTTCCCAGAATGTGTGATATATTCTCTTTCGTTCTCCCTGCATCTCAGACCCCCACCCCCACCCCAATTTTTGTGAACTCTCTCTCTGTCTCGCAATATCTTTCCTTTTGACTATTTGGTTGTCATTGCTCTCATAAATATGAGCCCGGCCAGTCTTAGTGAAAGCCATTACCAAGTCATCAAGAAGCTGTTGTGAATAAAACGCGAAAGTTCACAAGAATTCCTTACGCCTATGATCCTTGACCTTCCGATTTTTCTCGGCTTCTGTGGATTTTGCACACCCATGTAATTAAACGTAGATATGTTACAGTGTGCATTAAAATGTACCATAAATGATCAAGATGGAATAATTTGATTCTATGGACTACCACTACTCTTCTTTCTGTATTTGCATCTGTCTGAAGTGTAACATAATTTTCCGACACGCAAATTCAAATTGTTTGTTCATTCAATAAGTTGTTAAAATAAAACTGGTCCTTAAAACTGAAATTGACCAGCCCCGCCCACCTTAAACAAAATACGACTGGCTTCAAGTGATAATTGTAAACGTTAGGACATGTAATTTATAAAGCGCCGCCCTCTTGAAATTCATGTAAAATGTATCAAAGATAAAACTTACGTACATTAGCAGCATACGACTTGAATGAGTCTTGTTTGCTTGGTTGTTATGCAATCTTGATGATACAAGTGAAATTAATAAATATATGTTATCAAGGCAAAACTTTATTATGCATAATATACTGTTAGAAAGCACGCGAGCGATTACTTTGTGATGCATTATGCTATTCATTTAAATTCTTTAAACAGCTAACGTCAATCATGGAAAAATCATAAAATTCTTTACTGCAGATTAAAGAAAACAACGTCCGTGTCTAGGCTCACATATTGGTATGGATAAATAGTATTGACCACGAATCCTTTACCTTTGCTAGTAAGCAATAATAAATGGGGTTTAATTTGGCATAGCATACTTATAACGTGAGTGACCTATCAATGGTTTAGTTGGACATTGTCTTACGACTACTAACTGTTTTTCAACAGACATCCTCTTGCGTACGAAATCAATATTATGCACATCGAAGGCAAAATACCTTTCAACGATCAATGCTTGATGAGATTTGATTGTATAGATACACCCTATCACAGTGGCTTTGTTTGACCACACAGATGCTGTGCAACCGATATCGACCAACCGATGCAAAATGCACCCGAACACGCCATACTTGTTTCCACTTAGTACGTTCGGCCCAAGCTAAAATCTGCGTGCACGTTTTCACACTTTTTTTTAAAACAGAATAGTACACACTTCTAATGCAACTTCTACACGCCAGCACGAGTTTGTACCTTTTGCTATTGAAAATGTTTTTCTATCGTTGTTGTGTATATAATGCTAACATATTATTTCAGTTCTTCCTACCTAAAAAGTCTCTCCTTGTAGCAAGGTCAAAGAGAAAAACGACCGGACTCCACTCAAAGAGTTTACATTCAGTCGAGGAAGAAATCACAGAGGACGTTCAAACCTTCAGAAAGAGGCACAATGTGGGTTTATATATGCTACTTTATTATTATTATTGTCATTATTATTATTATTATTATTATTATTATTATTATAGTCAATTTTGATACCAACATCTCAAAACGTAAATAACGTTAACACAGACGGACGTTTTCTTGTTAGGGTTTGTGATAACATATTTTTTTCTGGCATGGGTGTCTTAAACTAATTTACATGACATTATCCTTACAAATTAAAGTAGAAAGGTCTTTGGAAATCGAAATATTCCTTGTCCAAGAGAACAAAGTCACAAACGATGACATCAAAAACGAAAACATAACAAACACAAAATCGCAATTACCATACAAGGTATACACTGTGCTTGTTGTAAATAAGTGTAATTAACTTAATAAATTAATAATAAAGGTTTAACGATATTTAATAGTTTTACTTTGAAGCGATTATATGTTTGCTTTTTTACATTATTGATTATTTTATTACATTACTGAATGTTATATGACATGACATTATTGATTGTGAAAGATGACAATAATGTAGCGAATCAGAGTTAACACTGCCTGTCTCTTACTTCGCAACAAAGAAATATGAAATATGATAACGTATCTAATATCGTGTTACGTCGCGGCATTCCAGACAGAAGTCTCACAGGAATTCATTATAATTATTTACTTTGCATTCCTTAATTATATTCCGTAATAGCTCTCTTACAAGTAAACAAGTAAAAGGATTACTGACCATAAACATTTCCTCACGAATGTAATGTTATGTTTCTGTTTATGTCAGATTGTCCTTGGTAGCAACCTTTAGCCAGTAGAATTACATTTAAGATGATTATATCCCGTTGTTTGTTTCACTTTCCATACTACTAATATTTAACTGTTGAAAAGACATGTAATATACACGTATATTCTTTGACGTCAGGTTTTTCACTCCAATAAAGTAGAGCTGCTAGAGAGACACGTGAGATCATTCCGTACCAATGACACACAGTGGTCTAACATGTGGCAGATTGTAAGTTTATATCATTCTACCATTTTTAATATTACATCCGGTTAAGAAAGGCACTATAAGGTCAAGAAAATAGGTCCATTGATATGTGTTATTACGGCTGAGACGCAAAACAATGTGATGTTTGCCAGTGTTGTCAAAGAATCAAAAAAGAATACAAAACCCACATGAAAACAAATTGAGAGAATTATTTGTTTGAGCTTATGTAAAACATTTTTCTTAAGTCATAATCTGTGCTGAAAAAGGCCAGTTTCATAATCATTCTTTGTTTATATTATTCTTATTCTTGTTTTTCTTCTCATTATTATTATTATTATTATTAACATTATTATTATTGTTATTATTATTATTATTATTATTATTATTATTATTATTATTATTATTATTTAGAATGGGGACGTGTCTCCGACCATGAAGATCGTGGAAGCCTGGCAAAGTGGTTATAACGGAAGTGGAATTATTGTGTCTGTCGTAGACGAAGGACTGCAAACGGACCACAGCGATCTGGATGCAAATGTTAGGGTAAGTCTTCATCATCAACTTAACGCGAAAACTTAACTATAATATCTCTCACGTCGTCCTCAAATCTGAATAATGTATATAATCTTGTAATATAGATCAGGTCAGACATTCACCAAATTTTAAATTAGCCCATGCTTGAACATCATTCTTGGAAGCAGATAAACTGAATTTTGCTTTGCAGTACAGTGTGTATGATTGTCTATATGCTGATATGAGATTTATTGAATTGAGTTTCCTTTACACTAATGTAAATTTACAGTAAAATGAAGCTTATTGTAGGAACTAATTGATAAATAATACGGTTCTGTGTTGAACGGTATGAACCATATTAAATGTATTACGGCGTTTTGTTACATAATATGGTATACTATGAATCGATATTCCAATATACGAAATTGAGTGTTATGATACTGCATTTCCTTCGTTTCCTTATTATATAAGAGTACATTGAAGATCTTGTTTCAGAACTACGTGAGTAGTTTATCAACAAGGTGATGATGATATGCGAATTCTAATCATGCGCCATTTTTTACAGTTCGATGGCCATTACGACTTTGTAGATAATGATTCAGATCCTAATGCGCCGTTTAACTTTGGGTGAGTATTACACTTATACAGATGAAGATTCAAAATGGCGGGCAAATATTTATTGCAGTATTGCTCTTGCTTAAGTGTGCTTGCACGGAAATACATCTTGGAATTTAAGAAACGTTTTTAAGTACATACTTTGCAGTCTGAATAATATTCTTTTCTTATAGCTTTACAGATCATAAAGACCACCTTTAATCATAGTTTTTAATTTCAATTCTCGATAGTTCTTCTCTCCTCTTAATACACTCATTTATTTTCATTGTATGTAGCATTTGTACGTTATAATTATTAAGCATCCTGAAAACTCTTTCCATTGGCTAAATACTTAAACAAATCATTTGACTGCATATAACTGCATTTCGTAATATATGGCATGGACTGTGCTCCCATTGTAAATTGCAAGCACCCTCGGTCCAGTCAGTAACCAAACAAAATTTATTAGTCAATGAATACGAAACAGTTAATATTTCTCTTTAGCCTTTTTTTTTGTAATTTAAAGTGGATAAACTAAATTATCAGAGTAATTCGAAAATAATAACGCGTGTTTGTTCGTGTGCACGTGTATATGTGCGTTTTTGCATAACTAATGTTGACGTAGAATTGTAGAAAAGCAATTACGCATACATTTTATCTTGCAAATTAGCGATACACTCACACACTATATATATATATATATATATATATATATATATATATATATATATATATATATATATATATATATATATATATATGGCGTATATTTCAAAGAAATCAGCCAGTGTCGTTGGAAAAGTACGTCAACTTTTATTGACTGACCAGATCTCTTTAATATTGAAGTCCATGTATCCTGACACATGTTGAAGTAAGACATGTTTAGCTGTCTCCATTAGAATCTCAGGTAGTTGGCTAAAGCTACATGAAAGTAAACATAATATTCTAGAATCGTTAGCTTAACGAAAATGTCATGTCAACATCACCAAATAAGTAACATATTTCATTTTACGAAATACGATAACAAAGAAGTACCCAAAACAGGACATTTCCTCGTGTCTGCTGAACAAACCCGACAGACGCTCTCTCTCAAAGAAACGAAAACAAATAAATATAAATAAAACTGCAACATATGAACCCACCATGCATTTATCAATGTTATACATGGCTTATAGTTAGCATCACGTTTGGTTTACGTATGTATTTTTTCTCAGTCAAACGCCCCTGAGTTCCTTAAATATCTCTCAAACGTGCAATATATTTTTCATACTCGTTTGCGCATTTTAGTGTTCGTACAATGGTTAATGTACACATGCAAGACATAATTTAAACGCTTATGTTGTTTTTATGTTGAAGTAAATCTACAGGACTACATTATACCAAAGTCCGGAAATGAAATATATCTGCGACACTAATTTGACATGATTATAGCACAATTAAGCAATTCCCACCATTTATTATACAGTTTTGTCTTAATTTATACCTAATTACGTATTAGGATAAAGTATGACTCCAATTGATGCTTGTTATTTTTAAAGTAGGGAAAGGTACCAAATCATCTATCAAAACGAAATACTAATAGGTAGTGTGATTATACTAATGGACACAAAATGACATCAAGGAGACAACGTCCTGATATGAAGGAAATAACATGTTGGCAAGCCGTAACGCTATCTACTTGTAATGAAATAATCGACCCATAATTAGTTATTGCTAACCGCGATACGAGAACACTGCAGTCAGGCATTCACCTCGAAGAATGTTGGTGATTGGTCACAAGGGCTAACATAGGTCACTTGCATGAGTTACCAAAACGGTGCGCCTCAGGATTAGTTTAATAGAACTGACTTTTACATAATGGACAATACTGTCTGCATCAGAGCCAAGCTTCTGACCGGACTAGTCCTATATTTACATAAAAAGCAATAGTTCATAATTGCACACAGTTCCTTGACAATTATATCCCATCCCCATGGACAAGACAGGTAAAAGTAAAATATTGAATATTCATCACAACTGGAGAGTTACGAAACAAGCTACACAATTGCTGATCTACATGTTTTGTTTATAATTTGTACTAAATATGTGTTAGGAATATTAGATGAATAGAATACAGCGGCAGAAACACACACGTCGAATCGATTTTAAACCTTTCAAAAATTGAATTCTCCAGACCAGTCTGTTGACGTTGCTTACCTAATCTGTTAAAAGGAAACAAGATAATTAAACAATACCAGAATTTTCCGGCCGCAGTTAAAAATGGATTCCATATTCCATGCACATATCAAGAAATTTAGAAAAAGAGAAAGTACAATTACAATGGATATGTGGAGTCGATAAAATGCCATAGTCAATGATAGCTGCGTTGATGGCCATATGTTGTCTGGAAGTGACCAAAGTCGACATAATGTAAAGGATCCTACGCAAAAGTAGTCTTGTATATGTTTGCGTTAATCAATGGGACTACATTTATAATATAAACATGGACTCTTCTGAAATTATTAATGTATTTCCTTAGTAGCATTCACACTGTTTTGAACTCTTATTTTCTTTCTCAGTTTGTTTACTTTAAATTTATCTGAATATTCCAAAAGTTAGTTTGTATTGCTTAACTATCTAATTCCAAACATACATAAGCATATTATATACATTCAACTATTTCCATTCGTTCATAAATTGTTTATATTCGAGTAAAGTGCGAACAAGTCAATGTACATATAATTCAACCATGTTCAAGAGGAGACTATACCACACAGCTAAGACCACTTTGAAATACAAATAGGTAATATTGATATAAGTTGTAATAGTTTCTACTTGATTGGAATCATGGCATCATCATTTCACTATATGATAACATAACATTTCCATGCATGACTGTTATACTAGTTTCAATCAATAACATCATGATCATTATCGTCATCATGATCATCATCATCACTAGCACAGGGTCGTGGATCCACATTGTTCGGCATTGCAGGTGTGAATCAAAGCCATTCCAATCAAGGATCCGTCATCATTATAATAGTTCTATGATATTTATCATTATTATTAGTAGTAGTAATATTATTATTGTTATTATTATTATTAT
This sequence comes from Sinohyriopsis cumingii, assembly GCA_028554795.2. NCBI lineage: Eukaryota > Metazoa > Mollusca > Bivalvia > Unionida > Unionidae > Sinohyriopsis > Sinohyriopsis cumingii. The sequence goes on from CM068828.1 coordinate 142,182,551, forward strand.
TATTATCATTATTAAGGCACGGGACGAATGTCGCAGGGTTTATTGCAGCGGAAAGAGACAATGGCAACTGCATTGTGGGCGTGGCATACAGTTCAACCCTTATAGGTATTATTATTCACCACAAACCACACGTGAATGACTAACTTCAAACAGGCTGTTTAATATCATTGTCTGGATATATCACACGAATAATGTTTAATATCATTGTCTGGATATATCACATAGGCTGTTTAATATCATTGTCTGGATATATCACACGAATAATGTGTTATTCAGAACGAATATTATTATTTTATATGAATCTGAACAGCGCGTTAAAATGAAAGAAACATGGTGACAACAAAAAAATACAAAAATTAAAATTTGTAACAACATCTATCGATAAATTCGTATTATATATAGCATTGATCAAACATTATCTGGGAAAGAAATGCAAAATTAAAATGGTGGAATATATTTTCTGGCTTATAGTATTTTGGCAATTAATGCCGAAGCATTTTCTGTCTCTTGGAAATATGACAACTGAGCCATGTAATGCAGTTGAAAAGCTTTAATGTAATGTACGTGCACTTATCACATATAATTAAGACATATTTTTCTCACCATTTGATTGTGAGTTTTGTATCAAATAGTTTTTGTCATCTGTATTATTCCAGCTGGACGGACAGATTCAAGGCTTTGCTAAGACCGTATCATGGTCATTGAAAAACCGGCTGCAGATGAATCTAGCATACAATACAATCTGCATGTCATGAAAGGAACCAGCAGAGAAGAATTGATCACTAGGTTTAACAGTTGGTGCAAAAATGTTGTGTTCTTAACGAATGTTTCGACACAATATCGAAAACTAATTATAAGAAATTGCTTTCCTCTATGCAGTTTATAGTTTTACTGCATGTCTGCAAATATTATACTTAGAAAATAACAACTTGACCAATGGAACATAGTTCTGATAATTTGCATATTGAGAAGGGTTTGACTGTGAAATCTTTCAGGCATTCGTCTTATCAGCAACAGTTACACAACCGACATTGCTGAAGGGCAGGCGATAGCACACGGATACAACATCACTGATATATCATCCAACAGCTGGGGCCCTCCAGAATCATACGGGTACTTTGCGCCTGGGGATTTAACTGTGGCAGCCTTTGAACTAGGTGTAACTTATGTATGTTCAACACCATATATTCTCGTGGTACTATAATTTAACGACATTTGCACATTCAAAGTGTGATATGAACTTATGGTTTATCCAAACCTAACCGAAAACCTTAATGTCTTATTTATATATATGTCAAAGGAAACACATGTGAGACATTGTGATAATGAACGTGTATCGATCAATGTAATGGAGGAGGAAGAGATTATCGATAATTATCGATTTGTATTTTTAATTTAAAATTTGCACGAGTATATTTTACATAGCAAGTAAAACTAACAGTCAAAAACATTTGATTTACTTCTGTCAGATCGTTTCTATAAAAGAAGGCTTCTGTTGGTGTAGTCTGCTGCTTCGTTATGACTAATAACATTAGGATGAAACAGCATCTTTACTTCGTACCAGCTGTATTGTTGCCGATATTCATGCCATTCTTTTCATATTGTATCCAATCAAAAGGGCCGAGGAAGAAAAGGTGTTATTTATGTATGGGCAGCTGGAAATGGCGGAACAACGGACAACTGTAACGCAGATGGTTATGCCAACAGTATATATACAGTGACCATATCAAGTGTTAATGCAAATGGCCAACCCGCGTGGTACACCGAAGTTTGTCCGCCAGCCTTGGCCGTCACTTATAGTGGCGACAAACATCAGAAAAGTATGGTATGCATGGTCAAAGTGTTAAATAAAATATCATAAACAACTTTAAATCATTAATATAATTAGCAATCATTAGAAGTTGTCTGACATTATATCAACACTTTACAGCGATGCTTATATATAAGATTTTTAATGTACTGTCCAGTTAGCTCTGGTTATACCGAGGTTCTTCTAGGGTTCGGTTTATTCTTTTTCCAACGCATTTATCCATATGAGTTGAAATGAATACCGCCTAAATTAGATATCGTGACTAATTGTTACTGCTAGTAGTACATACGTTGCATTATAGTGATTGGTACTAGTTCCTACTATTCAAGACACTGTCCTTATAACAAGCAATATAAAGTTTGTTTATGGACCTCAACCAAAAACGACAAGATTCAAGCCATGTCAAAACTATTTTCACACAACACTTTACCAATGCATAGGAGTGAACAAGTACTCACGTCTTCACGCCATAGCGATGATGTATTTAAGTCACAGTACTCGCCGATGTTACGGTAACAATATCTTTAATAGGATCTGGGTCAGTATATTTTATTCAGTCATCCGTTATCTCTTTCTCGTCCCTATTTGGTATGTTGCCCTATCATGGATCAAGGGGTTATTTGTATCCAATATCTTGTTTACACATGTGTCTGCATTTGTTTTGGGTTTATACAATATATTTGTGGTAAAATATGTGTAGTTTCGTGCTGAATATTTAAAACATGGAAGTTGGCAGAGCTGTGATATATCTCAGGTAGAAAACTACATCAATACAATTATGCTGTACATATTATATTTTCTTACAACCCCATTTGTTCTTTATTTAACTTGTTTCTGTAGATCTAAACTGTTCAGGTTTTTCCGCCAAGCGTATATTCAAAGTTTCTCTCCAATCATTGTTTCCTTTTACGATGAGGTAGTTCGGTCAAAATGTTGGGAAAATGCTCCGTTACCGTATGGTGTATTTATATTTTCTCGGTTATTATAATTAAAGTGTTCCTTAATATCTGCATAGTTCACGACATCCAATGCAGATTTGTGCAATGGAGGTATAGAGGGAACATCCTTCTCGGCTCCCCAAGCTGCAGGAATAGTGGCTCTAGCCCTACAAGCGAAGTAAGTTAACAATTGTGTAACTGTATAGCAAATGATTTTATCAGTTTAACAGTACACTTAATACTTGAAGTTATATTCAAACATGCTTTAATTACTGATTTATATATGTGTTTTTCCTGACGCAATTTAGCTTTAAATGTGTGCAATGCAAGCAACCTTACATGACTATTTAATATAGTGCATATCTACATCGCACGGTCATTGCTTGCCGGGTACTCACATTTTTGTATCTTTTTTTAAAAATTTAAAACAACTTTCACTATAATCAACTTTAACATATCGTTTTGTCAATTGCCAACATGATAAAGCTTACACCATACTATACAATGCACTGGCATTAATAGAATATTACAGAAGGTATATAATGCTAAACCACATAAATTAACAAACAAATATGTCAATCCATACTCGCACATGCATACGTACCTAGAAACAAACATTGATTTAACTGACAGAGATTCTGCAGATCCTCGTTTTAATAGCAACTTGGTACGCCAATAATAGGTTGTTAACAAACATGTGTAATTAGTCATATGAATATAGGCTTCTGGAAATTAATTTAGGTGCAGAGAACCTTTTCATCAAACAAATGGGGCGACAATCTAACACGTATATCTTATTACCATTATATTATATTAATCCGGAACATATGTCTTAACTGATTATATACCAGTTCAAACTAACATTTCATCTATTTCACAAACTATAGAGCTTTAGAAACACATCTAATTTGCTTACAACATATATGGTTTCAGTCCAAACCTAACATGGAGGGATATTCAACACTTGATAGTAAAAACAGCCAAGTATCAAAATTTGAAGGAAGCTGAAGGTTACGGTTTTACATTGAATGGAGCCGGAAACTATGGTAAGACTGATTTCCATATTAATACAAGGATATAAATAATTTTTGATTAATTTAAAAAATATGACAAAACCAGGAATGAATTAGAACAATTAGCAATACTAATCAACCACTCCCATAGCACACACAATGAAAACGAAATAAGCGAACAAGAAAACATATATTGTGTGATAGAGACTTCTAAAATCCAAGAATAATAGTCTAACATAAGTTGTAAACATAGAGGTACAGATTCATAGAATGTGTAAAATTTGAGGACACAACCTGTTGGAATGCAGGAGAAACTTACCGAATACAGACATTAAAACTCTTGCATAGCTTAGCATTTAAGCAGTCCAAAATCATGATAAACTATTTATATTATATTTCATTTCTGTTTGACACTGTTCGTTGAAATTCAGTCCCCATGTTCATATCATTATATACAAAAGCTCGGAAAATAACTACTTAACGAGCATGTTAAAAATAATAATCAACCTTGTACAGGTTGAAACTAAGGTTAAATTTGGTTAGTTAATGTATTCAGTACGACTCAGTGTTCCCTTATCGAGCCTGCGGCATGTTGTAGATACGGAAGAGTTCTTAAGGTCTGTTATTAGTTTCGTGTAATTGATTAACATCTTTCACAAGACATGTATTATTTAATTACAATTTCAAGAACAGGTTTATTTTGTCATTATTTGGTAAGAGGAAAGAGTTAATACCTCAATGACAGCGCTTAGAAGGTGTCATGACGTTAATAACGTCATATTTTAGCTTTCATATCATTTCCAACAAGGTGGTGTTTTTCTGCTTTTCAGTGTACTAAAGCTAACATTTTCAAAATGACAAACAATATATCAAATGTGAAGATGTTCAGTTAATTTGTACATTTGAATAATGTAAAGCTAAAAACAGATTTTAAGATAAATGCTACCATTTAACCAGATAAGGGATTCGCCCAATATTTTTCATCCATGATACAGCCTTACTGTGGTTCAAGTCCTACTTGGTCAACAGGACACAAATTGTATCTGCAAATGGAATACACTCCAGCCCAGTTGATCTATGTTGTGGTGTTCCACAGGGGTCTGTTCTTGGACCTATTTTCTTCATTCTGTACATTCATCCGCTCTCAAGTGTCATAGATCATCATGCAGTGTCTCACCAATTGTACGCTGATGACACCCAAATATACAAATCAAGCCACCCAACTGAAGTTGAAGCTACCATCCAAGGTGTAGAGAGGTGCATTTCTGATGTGAAATCATGGATGACATGTAACAAGCTGAAGATGAATGATGATAAAACTGAGGCCATTCTGATTACAACACAAATACTTTCTCATTCGCATCCTTTACCTCAAACAATAAATATCAGCAACGCCAACATTAAATTCACACAATCAGTATGAAAACTAGGTGTTACTCTGGACAGTACTCTCACATTGCACCAACATGTCATGAACATATGCAAGGCTGCATATCTTGAGCATATCTTGAGCTGAGACGCATCAGCTCAATTCTTAAATATATATTTCAGTTGATGTCACTAAAACACTTGTGTGTTCATTAGTACTTTCAAGACTGGACTATTGTAACTCAATTCTGTCTGGTTCATCTCAATATCTACTCCAGAAACTTCAAAAAACTCAAAACACATCTGCTCGGATCATGCTTAGAGTACCACGATCAGAGCCCCTCCCCCCCCCACCCCGCTGCTCTGTACCCTACACTGGCTAGCCATTCGATCCAGAATCAAACACAAAATTTGTTCTCTGTGCTAAGTTTCACTGTCGGAATCTAGTCCAACATACCTATCAGATCTTACCCATGTGTACACACCAGCAGGTTACTTACGCTCTTCTTCTGACAATCGTATACTCATTATTCCCACTATGAAAACAAAATCATATGAACAGCGTTCTTTTGCATACCAAGGCCCACAACGTGGAATGAATTGCCCACTGAACTTAGACACAAAGACACAGTGATCACATTCAAGTGGGCTCTCAAAACTCACTTATTTCGACTGCAAGAACAAACTTAATGACCTAATAATGTTTCCTACCTGAAATATTCTCAGCATGTTTATTATATTTTAATGTTTTCCTAATTTCATGGTGTTCGTTTTTGTTATAATATTATTATATGTTTTTTATCTTATAGATGTTGTCCAATGTTGTAAAGCGCTTATAGCTTCTATAGATGAGGCGCTATACAAAGTCCTCATTATTATTATTATTATTATTATTATTATTACGTGATGGATTTGACGATCATTGTTTGATTGAACTAATTTATACAATTCATCATTTCTTGCAATTGACATCGTTTTCAGAAGCGTACATTTAAACCAAGAAATGTCTTATTTCAACCATCGTTTTAACGTGTGAATTTATGTTCAGAAGACTTCTCCCGTTTTTCATATTTAGCATTGCACAGTTTTGTTAACATGAGTATTGCCCATTAATTGCCCGTCGTCCTGAGTTTGGACTTTTAAGTCATACCCATTAATTGCCGATCGTCCTGAGTTTCGTTTCAGCAGGATATTCTGTTCAATGAATGAGAATTCCCCACCACAACCACCACCACCAAAACTGTCATGGGTTTCACCGTATGAAGTTCTTAATGAATCAAAGTGATATCCGGCATTCCACAACATTAATTTACAAGAGTAATGTTATCTGCTTGAGTGTGACAGAATAATTTTACAAAATGTTTCCTTGATGTCAGCCAGGGACACGGTGCACGAGTTTTCATAATATTTCAAATAATTTTGTTCCCAGCTAACTCTGGCAGTTCGATCATACGTATGATCCTTTAATTACCTTGATTTCCAGCGTTTCAGGACATACATTAGATGAATTATGGTGACTTATAGTCCATAAATCCATCTATACAACGACATTTACAATTGATTTTGGGTTTCAAACACATTCGTCATGCAAGTTTATACTGATAAAACTATAAATCCGGCTTGTAGCATTTTATGACGACAATTAATTGATTTTAATAAATTGCAGCTATGGTCCCCAAAAACACATAACCATAACCGTATTTGTTAATGCAAGTGCTTTAGTTAAATTTCTGTCATGCAAGTTGTAGTAAGGAAAGTCCTCTCCAATGCACCCATTGTTGATAGATCTTTGCATAAATCGTATCTACATAACATCTAAATCTAACGTTTCTGTAAAACAGCTACATAATTTGAAAAGAAGATAAACATTCGCTATTACATTCCTATTCCATGGAGTGTTTGTTTCCTTCACACTCGTAAGTTCAGAAATGTGTTCCCAACGATGTACTATTATTTGGGATATTCCTTCAGATTAAGTCGTTATTAAACATACTTTAAATTTGCTTAATCTATAATATATATATATATATATATATATATATATATATATATATATATATATATATATATATATATATATATATATATAATAGATAGAAATAAATATTATTTTGATAATTCATTTTGGTTTTGACATTATCAGTTGGACAAATGTTCGGTTACGGCCTGATGGACGCAGAAGCAATGGTCAGATACTCTAAAACATGGAAGACCGTACCGCCTCAAGAAATTTTCAATACCAGCAGCCGCACGCCATACTGGTGGGTCAGCAATGCTTGTTGTTTTATTCTGTATACATATGTTTATTTTTATCTATTACTTTTTAAAAGTTACCAGATGAGCAAGGAATTAACAACAAAATCAGTGAAGTAGAGAAATCCAGAAAGTCAATTTTGTTTTTAAAATGTTTATTAACTAAACCTTAAGCAATCACACGATGCAAAATTTCATTTATTTCGCACTCTTTCTCTCTCTCTCTCGATGTTGCAGAGAAACGGTAGTATTCTAAGGGACAATTATCCACCAAAATAATTAGTTCAAAATGATCAAAACAACTGCATTAAAATATATTTCAAATACAAAAGCGTTTATCAAAACAAGTTACATTTGTTGTGGATTTGTCTTAAAACTAGGGTCCTTAATTCAACGTCAACAACAAAGTCTGGATCAATTTTGGTAGACAGAACGTGCCCAATCAATTATTTAGAACACGTCCAGGTGCATACCATTTTCCAAAGTAGTGAGCGTGCGTATGTGGAGCTAGAACTGGTCTCCCCAGCGGGAACACATTGTAAGCTGATGACCCAAAGGCGTTACGACAAAGGGTTCAGCGGACAACAGAAGTGGACATTCATGTCAGTTCAGTTCTGGGGAGAGAATCCCAACGGAAACTGGACACTTGCCATTACCATTCCGATGAATCAGACAGGTAAAAATTCTTTTCTTTACTATATTAAATTTGGAAATGATTCAACCTTTCAGATAGTTTATAGCAGTGAATGTCTTTCTCAGCTAAACAAAAGCAGCCAGTCACAAGAAAATGAATAGAGGAATAGTGTTTAGGGCTATTACATTTGCTCACAAAATGTTGTTAATCTGTTCTTGCAGCCCACAATGCTTCTATCACGTAAATTGCCTTTGGTGCGAAATAAGGGAGAGCTGATTACTAAGACACGGTACAAAATATCTCTTTGTAAGGAATCGCTGAGACGGTATTCAAGGAAGGGGATTATTTATACGCGTTTTCCAATGCAAAACTGTTTGTTAGGGTAGATTTCGGTCTCGTTTGTTATCAATGACAATCGTTTCGATATATTGTGATAATACGCTATGGGCTAGCAGCAGCCTCCACTTGCCAATGTAGGCGGATAACTTTGTTTTTAGTGTTCTTAAGTAATTAAATCATAACGCATCGTTCCATCGAAGGGAAACTGCTCTTATTTACTAGGCTAAAGTAAGTTGATTTCTTTGTCCATCGGAAAGAATGCAGTGATAAACTCTTATGAGCAGCGTAGACTATTCAGAGGCTGCATAACAATCTCCCAAACCACGCTGTTTTGAGTCTTGCTTATACCGTTTGTATGTGGCTGCCGTTGATGCTACTATCCAAAAGATTGAACAAATTACATTGAACAAATTACATTTGATTGCATTGTTTTTGTCTGCGTAGACGGTACGGCGAACATAATGTTTCTGCCTCTTGCATGAAAGACTCAAAGCTTCCTATTGTAGCGTACAATGTGCAGACATTGATGTAAGTCCCTATGCAACAGGCCTTTAAAAAGACAATTGCCTTCGCTTGCCAACAACTGAAGGATGTGGTTGATCAGCTTGCACCAATTGTTTTGCAGATATTGCAGCGAGTGCGTAGGATACTCTCGTTCAGGCACTGTATCTTGGTAGAAGATGGAACACGTTTACTCAGAGCGGTCGTACGCCTCCCATGGAACACATACATCTGCCCCCACATCGTCAAACCACCTGCTGGACATCACTTTGTCATTCACAATCCAGTGTACCACATTTTCAGTCGCTTCCACTGTGATATGGTATAAAACATCCAGAAAGTAAAGCTATGGAGTCAACAAGAATAAGTTACCCTTTGTGTTAGTAGCCACTGTGTCCAATCCCGATGGGAGTGCATATCTCAGAAACATAGCGCTGCTTAATCAAGTTTAGGTAATGGCGGCCGAAATTAAAACCCAGTGGACAAGTCTTGTTATGACAAAAATGAATCGCATGCTGAACGGTTTTAATCATGGTGATATCCAATGGGACGTATTTAGGTCAAACAAGTGGACCTATCTGTACGGACTGAATCTAGTACATGTTGGTATCGAATGGGGCGTATTTAGTTCAAGCTTTTGGATACATCTGTACAGGCTGTATTTAGCTAAAAATGTGCGACATGTCTGTACAGATTGAATCTAAATAACACCTTATTTTATGTTGATCTCCTTGCAGTTGCAACAATTCCGTATGTGTCTAAGTCCTTGTTGGTTCCATCTAGATCTGGTGGGCTTTGCGATCTCCACGGGCGACTGGAGCCCAGGCTCCCAAACCTACTAGCGCAAAGCCAGCGGCCAGTATAGGTGCTTCGTGGGCATGTGTTGAATGCGCTTACGCGTAGGAGTTGAATGATTTTGTGTCCTATTGTTTTTGCCATATTGTGGTAGAGACGGTCACGGAGCGTTCTTCTTGGGCGGCTTATCAAACCGGACATCTGTTAAAGTATCATTTATGAAAGTGTTAGATGTTATCGGGGTTTGGGTAGTACCAATACAGGCTGTGTTATAGGACCAAATATGGATATACGATTCGGTGAAATTATTTATACTCACAATATAGCATTTAATTTCCATACTTTTCACAGGGAACTTAACCTTGTGGCAACTGACACTATATGGCACATCAACGGATCCACTTTCAGGTAAGAAATACTCTGAATGTTTGCATTGTCCTTCATATAACTGAAGTATTTGTTGAATTTTTACTATTCAACCGAGTCTGGAACCATCAAAGTATATATGTATATCTGTTTAATAGTTACATCTGGAGCCATCAAAGTTATATCACTATAACAAAATTTGAGATTTAAATCCACAGTACTTTTGATTTTTACTTATGATAAAATATTGCACTTGCACAGCAAACATGAAGCAACCTTTGCTATCACATTTTCATATAAAATTAAAAATACTAAATATCTGAGACCTACAAATGTATGTTCGACGAATTTGTGACATTTAATAGCTAATTGTTTCTTTGTGCAAGTCAGTAATATGATTGTAGTATTGCGTCAAAGCTTGCTATTTGTTCCTCACTGCAAATTGAAACTGTTTTTTTAGTACAGATGACAAGGTCAATACGTCAAACCCTTACGAAATGCATGGAGTGTAATCATGGTGTCGCCTGTTCCTTTCTTCAGATGTTCGTTTCTTCAAATACGTAGAAAGTCATCAAGAAAGGGAACATGTTGTTTCAGTATTATAATGTATAAAGCTAACTGACATACAGGTGTTGATTTAGCAGTTGTTTAACATGCCATCAATTGAATGAAAAAGAGAAATTTGATTTGACTATATTTTAATTAAGGGAACATTTACAAATATTATATCTGTAAACCTGTCAACAAATAGGTAAATGTGACAGCTAAACCAAGTATACGAGTCCATTGTTCGAAGCATATTTAGTCAAGATGGATGTACATGTATTTTCAGAGTTCCATTAGTAGTGACTTGATTTTGTATTATGAAATAAAAGTACTTTTGGCACACCAAATAGCTTCTAAACGTTATAACAACTACAACAAGAATAATTATACTACTACTAATAATACTAATAATGAAAAGGTGGACGTAGTTCAGCATCTAATATGTAGAAACAATAGTATATAGCACACAAAAAATACACGACTACAAAACAAACACTTAGATATTGCAAAATAAGACACTCGATCAATAATTAAGTAAGCAAGCATTTAAAGTTTGTTTTGTAGTCGATATAGGCGAGTTGTAAGAACATCATTAAATGAGATGATAGTGTCCTTCTTTCTACGATCTATGGGCACTTCGATCCCTGAAGCTGGGCCGTGGTACGCTTTCCGTAAGATTGCGCACTTGCAATGGGAACAATGAAATTACGAGTGTTGGAAGAGGCTAGTAAGCTGTCAGATGGGGAGCGCACATGGGTGACAAAATATTAGTATAATTAAATAGAACCAGTCAACCAAATTTAGAAAAGTGAACATATTTCAGTTTGACTGCGGATCGAACGAGTACAAAGTGGAGATTACAGAGCAGTGGGGAGGTGTGCTCAGTCCTTCCAATTCTAATAATAATCCAATCAGTTGTGTTTTTAACGTTTTGAAGTTTCTGAAGTAGACACTGAGACGGACTACAAAAGTACAAAAAAATATATGCTCAAATTAATTAAAGAAGTAAAAATGAATAAATCGTTAGGTCTGTTCTTATAGCCATAATAGGTGATTTTTAAGAGCCCGCTTGAATGAGATCATAGTTGTTTCGTGTATAAGACCTATGGGCAATTCATTTGAATTTGCTGGTCCCTGGTATTCAAACGAACTCTGTGTGCATACTTTCAATGTAACAGTAGAAAAATGAGAATACGAGTGTCTGATTATGAATATAAATTTATATGGGAGGTGTACACATATGCGAGGTCAGATATGTATATTGTAATGGATACAGAAGTGTGAAAAGATTTCGTGTTTGATTCTGGATCGAAACTGTAAACCCTGAAGGTTATAGATCAAGTTGAAGGTGATCTCAGTGATACTCTAAGGATGATCTGAGCAGCCGTGTTTTTTACGTTTTAAAGTTTCTGTATTAGCTACTGAGATTAACCAGGTGGAAGTGAATTCAAATAGCCCAGCCTTGAAAATACTAAGGAACAAACGAGTGTTGAAGTGACATTAACCGAAAGAAAATTGTGAATGGAGGTGATGCCTCTCGGCTTCAGATATGCAGCCTTGCGTATGTTCATGACATGTTGGTGTACTGAGATAGAATAGTTGAAAGTGAAACCTGGGTTTCGTACTTAATCTTGGTATTGATGATACTTTATTTGAGGTAATGGATCCGAATGATAACGTCTTTGAATAGTGATTAGGATGGCTTCATTGTTGCAATAATTTATGTACAACTTGTTGCATGTCACTCATGACTTCAAATAGGAAATGCACCTCTCTACCCTTTGGTGGCAGCCTCAACTTCGGTTTGGCATCTAGATTAATATAACTGAGTGTCGCCAGAGTATGATAACTTATGTATTTACGATTCTTTCGGGTTTTAATCAAACTGATAACATGGGTCGCAAAAGCGCGAACAAAACATATGGGAACTTCGTTTAATTAGGCCAATCTCCCACGGGCGTGTTCAAGCTCTATTTAGCTTCACTTGCTTTTTATTATTAAGTAATAGTCTGTTTTATTACTAATTTATTAACAATTTTGAAACGTATTGCTAGAAATGTGCATGCATTCACTGCATTATTAACCTTGTGTCTATATGTTAGTATTCTTTGAGGATTCCTGTCCGCCTTGATCATCGTGTTTAATCTGATTTATTGTATGATGTCCTAGTTTTTAGCATATTTCCTAGTCTGTAACTTCACAATTCTGGCACAGGTAATATTATGAAACTGGATATTATATCATGAACTGACTGCTTGATCTGTGTGGACACCTGTTTGCGACAAAAGCACATGTTTAATCATGCAAACGAAGAACAAAAGTATTAAAAATTAAATTCATTATAACGATTAAGCCCATATAGGCTTGGCAATGTCAGATCTTTAGGCTTGTAATTTCCTCTCCTTTAAAATTTAGGTGTGTAGTAAAAGTGCAGGAATCACACGTTATATTTGTTATTTACCGGTTTGTGTTTCTAATATCTTTTCTGTCTCTAGGAATAACAACATGTGACGAATTACCATGCAAGAATGGAGGTACCTGCACCTCGAAGTCAAAGTATGATATTTCTAACTGCACCTGCGCCCCTGGGTATAGCGGAAACAATTGTGAGACAGGTACAGCAACACACACATATATACATATATATATACATACATATACATTCAAACACAAGCACGCACACACACACACACACACACACACACACACACACATATATATATATATATATATATATATATATATATATATATATATATATATATATATATATATATATACATACATACATACATACATACATAAGTTTCATTTCACAGCTAAAATTGCTGGTTCGCGATAAAATGTATTGTTGTAGTTGCTATATTTGGTGACTAAATGTATCGGTTATTAAGCACCGTAACTTTCATATTCCTTTTCCAATCAAAATATACTTTGAATGATTCCCTTGATCTAGTTGGGTTAAACGCCATTTTTCTATACAAGATAGACAATACATGGTGGCCAGTATAAGTGGTGGAGGAAGAGCGAAGACAGAGATGCGACCGCAGTGATCCGTAATATGAGCGCTTTGGATCACTTGGTCACCTGGGGCACCTAAATGATTCTCTAACAAGTACATCAAATCCACTAATAAACTATAATATCCCCTTTAAGGCAAACAATGATCATGCCACGTTTAGTTTCCTCCGATTACGATGTGGAGTATATTAGTTTTGAGAACAACTGTCGTCCATTATATGCAATGTTCTTGAAACTGATGTAAGAAAGAAGCTAGATTCAGCGAAGAAATACATTGTGATAATATTGTTATTGGCTTTCACACAGCAATTCTCGGTGTCTATCGTAGAGAGGTATATACTCAAACTAAAGATAAATATGACTAGCATACAAAACTACATTATGTCAATATATGTTCCAATCAGAATTAAAAAAATGTCCGATTTACCTTGGTTCCCTTTGTTATTATATGTTTTATCTGCAAGACAAGAATCTATGAATTGCTGGGAAATAATCACGTTCATTTCAGCAGAAGTGTAAGATAGGAGAAGTTTTCGTCAGTATTAACTTGTCCAATCACATATTTCCAATAACTTTAAACTTTCACTTAGTTATTAGTTGAACAAATGCTTTCGAAAGTCGTCATCTACCTCAATAGGCAATAATTGGTGATATATAAATGGAAAATGAGAAGATAATTGTGTTGTGAAGTACCTAAACGAGAGTATGACCCACTACACTATTAGTGTGTACATTTTCATTTCTAATTTTCAGAAACGTTTTTCAATATCTTAAATTTCTGCAATATAATGAATTTGCCAGTACACCATTTCAATGTCGATGTGTATAATGTAGGATTATTTACAGATATCATAAAAAATGCTGTTTTGTTGAGAAATGACAAGAATAAGCTGTTTTCTATGAATCTCAAGTCATCTTGCACTACAGCCCATATACATTGATACTACCTTGTGCTACAACAATTGAAAGATGCTCTTTTGAGGGTTTTCTGTCTCTAGGCAGCTGGAATAAGAGTATTCTTTCTAAGATATTTTGTCATGCTTACTTTTTAAACAAACTTCATGACCGTAGATGAAACTAGGCACATTTTGTACACAATGCATTCAAGAAATATTGCATGGTACTGTTATGGAAAACGCAGCAACATAAACGCGAGTTTATCGATTCATGCGTGAACAAATACAAACGTGTTGGTATGTTCTAAATGAAAGTGTATCGATATTTTCTTACTTTTTAATGAACCTTTTCTCAATCATTTAAATGTCATTAAAACGGATTAGTCTACATGGTATCCTCGCTGTTGCTACATTTTATCATTTTACATGGTATCCTTGCTGTTGCTACATTTTATCATTGTATATGGTATCCTCGCTGTTGCTACATTTTATCATTTTACATGGTATCCTCGCTGTTGCTACATTTTATCATTTTATATGGTATCCGCGTTGTTGCTACATTTTAAACTATTGCTCAGTTGAGGAAAAACTATAATTGGCACAACATAGTTTACTTGTTTCAAAGCTACACAATGTTTTGAGAACGCAGCTGTATATCTCACCTTGACATTTGACAACCATGGGCTTGAAGAGTGATCACTGTCTTAGTAATATCTCACTACGCAAGCGTATACAGGACACTAATGTAAGGAGGGTAAACAACTCTGCATACGGAGCGATGAACTTTAATACAACGATTAGCACGCCAATGACTTGGAATAGTTAACAAAGTCATACCACTATTTCCAACATTTTACATTTGTCGACAGATCAATGTAAAGATTGCAGATTATCTGATTTGCTGATGACATCTGCTAATTCAGGGTTACCATCTTATTTATATGCATAACACAATCCTTTTTTGTGTGTTTCATATTATAGGTAAGAATGCAAATGCTAAATGTTTTGCCACTTCTAAATATAGATTCTACATTTTGAGCGATCATAAACATGATGCAGAATTTTCCTATCAGTATTTAGAGACAGGTTGTCAGCGTTGATAACGCGAATAACGTCTGGATGTACTTTTACTGTCCATAAAGCTAAACATTCTTGAAAAAGAACATTCTCAGACGACTGCGCATCCGTTCATGTTAAAGTCATTTTTGTACATTGTATGAAGTATGTTTACTTTTGTTCCGGATTTTAAATCGTCTAGTTTAATGTTTTGGATTTTTTGTACTATTACATTCTTTTTGCTCGCTATAAGTATTCAGATAAATGTGATTAAATTTATTGAAAACATGTACCTCATTTTGGACTGTTGCAAGACTTTGTAATTGTAATATTGTGATTGCATGTTAAATAGTATGTATTTGCTGCCCAAGAAGTGTTGTCCATGTCCTTTCCTGGAATCTGGAAGTGTTTCTCCTGTTTGTAGCAGTTCGTTTCCCAAGAGTATTCAACAATAATTGTGGTGCTGTTAAACGCAACTTATTTACTAGAAGTGTAGTGAAAAGAAGGCCTTGATTTCTGTTACGAGCCAGAAATAAGGGTTTATTTTCTTTTAAATGCAAACTGTATGATAGTGTTGAGACTAATGCTTGTCTACAAATATTCTAAGAATGATTTCAAAATAAGTTATTTTCAGTTTACTAATATTATAGACTAAATACAACAAATCAGTTTCACACCATGATCTTTTCTGCCATTTAGTTATCAGAAAGAATTGTATTCTCTCCTTATTGGAGATCCAATCATTTTCCCTGCACCATATTTGTGATATCCTGAAAGCTGCTTTAAGGATAATATCAGCTTCAGCGTGAATGTTTCTGAACATTAAACAGGGTAGCATAAACAGCATACACGTCAATTGATGAAATTCAATCGTAGATGTAGGGTTGGTAAATAATAAACAGAACACTTAACAAGCGTCATAAGACAGAACCTTGTAGTACTCCCAAAAAATAATAGTTTTAGTATCAGATAAGTTCCC